>OU795037.1:49105599-49642590 GCA_917208275.1 Patella pellucida | reverse complement strand
TAATCCGATACTTGTCTGAAGCCTTAATGCGACACAAATGCCTTGTTCGTACCGTGCCGGGAGCTCAATCAAATAATATTTAATGGAATATGGTGGATTTCAAATAATATTTGACCAAAGTTCAAGGACGTACATCTTCCAGTTAATCGACATCCTCCTTTCTAGCCTAGCGGCTCGCGAAAGTTTTGATGATCTCATCCAAATTAATCGAATCCAGAAGATTAGCTTCAATGCACAATAAAGCGAGTGCACCCATGCGATCTTGCCCCATAGTTGAACGCAAGTGATTTTTTATCCGCGCTAAGGCGGAAAAAGAACGCTCACCCGAGAAATTGGTGACCATGATCGGCAAATAAATACGCAATGTCGTATATATGTTCGGAAATGTCGATATTAACGCTGTTCCAGCATTTGTCTCTGAATCAAACATTTCTAGAATCTGGAGCTCGTAAATTCTATCCTTAATGAAAATTTTGTCCTTTGTGACGTTTACGAACTGCTGCAGTTCGTTCTCGAAATGTTCGTCTAGATCGTCTGTGTAGATGGCCAACAATGAAGATGCTGCTTCCTTCAGTTCATCACAGCTTAGATTCCCGAGTTTACCGAGAAATCCAAACCTTTGGATTAGAACTGAATAAGCCTTGTGCCGTTTTGTCAGAGCAGCCGACAGCTGATCGATCATTATTATGAATGTCTTGGTTTGGACATTTTCTCGAGGCGACAAAAATTGTCTCTTCCCATCAACACTTATTGACCTATTTTTTAAATAACTATTTGATTAATAAATATTAATCTTGATTCCTTCAAGGAGTACCAATCGTCCACCAGCTTCTTGAAATATACGATCTCATATTCGATTCACTTGATAATAAGAATCTATAGCTTTCATATTTTGTGATATATCGAAGCTTTTGACAAAGTGTCTCATAGGGGCCTGTTACATACATTATCTAATAACAGTATCACTGGTAAATTACATGATCTCATTTCTTCTTATCTCTCAAATCGTCATCAGCTTTTAGGTATACAAATTCTGGGGTTACACAAGGTTCAATCCTCGGACCTTTATTATTTCTTATTTACATTAACGATATTTCTGATGGTTTATTTGGAATCACGCGTTTATTCGACGACGATACGTCTTTGTCTTCTTCTTCAAAATGTTTTGAAAAGATTGAATCTGAATTAAACTTTAATTTATCCAAATTATTACAATGGTCTTAAAAATGGTTACTGACTTTTAATCCAGGAAAGACAAAACTAATGATCTTCAGTTGTCAAAAATTTAGTTATCCGCTTAATATTAAATATTATAACACGTATATATTAGATACGTCGGTACATAAACACGTAGGGGTGTTTCTTCAGATTTTTTTAATTTCTCAGGATTCACTTAATAAACTCTATAAATGTTTTATTTTGCCTATAATTGAATACTGTTGTTGAGTTTGGGATGACTGTAGTAGTTATAATTCAGATAAATTTTTAATTTTTCAGATGAAAGCAGCTTGCGTTGTTACAGGAAATACAATTTACACCTCCAGACAATCTTTATATTTTGAAACTGCATGGTCAAAATTACATGAAAGAAGAAAGATTAGACGTTTGAATCAGTTACATAAAATAATCCATGGAATCTGTCCCGTGTATTTTACTAATACTATACATTTTGTAAACGAATCCCAAGCTCCTTACAATTTACGAAACTCCAATATTCGGGAATCCCGTTGTCGTGTTAGTATTAGACAAAATAATTCTTTCCGTTAAAGAATTTAAACAATCTCTAAAACCTAAAATAAAGCCACCAAAATTTAGAAGTATTGGTTCTAGGCCATTCTCTTTATACAACAATCGTATTCGACGTGGATGTAGTAGTTTACATTTTGATCTATTTCGTTCAAATATAATTGAAAATCGATCCTGTAGTTGTAATGCTATATCTGTCGAAAATTCGTATCACTATTTTTTGAATGCCCTTTTCAGTAAATTGACATGGCTGGGAAATATTCCTTTCACTGAATTACACGAAATATTTCTACATGGTTCGTCGCTACTACCAAAAACATTAAATACAATGTTAGTTTTTTCTTTATTCAAAGGTATATCAAAGACTCGAAACGTTTTACATATAATTATAAACAAATACTATAATAATGTAACAATAAGTAAACGTATTAGTATTCATTAGCTAATATAATTTACAAGGAAGTTTTGTAAATAGATGTACGTATGTTTGTGTTTGTTGAATAAAAAATAAGTTCGCCATACTATTTTTGTATAAAAATTTGATTGATATGTTCGGAGAAGATTCATAATTTGTTATTATCCCTTTGTAAAGAATATTTTTGAATTAAAATATGTTTTAGTTAAAAAGCCAGGCCACACTGGGCGACCTAGCCATTTCTTTCCTGAATAGCTTATTAGTAGGGTTTCAGAAAAGGTGATTTCTTGATTGATGATTTGCATGCCAATGCAATGACTGCATTCTCATTCATTAGTGGATTCAAAAGTATTAGTGTATAAAACGATTGACTCGGACTCAGGGCCCTTTCCCATGGTCAGGATGGCCCTTTTGTTAGACGTGGGGGCCTTTTGTCTAACGTGGGGGCCTTTTGTCTAACGTCGGGCCCTTTCCCATGGTCAGGGGGGGGGGCCCTTTTGTCAGACGTGGGGCCCTTTTGTCTGCCTTGAGGGCCCTCCCTAACTAGGGTACATTTCATTTTTCTCATCGGTTTTAGCATTTTTCTCCCGTTTTATTTTTTCAACTTCTTTGATTTTTTTCGCGAGGAGGCTGGCGCCTCCAAAGCCTCAATGATAAAACGCTACTGTTAAGAGGTGGTCAAAGACGAACGGTATAAAAAACTATTAAATGATGGGGGGGGGGGTATTTAAAGTAAAAATACGGGTCTTAATACGAAATTCCAAATATCATGTGAAATATCACTGAAAAGCACATTAATTACTCTTTTCAAATATATAAATAATTTTCTGGCACAATCATATTTGATTACCTTCAGAGATGATCAAAGACAAACGGTACGCAAATCTATTAAATGATGGGAGGGGGCACCAATGTCCAATTACGGGTCTTAATACGACATTCCAGATATCATGCTACATATTAGTAGAAAGCACGTTCACTGCACTTTTGAAAAATATAAATAATTTTCTGGCACATTCATATTTACTTACCTTGAGAGGTGGTCAAAGACGAACGGTACCAAAATCTATTAAATGATGGGGGGGGGGTATTTAAAGTAAAAATACGGGTCTTAATACGAAATTCCAAATATCATGTTAAATATCACTGAAAAGCACATTAATTACTCTTTTCAAATATAAAAATAATTTTCTGGCACAATATTATTTGATTACCTTAAAAGATGATCAAAGACGAACGATACGCAAATCTATTAAATGATTGGAGGGGGGCATTCAATGTCCAATTACGGGTCTTAATACGAAATTCCAGATATCATGCTACATATTAGTAGAAAGCACGTTCACTGCTCTTTTGAAAAATATAAATAATTTTCTGGCACATTTATATTTACTTACCTTGAGAGGTGGTCAAAGACGAACGGTGCCAAAATCTATTACATGATTGGTGGGGGGGGGGGTATTTAAAGTAAAAATACGGGTCTTAATACGAAATTCCAAATATCATGTTAAATATCACTGAAAAGCACATTTATTACTCTTTTCAAATATATAAAACATTTTCTGGCACAATCATATTTGATTACCTTCAGAGATGATCAAAGACGAACGGTGCGCAAATATATTAAATGATGGGAGGGGGGCATTTAATGTCCAATTACGGGTCTTAATACGAAATTCCAGATATCATGCCACATATAAGTAGAAAGCACGTTCATTGCTTTTTCAAATATTTAAATTATTTTCTGGCACATTCATATTTACTTACCTCCAGAGGTGATCAAAGACGAACGGTACAAAAATCTATTAAATGATGGGGGGGGGGGGGGTATTTAAAGTAAAAATACGGGTCTTAATACGAAATTTCAGATATCATGTTACATACCACTGAAAAGCACTTTCATTGTTCTTTTCAAATATATAAATAATTTTATGGCACATTCACATAAACTTACCTTTAAGAGGTGATTAAAGACGAACGGTACCAAAATATATTAAATGATGAGGGGGGGGGGGTGTATTTAAAGTAAAAATACGGGTCTTAATACGAAATTCCAGATATCATGCCAAATATCAGTAGACATCACGTTCACTGTTCTTTTCAAATATATAAGTAATTTTCTGGCACATTTATATTTATTTACCTTGAGAGGTTGTCAAAGACGAACGGTACCAAAATCTATTAAATGATGGGGATGGGGGAGTTTTCAATGTCTAATTACGGGTCTTAATACGAAATTCCAGAAATTATCCTACATATTAGTAGAAAGCACGTTTACTGCTCTTTTCAAATAGATAAATAATTTTCTGGCACATTTATATTGACTTGCCTTGAAAAGCGAAAAGTGTGTATCAGTATGTGTGTTGGGGGGGGGGGGGTGTAATTGAAATAAATGAGAGACTTAATCCAAAATCGATCCTGTAGTTGTAATGCTATATCTGTCGAAAATTCGTATCACTATTTTTTGAATGCCCTTTTCAGTAAATTGACATGGCTGGGAAATATTCCTTTCACTGAATTACACGAAATATTTCTACATGGTTCGTCGCTACTACCAAAAACATTAAATACAATGTTAGTTTTTTCTTTATTCAAAGGTATATCAAAGACTCGAAACGTTTTACATATAATTATAAACAAATACTATAATAATGTAACAATAAGTAAACGTATTAGTATTCATTAGCTAATATAATTTACAAGGAAGTTTTGTAAATAGATGTACGTATGTTTGTGTTTGTTGAATAAAAAAAAAGTTCGCCATACTATTTTTGTATAAAAATTTGATTGATATGTTCGGAGAAGATTCATAATTTGTTATTATCCCTTTGTAAAGAATATTTTTGAATTAAAATATGTTTTAGTTAAAAAGCCAGGCCACACTGGGCGACCTAGCCATTTCTTTCCTGAATAGCTTATTAGTAGGGTTTCAGAAAAGGTGATTTCTTGATTGATGATTTGCATGCCAATGCAATGACTGCATTCTCATTCATTAGTGGATTCAAAAGTATTAGTGTATAAAACGATTGACTCGGACTCAGGGCCCTTTCCCATGGTCAGGGGGGCCCTTTTGTTAGACGTGGGGGCCTTTTGTCAAACGTGGGGCCCTTTCCCATGGTCAGGGGGGGCCCTTTTGTCAGACGTGGGGCCCTTTTGTCTGCCTTGAGGGCCCTCCCTAACTAGGGAACATTTCATTTTTCTCATCGGTTTTAGCATTTTTCTCCCGTTTTATTTTTTCAACTTCTTTGATTTTTTTCGCGAGGAGGCTGGCGCCTCCAAAGCCTCAATGATAAAACGCTACTGTTAAGAGGTGGTCAAAGACGAACGGTATCAAAAACTATTAAATGATGGGGGGGGGGGGTATTTAAAGTAAAAATACGGGTCTTAATACGAAATTCCAAATATCATGTGAAATATCACTGAAAAGCACATTAATTACTCTTTTCAAATATATAAATAATTTTCTGGCACAATCATATTTGATTACCTTCAGAGATGATCAAAGACAAACGGTACGCAAATCTATTAAATGATTGAGGGGGCATCAATGTCCAATTACGGGTCTTAATACGACATTCCAGATATCATGCTACATATTAGTAGAAAGCACGTTCACTGCACTTTTGAAAAATATAAATAATTTTCTGGCACATTCATATTTACTTACCTTGAGAGGTGGTCAAAGACGAACGGTACCAAAATCTATTAAATGATGGGGGGGGGGGATATTTAAAGTAAAAATACGGGTCTTAATACGAAATTCCAAATATCATGTTAAATATCACTGAAAAGCACATTAATTACTCTTTTCAAATATAAAAATAATTTTCTGGCACAATATTATTTGATTACCGAGATGATCAAAGACGAACGGTACGCAAATCTATTAAATGATTGGAGGGGGGCATTCAATGTCCAATTACGGGTCTTAATACGAAATTCCAGATATCATGCTACATATTAGTAGAAAGCACGTTCACTGCTCTTTTGAAAAATATAAATAATTTTCTGGCACATTCACATAAACTTACCTTTAAGAGGTGATTAAAGACGAACGGTACCAAAATATATTAAATGATGAGGGGGGGGGGGGTGTATTTAAAGTAAAAATACGGGTCTTAATACGAAATTCCAGATATCATGCCAAATATCAGTAGACAGCACGTTCACTGTTCTTTTCAAATATATAAGTAATTTTCTGGCACATTTATATTTATTTACCTTGAGAGGTTGTCAAAGACGAACGGTACCAAAATCTATTAAATGATGGGGATGGGGGAGTTTTCAATGTCTAATTACGGGTCTTAATACGAAATTCCAGAAATTATCCTACATATTAGTAGAAAGCACGTTTACTGCTCTTTTCAAATAGATAAATAATTTTCTGGCACATTTATATTGACTTGCCTTGAAAAGCGAAAAGTGTGTATCAGTATGTGTGTTGGGGGGGGGGGTGTAATTGAAATAAATGAGAGACTTAATCCAAAATCGATCCTGTAGTTGTAATGCTATATCTGTCGAAAATTCGTATCACTATTTTTTGAATGCCCTTTTCAGTAAATTGACATGGCTGGGAAATATTCCTTTCACTGAATTACACGAAATATTTCTACATGGTTCGTCGCTACTACCAAAAACATTAAATACAATGTTAGTTTTTTCTTTATTCAAAGGTATATCAAAGACTCGAAACGTTTTACATATAATTATAAACAAATACTATAATAATGTAACAATAAGTAAACGTATTAGTATTCATTAGCTAATATAATTTACAAGGAAGTTTTGTAAATAGATGTACGTATGTTTGTGTTTGTTGAATAAAAAAAAAGTTCGCCATACTATTTTTGTATAAAAATTTGATTGATATGTTCGGAGAAGATTCATAATTTGTTATTATCCCTTTGTAAAGAATATTTTTGAATTAAAATATGTTTTAGTTAAAAAGCCAGGCCACACTGGGCGACCTAGCCATTTCTTTCCTGAATAGCTTATTAGTAGGGTTTCAGAAAAGGTGATTTCTTGATTGATGATTTGCATGCCAATGCAATGACTGCATTCTCATTCATTAGTGGATTCAAAAGTATTAGTGTATAAAACGATTGACTCGGACTCAGGGCCCTTTCCCATGGTCAGGGGGGCCCTTTTGTTAGACGTGGGGGCCTTTTGTCAAACGTGGGGCCCTTTCCCATGGTCAGGGGGGGCCCTTTTGTCAGACGTGGGGCCCTTTTGTCTGCCTTGAGGGCCCTCCCTAACTAGGGAACATTTCATTTTTCTCATCGGTTTTAGCATTTTTCTCCCGTTTTATTTTTTCAACTTCTTTGATTTTTTTCGCGAGGAGGCTGGCGCCTCCAAAGCCTCAATGATAAAACGCTACTGTTAAGAGGTGGTCAAAGACGAACGGTATCAAAAACTATTAAATGATGGGGGGGGGGGTATTTAAAGTAAAAATACGGGTCTTAATACGAAATTCCAAATATCATGTGAAATATCACTGAAAAGCACATTAATTACTCTTTTCAAATATATAAATAATTTTCTGGCACAATCATATTTGATTACCTTCAGAGATGATCAAAGACAAACGGTACGCAAATCTATTAAATGATTGAGGGGGCATCAATGTCCAATTACGGGTCTTAATACGACATTCCAGATATCATGCTACATATTAGTAGAAAGCACGTTCACTGCACTTTTGAAAAATATAAATAATTTTCTGGCACATTCATATTTACTTACCTTGAGAGGTGGTCAAAGACGAACGGTACCAAAATCTATTAAATGATGGGGGGGGGGGGGATATTTAAAGTAAAAATACGGGTCTTAATACGAAATTCCAAATATCATGTTAAATATCACTGAAAAGCACATTAATTACTCTTTTCAAATATAAAAATAATTTTCTGGCACAATATTATTTGATTACCTTAAGAGATGATCAAAGACGAACGGTACGCAAATCTATTAAATGATTGGAGGGGGGCATTCAATGTCCAATTACGGGTCTTAATACGAAATTCCAGATATCATGCTACATATTAGTAGAAAGCACGTTCACTGCTCTTTTGAAAAATATAAATAATTTTCTGGCACATTTATATTTACTTACCTTGAGAGGTGGTCAAAGACGAACGGTACCAAAATCTATTACATGATTGGTGGGGGGGGGGGTATTTAAAGTAAAAATACGGGTCTTAATACGAAATTCCAAATATCATGTTAAATATCACTGAAAAGCACATTCATTACTCTTTTCAAATATATAAAACATTTTCTGGCACAATCATATTTGATTACCTTCAGATATGATCAAAGACGAACGGTGCGCAAATATATTAAATGATGGGAGGGGGGCATTTAATGTCCAATTACGGGTCTTAATACGAAATTCCAGATATCATGCCACATATAAGTAGAAAGCACGTTCATTGCTTTTTCAAATATATAAATTATTTTCTGGTACATTCATATTTACTTACCTCCAGAGGTGATCAAAGACGAACGGTACAAAAATCTATTAAATGATGGGGGGGGGTATTTAAAGTAAAAATACGGGTCTTAATACGAAATTTCAGATATCATGTTACATACCACTGAAAAGCACTTTCATTGTTCTTTTCAAATATATAAATAATTTTATGGCACATTCACATAAACTTACCTTTAAGAGGTGATTAAAGACGAACGGTACCAAAATATATTAAATGATGAGGGGGGGGGGGTGTATTTAAAGTAAAAATACGGGTCTTAATACGAAATTCCAGATATCATGCCAAATATCAGTAGACAGCACGTTCACTGTTCTTTTCAAATATATAAGTAATTTTCTGGCACATTTATATTTATTTACCTTGAGAGGTTGTCAAAGACGAACGGTACCAAAATCTATTAAATGATGGGGATGGGGGAGTTTTCAATGTCTAATTACGGGTCTTAATACGAAATTCCAGAAATTATCCTACATATTAGTAGAAAGCACGTTTACTGCTCTTTTCAAATAGATAAATAATTTTCTGGCACATTTATATTGACTTGCCTTTAAAAGCGAAAAGTGTGTATCAGTATGTGTGTTGGGGGGGGGGGGTGTAATTGAAATAAATGAGAGACTTAATCCAAAATTCTGTAGATCTATACTGAAAAGTAAAGATAATTCTCTCTTGAAATGTATTTATTATACTTTCGACGGAATGCATATATACCTTTTAAATTAAAATTGATACAAGATTCGTAGCCTTCGCTTGCTGAATTAAAGAGAGTGGTGGGGGTGGGGCGAGTGTTTAACTTCAAAATACATGTCTTAATACGAAATTCCAGATATTGTGTCATACATAACCGGAAAGTAGGTTTGTATGGCTTTTAACTATACTTGTTTTTTTTCTGGCACATTCATTATTACATACTTTAGAAGAGATAAAAGCATTTTTATTTTGAGCGAAGAAATGGGCTACTAAAAATAGACTACTTTCAGTTCATTTTATTTATCGAAGGCTTGGATTAGCTCATACCGAGCACGTGGTTTCACTGAAGTCCTGGTCATCAAGCGAATTTCTTATTGTGTGCTGAGTTGATTGTTCCTTATTGTGTGGTAAGTTTTCTTATTGTGTGGTGGCTAATTGTGTGCTAGGTTGATCTCGGCCCCACGAAACAAGGGCCAAAGTTATTTTTAGCCCCTCTCTCCCTTTCCCTTGTCCCCCTTTTGCATGGCGATTTTTGTTGGCTTTTTGGTGTAGAATCGAAAAAAAGGGTTTGAAAATACATTTTCAACCAGGTTTTGGTGAATATCCAGGATTTTCAGGCGGAAGCATACAAGAGTTGTGAGGCTGGTTACGTTGACATGTAGGGCCGGGAATTGCATTTTTACTTGTCTCTAGACTTCCAGCTTGAATATCTCAAGTTTTTCATGAAGAACCTCACCCATCCTTTTGAGCAAGAGTTTACCACATGTTGCTCAATCTGTGGTAGAAAGCGTTCTGTCCAACGAAAATTTGGAAAAAAGTTACAGGCGGGCTAAGTGACGAGATTTAACATTAAAGTCAATGGGGCAAACTTTAGTGTACTGTGGCCTGTCTAATCACCAATCTCCCCAACAGAGTTGTCTTCCTTTGCAATCCACACTAATACAGTCTTTGTGTTTTTAAAAACTTCATATATTTAGTTTATACTGTCTCAATATTTCCAGTACCTTTCTCAATTACAACTATTACTATTAGGGAAAAAATAAATAACAAGATATATGTACCGTATGTAGCCTAATTATATTTTAAAAATAAAAATATGAAAATCAAAATTTCAAATTAAACATTGTTATGAACCGTAGAATGCACTATTTTAGAGCGTAAGCTAGCTTAAAGTATTCGAATTATTTTTTTTTAGGCTATAGCCAGTATAGGCTACTGAAATTGCCATTACATTTACTGATTTAGTTTAGTACTAGTCTGGTGTAGTATTAGTAGTAGGCCTATTATTAGTATTACCGTAGTATAATTACACAGGGCTGAATCCAAAAATCGAGTTTATATTTTACTATGAAAACAATATCCAACTCTTTATTATTCCAGTAAAACTATAAAAAAAAGCCATAGTATGAATTAAATAAATTGATAAGATTCACACGCCTTTTGTTTACATTGGTTTCACTGATTCTATTCTACGCTTTGACGGTTCCCCCACTACCGGATGCCAGACACTGTTCTCCAATAACTTAGCGTCTGCGCGCGGTCTAGTTAGTATAGACGTCATTGATATCAATTACTATCATACATCCGAGTCTAGATGTAGGTTACGGAGGGTACCGGAATCTGTCGAGGTTTGCCGAATGTTCCGCCTGTTTCAGTTTGGTTCAATGACGTCTATACTAGGGGCCTGTTTCACCAAATTTAAACTTAAGATAAAATCCAAATTTTAGTACATACTTAAATCTGATTGGCTAAGCGCTAAAATCAATCTAATACTAGCCAATCGAATTACTAAAATCGGAGTTTATCTTAGTTAAAATTTCGTGAAACAGGCCCCTGAGCCTTTTATATAGAGGTCTCTGGTCTATACTCACTAGACCGCGCGCAGACGCTAAGTTGGTGGAGAACAGTGTCTGACATCCGGTAGTGGGGGAACCGTCAAAGCGTAGAATAGAATCAGTGAAACCAATGTAAACAAAAGGCGTGCGAATCTTATCAATTTATTTGATTCATACCATGGCTTTATATTTTTATAGTTTTACTGGAATAATAAAGAGTTGGATATTGTTTTCATAGTAATAAAAATAAAATAAAACCAAGTACGAACAATCCAAACCATCAGACAAAATTCGAAGTCCTAAAAACGGTATAGGCAAAATAGTGTAATATGGCAAAATAGTGTAATCAGCATATGGACTGTTCACCGTGTACAAAATACACGACAAACAGTGGTAACAGGTGTCCGGAAGAGTAAGCTTACCCTGGCTGGCATGCCACACCCGCCATAGCTGCATCCAAACTATTTGACGAAATCTTTGTAAAAAAGCGTGTTTGGCCAATGGTCTTTCAATGACAGCCTACACCGGTTGTGTTCCTAAAACAAACGGTATAGGCAAAACAGTGTAATCAGGTAAAATAGTGTAATCAGCATATGGACTGTTCACCGTGTATAAAATACACGACAAACAGTGGTAACAGGTGTCCGGAAGAGTAAGCTTACCCTGCTGGCATGCCACACCCGCCATAGCTGCATCCAATCTATTAAGCGAAATCGCGGTAAAATAGCGTGATTGGCCAATGAACTATCGGTATGCAAAATACACGTGATGAACAGTGTTAACAACGTAGTAGACCTATATTATCAGGGATATAGTATACCCGTCAATGAAATATGTCAAATATTATAGTCGAAAGAGACATGTCATATTTACCAATCAAATCAATATGACGGCCATAAAACTTTTTAAAGGTTTTAATAAGTTTAGTTCGTAAGTATCCCTGTAGTTGAAGCTTAGATGACAAATGCCTCGATCTACTTAAAAAATCGGAATAGAACGAACAAGCTCTCGCGTAACGAATGAGCTGAGACACAAACACTCCATAAGCTGGTGATATTGGAATGTTACTACTAATAAATGGAAAGTTAACAATAGGAAAGTCAAAGTCATCACGTTTATCGTACAGTTTAACACTAAGTTTATGGCAATTGTCAAAATCGAGACGCAGATCCAAGTAGGAAGCGTAATTGTCACTGTCAGTAGTGTTTTTAATTTCGAGCTCATCAGAATATATGAATTCTATATAATCACTGAATTTTGAATTATTCAGTGATAGAACATCATCGATATATCGATAAGTGAAATTAAAATGTCTAACCAATCGTTTGTTGGAATTTACGAGTGCCTGCATGTACTCGGCCTCGTATGAATAGAGAAACAAATATAAACTCGATTTAGTGATTCAGCCCTGTGTAAATATACTACGGTAATACTAATAATAGGCCTACTACACCAGACTAGTACTAAACTAAATGTTATGGCAATTTCAGTAGCCTATACTGCTGGCTATAGCCTAAAAAAAAAATTCCAATACTTTAAGCTAGCTTACGCTCTAAATTAGTGCATTCTACGGTTCATAACAATGTTTAATCTGAAATTTTGATTTTCATATTAAAATATAATTAGGCTACTGTTGTGATTTTACAGACTGGACCTGGACCAACTTCCGGTAAACAGTTTGAGGCCCGACTGGATATCCGGGACTACGACACTTAACCTGCGTTCCCGTGTTCCTACGCCGGATAGTATATAAGCCATCACCGCCAAGGATCGGTCTTCAAAGCTTTACAGACATTTCAACAGATACAAACGGTAATTACACTGCGGACTAACTCGGCAGCCAAGGTTGGCTATAAAAATTCTACATTGGTAGTGCGATATTACAATATTGGTAGTGCGATATTACAATATTGAAACAGTTTGAACTTTTGTTCATTGAAAATAGAAAGAGAGAAGAAGATTAATAAAGATTGATTTATTTTGAATTTGTTTTGTGTACTTAAGTGTGAAGGGTCGTATTTGTGAGCGTGTCTCGCATTTCCGTATACGATTCATTAACACGTTTATAAATTCATTTGTTTATTATAAATTCATTTGATTAAACGCACGTGTTTGTGCATATACGGTTTGCACGTGCAGACATTGTCTGGGGTATACCCGTGTATCAACACGACGTGGTCTATTGGGTTACAGTAGCACACTAGCTAGTCTAAGTTAGGCTTGTTTAAAGGGACAACATGGCTTGTCAAATAAATGTCAACACGTGTTCCAAAGAGGAATTACTTGAGTTAGGGGTCAGTCCTATAGCAACTGACAAAATGCTGGGGGTCCGCCAAGCATGCGGAAAGTTGGAACGCGAAAAGTTGGAACGCGAGGATGTAATGCAAATCCCAGAGGTGATGCATTTGTCAGCCTCTCTCTTTTGTTGTTTTGATTTCACCGAGGCACCGACACCGTCGATCACCTGTGCAAATAACTCTACCCGTTCTAATACGGGTAATGGCACACAAACGGGACCGAAACGGTTTTCATTGGCCCCTAAATCTCTATCTTATGATGGCAATTCGAATTGGCAAGCTTTTTCAAATAAATTCATACGTTTTGCAACATTAAATGCTTGGTCTGACACTGAGTGCAGAGATCAGTTATGTGTTTCTGTCTAGAGGGCAAAGCTAGCGAGTACTTTTCAATAGTTTCTGCAAGGTTTGATGGTCTGACATTCTTTGAAATTATGGCTAAACTAGACCGTAGATTCGGTAACCAGGAATTACCCGAGACTTCCATGATCCAATTCCATAATTTGAGACAATCCCATGATGAAAAATTAAATGATTGGGCTGATAGGGTATTAACAATGGCTTCCCGTGCTTTTACGGATTGTTCCGAGGAACATGTTACTAGTCAAATAATACTTAGATTTTGTCAAGGGTCCTATGACAAAGAGACTGGACAGTATGCTTGTAAAGAACGTCCACGAACTATCGAAGGAGCAATACAAGCTATTAAGTGGTATAAACACAACAGCATCGCAATATATGGTCGTTCTTCTCGTAGAGATACGCGTAGCCCCAACCGCGAGTATGAGTCTACACGTGTTCGAGCAGTGAACGCTTCACATACTAGAGAAACGGTTTCGCCCAAGTCTGAAGGCATAGAAACTCGAATTCAAGGTGTGGAAAAAACGTTCGACTGAATTAGAGAGTACATTTAATAGTTTAATGGTCAAATGTGATGAATTGTTCGGGAAATTTAATCAATTAGCCGAATTTGTGAGAAGGTCTAGATCACGTTCTCGTTCAACAACGCCACGACGTGACCGACCTTGTTTTAATTGTGGTGGGAATGACCACTGGAGGCGAGATTGTCCTGTTATAACACCCAAAAATAGTACCCCTTTAAACGGAAAGGACCGACATGTTAGTTTTGTACGCAGTGACGAAACAGATTCTTTAAACTTGACCGGATCGAGCGAATAGGTGAGCGTTCGGTCCAAAGTTTCTCGAATAATTCGCCTCCTTGGTACTCCTCGGATATGACGTCAAACGGGTCGGGTATACGCGAAACGATCGATAGTTTTGGAACCGCTAACGAAGCGAACGGTTTCACTAACACCGACTTAGACGGTGGAATAACTAATAATATCACCGCTCCGGAGGGTGATCAATATCTGTTCCAGGATACCGAAACTTCTTTAAACGGTGTCTTTGCGAGAACCGATGCGCCGGGTTCTTAAATCGAGGAAACGTGCGATTTTTCGTCGACGTCAATTCGTAGGGTACTCTCGGACTCTATGTATAAACTGAACCTAAAAGTTCAAGGTCAACAAGTTTCTCCTGTGTTAGATACGGGTACTCAAGTGACTATACTTTCGGATCGCCGATATGAGGAATTAAGGGATAAACCGCCGAAAATTAAGGATGTGAAATTACATACGGCCGGTCGCCAGTTAGACTTTCCTGGATTCATTGTCGGTCCGGCTAATCTGGAATTGGGTTCCTTTCAAGTAGAATTAGATCATTTGTATGTTGCTCCTATTGAAGATGACATGTTATTTATAGAATACATAATTTTATATATAGGCCTATATCAACTTAGGCCCTATTTTTAAAAAAAATCCTTCACAAATTCGAGTATTGACGCTTCATAAATTAAAATTTAAAAAAAAAATCATCTGATTTTCCACACAATGTTTTAGAAAATATAAAAAAATTAATAGCCGGTTTGGGCTCGTCATGAATTCCAGAAATATTAATTTTAAGGTATTTACCAAACAACGGTATCAAATATCTTTTCCATAATTGGTGGTTGACGGACAAATTATGTATTCTATAAATAACCTGAAGCGAAGACAGGCGATGACAGCGAGTTATCCGCCCCTGATAGTGCTGGTTCACAATTTTTGTTTTTTATAAATTGATATTTTACCGCTGTGAGTAGTTTTGTATTATGCATTAAAAAATGCAAAACACACACTTTAATCTATTTTGGATTTTATTTGTGACTAATTTTATTTTTTGATTTTTAAAATTCACCGCGTATCGTTCGAAATGTGTGACGTCACTCAAATCAAGTCATGGATTCTAGGACGGAAGTAGTTATGAGCGAATGTAGTGTAAATATTGGAAACAATTGGCTATGATATCGTTTTGTGGGAGTATTTATGCAAATCAAAGCAACTGGATTGAAGAAAAAACATATCTGAGTAGATCGGCAGAGGTTTGATGGCCTGACATTACGAATTGTGGGGGAAAAACGAGTTGAAGCGAGAGCAGGTAAAGTCGAGTCTTGAAAAGGCATTGCATTCCTGTTCTTTTTTTATACTGTATGACATGTATGACATGGTGTATGCTTATATATACGGATAGAAGGTCAAATTCCTGTGATTCGTGGTAGAACCGTTAAAACACCCGAAGTTGTTAATAGCCCGTTCTATACACTCGCATATTGAAACTGAATTTCCACGCATTTGTTTGATCAATCCTTCCGAAGACAGAGTAGTACTTGATACGAACGAGTCTATAGCTAAGGCCGTTGAATTTAGGGAATGTGACATTGTTGATCCGTTACCACCGGATATTAGTCAATCAAGCTCCGGTCTCAATAAAATACCCGAACATTTAATCGATTTATTTGAACGCTCCAAGGAATTGCTTCCGGAAGAAGATCAATTAAAACTCGCTCATTTGTTAATTGAATACCAGGAAGTGTTTGCAAAACATCAATTTGACTTAGGAAATTTTACCGCATTGACACTAACGATGCAAAACCGATCAAGCAACATTTGAGACGCACGCCCGTTGTTTTCGCAAAGGAGGAAGAAGAACATTTAAAAAAAATGTTAGATTCTGGAGTGATCCAGCCGTCAAATTCCGATTGGGCGTCTCCCCCGGTTTTGATCCGTAAAAAAGACGGAACCCTCCGATGGTTTATTGATTACCGGAAATTAAATGCGGTTACCACTAAGGATGTATTTCTATTACCCCTGGTCAGCGAATGTATGGATGCCTTGTCGGGAAATGAATGGTTTTCTAAACTGGACGCAAATTCCGCGTATTGGCAAATTCCGCTTAAAGCTGAACTCCGGTTACAAAAATACCGAAATATTTAAATAAAAAAAAGTTAACGCCCCCAAGCCGCCATACCTGTTGCAAACTTTTGAAACAACGATGGTGGATATGGAGGCGTATGACCTGGAGAGGTTAGCTGATCTCACTTCCAGTTCGTTTCTAGTCAGTCAGGTGTAGACATCAGGCTTTATTCTTATACACGCTTCACTGATTGCTCTATTTTTCCCCAAACAGTGAGTGACTCACTGACAGTATACAAAATTATTGAAGATTGCAAAATGTCTGATAAGGTAAGCCTGTAAATAATTATATAACTGTCTCTACTGCAATAGTATAGCCGCCTAAGCTTTACTCTAAAACAAAAGATACGTAAGGGTTATCGACTGAGACAGAGGGGTTCAAGTTAGATGAACACCCGAGATCGTGCAAGGTTGAACACTGAGAACGCGTCAGCGTTCGAAGTGTTCAATTGCGCGAAATCGGGTGTTTATCTAACTTGACCCCGAGGGTCGAAGGTCGATAACTAGCTTACACACTGGGCTCTTTGTTTGTGTAAGAAGTTGAATGAGTGAATGAAAATGGAAGGATACGAGGAAGACGCCAGTTTATCACAGGCATTTTAACACACAATATAATTTTACCAATTCGTCTATAACAGGTATTAATACATTATTTTGACCGTCATGTATTGTCGTTTATTCAGCAGATTGAGGTGGGGGTCAATTACCTGACTATAGCCAGCGTTATGTTTATTTACGATGAATACAAATCAGATCATTTAGGTTTCTTAAATACAATTTTAATGAATTTAGATAGGTATATGAATAACTGTATTTTTAACCCATTTGCTGATTTCAGGTTTTCGACACTTTTAATGTCGTAAATTGTCGTCGCTCCCGTCCGGTGTCCACGCTCTGGGGGCTAAAGAATATGGTCATGAGACGAAGAATCCTATTGATTTTCAATAATTTCCGATAATGACTTCCAGATATATGGCACTTTATATTTAATGTTTTGAGAACTCAACGTCAGTATGGGGCAGAATTAGAAGTCAAACAATTAAGTATGACAATTACTTGATGGGCTTGTTATTTAGTGTGCTGTAAATGTTTTCCGTACGACAACGTGGGGGTGATGGCCGGGTGGTTAGCGCGTGTGCGTTGTGTTGTAAGGTCTGTCATTGAGTCAACTGACGTGGTTTCGATTCAACGGCTGAACGGGACAAGGTGTAGGGTAGCTTGTCCAACCTCGCGGGGTTTCCCCGTGTCCTCCGGTTTCCTCCCATTGCTTAAGACCCCTACGCACAAACGAATTATTGAAAAAAAATTGAACCATTTTAACCCAAAATGACCTAGTGTGTGACGAGTTGACGTTAAACCAAATTTTCTCCCCTTGCCCACGAAAGAAAAATTATGCAACACCCTTATTTACCCTCTCGGGCGACTTATTTGATGTGGGCGTATGTTTGGTTGCCTGGCAATCTATCTTTAAAATACACAACAGGCCGACGAATAATGTAATTTTTACTTGGTGTGAATGAGGTATGCGGCATTGACTGGAATATACGTTTTACATTCACGATTTGTCAGCCACAGAACAAACTAACCATGTGCGAAAAAAATAGCATGTGCAATGATGTTGGAAAGGTATTTTACAGATTACATGGCCAAACAGAATTTTATCCCAGTTCGCTAAGTTTTGTTACTTTATCTTTTTACTTTTGGATGCGTTTTCTAGATAATGATACTGTTTCACAATCAACATTGAAAAATAAATTTGTTATTGTTTTAACTACATGTATTTTTTCTGTTTTCGTTAACACGGTATTTCTTGTTATTTCTAATACACTTCACGCACGAAAATGCATGGTTTGTTTTGACAATCACCGGGTTAGTATGTTGAGGTGTTCATTTATATGAACACCTACTTTTCCTCAAATGATTACCTGTGCACGTGTTAAAACAACACATTACAAGTTGATCCGTAACTCGAACACCCGAGTCAGAACAAAGGGTCCAGTGTGTAAAAAATATGACTTACCCAGATAGTTTAGATTATATTTTCACATGTCACTATAGTTTGTTTGCCGCCCCAAAAATGTAGTTATGTCCCTTAGCCTTGATCTTTTTCGTGATCAAAATACAATCTAACATGATGACATGTGAAAATCTAAACTATCTGTTTATTGCATAATATTAGTTATAATTACACTGGACATTATAGTGCGATAACATATTTTGTGATTTACATATGTGTAAGATATTCACAAGAAGACGTGGCAATAATAATATGGACCTTATATATTATAAGGTCCATGATAATATGAAGAAGACAATAGATGATTTGTTTTTGTTGAAATTTCCAGGTTGAAGTAAGTCATCTTTTGCATCTTTTGTTTTAGAGTAAAGCTTAGGCGGCTATAATATTGCAGTATAGACACAGTTCATGTAATTATTTACAGGCTTACCTTATAAGACATTTTGCAATCTTCAATAATTTGGTATAATGTCAGTGAGTCACTCACTGTTGGGGGGAAAATAGAGCAATCAATGAAGCGTGTATAAGAATAAAGCCTGATGTCTACACCTGACTGACTAGAAACGAACTGGAAGTGAGATCAGCTAACCTCTCCAGGTCATAAGCCTCCATATCCACCATCTTTGTTTCACAAGTTGGCAACAAGTATGGCGGCTTGGGGGGTGTTACCTTTTTTTAAATTTAAATATTTCGGTATTTTTGTAACCGGAGTTCAGCTTTAAGCAAGAGGATCGGAAGAAAACCGCTTTTATTACTAAGTATGATTTGTTTGAATTTACGAAACTTCCTTTTGGTTTGACTGGAGCTGTTTCCGGTTACTCAAGGAGTATCAGTCTAGTTCTTAATGGTCTAAGTTGGAATATTGCATTAGCGTTTTTGGACGATACGATTGTCATGGGCAAAAATGTAGATGACCATTTATGTAATTTAAGGTTGGTTTTAGACCGTTTTCGGGAATATGGCATGAAGTTGAAACCTAAAAAATGAGAATTGTTTCAGGAAGAAGTCGAATTTCTGGGCCGAATGGTCAGTCACAATGGTGTAAAAGCGGGTAACAATTTAACCAAAACCGTCGGAAAATGAATGGTTCCTACTTGTACTAAAGAGGTCGAATCCTTTCTTGGATCGCGAATTATCATAGAACTTTTATTAAAGGGTTTGCTAGAATAGCCATACCGTTATACGGTATTACCGGTAAAAAGTCCTTTGTATGGGGTGATAAACAACAAACTGCATTCGATCAACTTAAGCATTTACTCGTAACAACCCCTGTGTTAGCGTTGCCCACGGAAAATGATACCTTCGTTCTTGACTGTGATGCCAGCATGTATGCTGTCGCCGCCGAATTGTCACAAATACAAGATGGCCAAGAGCGAGTTATCGCTTATAGTAGTTTTTCCCTTTCGCCCGAGCAGCGTCGTGACTGTACAACTAGACAAGAACTTTTAGCAATTGTGAGATTTACAAGGCAATTTCGACATTATTTGCTTGGCAAACCTTAAAAAGTAAGAACAGACCATGCCAATTTAACATGGCTGTTACGATTTAAACACCCGACAGGTCAACTCGCGCGCTGGTTAGAGGAATTGGGTCAATATTATATGACGGTCGTACACCGAAAAGCAAGTCTACATATTAATGCGGATATACTAAGTCGCATGAAACTCTTAGATAGGCCATGCCATGATTTTAATATAGACATTCAGTTAGCCGATTTGCCGTGCGGCGGCTGTCTTTATTGCCAGAGAGCTCATAGAAATTGGATCGAGTTTGCTACAAATGTGGATGACGTAATACCGTTGCCTTATAAATCCGTAAAGAGGAACCCGTTAGCATAACAGTCACTGGGTATCCGAAAGACCCCCGTGTAAACGTTGTAATTATTGAGGGAATTGATGACGAAACGATTGGCGAAGGGATTTCTTTAAGTGATTATTCAGCTGGAACGACTAAAACCGCTCAAAATAATGACAAAGATTTATAGATCATTTTTACTTGGTTAAATTCCGGAATCGAACCCGAAGAAAACGATTTAATGTTGGCAAGTCCTGCAGTAAAACATTACTGGATTAACCGCAATCTATTTATTTTAGATAGTAACGGTGTTCTTCGCATTAAGCAACCTAGTAATTTGTCAAATACCCAACTGGTTGTCCCGGAAGAGTTAAAAATTGAAATTTGTCAATTATGTCATAACATTCCATTGTCGGGTCATCAGGGCATACAAAGAACCAAAAATCGAATTAAGCAACAGTTCTATTGGTATGGAATGACCGATTACGTACGCGCTTATGTTACTTCTTGCGCTATATGTAATGCTAATAAAAATACGCAAGCTAAAGCGCGTTACAAATTAAATAAGTATCACGCCGGTTCCCCAATGGAGAGGGTACATTTAGACTTTTTGTGGTCCTTCACCCGTTACGCAAGCTAGGAATGAGTATATCCTAACGATGGTCGACCAATTTTCAAAGTGGGTTGAATGCGCACCCCTACCGTCGCAAACTGCCGAGATTACTGCCAAGGCAGCAGTAAATGAATTCTTTTCACGGTTTGGTTGTCCGTTTCAGGTTTTCACGGATCAAGGGAGGAATTTTGAAAGTCATTTGTTCACCGCATTGTGCCAAGTATCAAAAATACATAAGGGTCGTACTACACCCTATAGACCCTCGGCGAATGGTCAATGTGAAAGATATAATCGCACTTTAAATGTTACATAGACGGTTGTCAAAACGATTGGGACATTTATTTACCGCAACTTGCGAGTGCTTTACGATCTAGCGTTAATAGACAAACCGGTTATTCGGCTAACAAACTTATGCTGGGACGAGAGGTCAATCACCCCATTGACCTTATGTTTGGTTCGCCCGTTGAGAACGCTGGTGACGTAGATACGTTCGTTTCCCAACTCGAACAGACTCTAATTGAAACGCATAAATTAGCTCGCGATAAATTAAATACGAGCCAAGAAAGAATGAAGCGAGATTATGATTTACGTTCGAACGTGAAAAAATATCAACCACACGATGCAGTTTATATTTTAGACACCGCTACTAAAAAGGGCAAAAGTCGCAAACTATCCCCCACATGGAAGGGCCCGGGAGATATAACCCAAGTAATTACGCAGTATTTGTTCCTAATCAAGACGCGGAAAGGTGAAACGGTTTTAAATCACGACCGCATAAAAGCTTGTCATGATAGGGAATTGCCGCCGTGGATCATAAGGTTCCGTAGAAGATCGGAAACCAGTATAAATCCGATTGATGCCGGAAATATCGATATTTATTGTATTTGTCGAAAACCCGATGACGGTCACCCTATGATATGTTGTGACCGATGTGAAGAATGGTTTCATTACCGCTGTGTTAACATAGACCCGAGTACAGACTGGGACGATAAGGACTATTATTGTCCCAATTGTTCTCTGTGGGTATCCGTCGTGACGTAGATATGTGAAAAGGGGGTGGATTTAACTAATCCAGTTACTGTCTTTACCGCTATAACGGTAAAGGCAGTGCTAGCTTTTATTTTTTAGATTATGGATGAACGAGAAGGAAGACGCCCATGGGCACCCTACAACTCCCGTAGAGGGTTTAATATCAATAGACATGGGTACCAACCACCCGTCGGATTTGGGGAGTTTGAGCCAGCCCCGCCCTCACCCCGATCTGCAGCACCCATTTTGCCCTCCTTCGAGGATGATATAGGTTCTACGCCTGTAGTTCTGACCACAGGGAGACCCCTCTCTCCGCATCCTATAGTGTGCAATCCGCTATTTGTTGAATACACCCGGACGGGTGTTACCCCCAGAAGTTTTGCGCCTAGGATTGTTAGACGGACACACGGCCGGAATCAGACCTGCCCCTTGATAGGCTGTGGTTTTAAGGACAGGAAGATAAAATTCCATTGTATTAGGCACCATTTACCCGAATGTTTCCTCAATGAGTATTCCACCAGCCATGCTATTCTGGGGAAAAAGCCGAATGCATAACGGTATTATGTAGAATTTTAGGGGTGACACCCAGGGAAATGGTGGACCGCTTTAATCGGTGAAAGCTATTACCCGTTAGAAGTGAGATACGGGTAAAGGAATATCCCGCTTTAAAGGAACTAAGTTCCATGAAACACTGGCCCAGGCCTGCGAGATTCTCATTAAGGCCCCTTAATTCGCCTGCCCGCCTGGCGTACTGGCGCTGCGTGGTTGTAATGCTGAATAATCTAACTTCAAGGGACCAGGGGGAATTTGTTAATTTTCTGAGGTCACCCAGTTCGGCCCCTGTAGACAGCACTCCCACAGAGAACTGGGATGAGGAAGCCTTGGCTTTCGAAGTTTAGGCCAGTGAATGTTTTTGAGATTATGAGTGAATGAGACTGGTTTAGGCCTATGTCTACACCGTAGCTGAGTGATAGTGGGAGAGAATGTCTGGCTAGATGTATATACTTAAAAAAAAAAAAAAAAAAAAAGAGAAAAAAAAGAGAAAACTTAAATAAATATTACAAATAAAAAAAACAAATATCAATAAGAAAAAAAGGTTTTTTCAGTGCAGGTAGCACCTTTCCTTTTTAGGAAAAACAGAGAAGAGTGTTGTGATTTTACAGACTGGACCTGGACCAACTTCCGGTAAACAGTTTAAGGCCCGACTGGATATCCGGGACTACGACACTTAACCTGAGTTCCCGTGTTCCTACGCCGGATAGAATATAAGCCATCACCGCCAAGGATCGGTCTATAGTGCAGAGGGGCTAGACTGTGTTAAATACACAATGTTAAAAAATCTACCCGATAAAGCACTATCGTTAGTCCTAGAAGTTTTTAACCTCTCATGGAATACAGGAAAAATACCACAAGAATGGAAAACCGCCTCAGTCATCCCACTACATAAACAAAACAAAGATAAAAATGAAACAACGTCATATCGACCAGTAAGTCTTACTTCAACTTTATGCAAAACACTAGAAACAATAATCACAAACAGATTAAAATTTGAATGTGAAAGCAACCAAATCCTAACAAGTCAACAAAGTGGCTACCGCACTGATCGTTCAACAATTGACCATATCATTAGATTACAAAATGACATATGCAGAGCATTCACAGAAAAACAATACCTTTGCGCAATCTTTGTCGACTTAACTAAGGCCTTTGATCTCGTTTGGGTGGATGGTCTTTTACACAAACTCCACAATGCCAAAATTAAAGGCCGAATGTACAAGTGGATAGAAGATTTTCTAAATGAAAGAAATATCAGAGTACGCGTAGGTAACTGCTTAAGCAATAAATTCAAAATGGATAACGGAACGCCGAAAGGATCCGTTATCAGCCCGATTCTATTTAACATAATGATAAATGATCTTATTAGTTACGTAGGGAAAGACACAGAATCCGCATTATTTGCTGACGACAGCTCATTCTGGAAAGCTTCGAAGAACCTAGACACAATCAAAAATTCGCTTTAACACACACTAAAACAAATTTCAAATTGGGCAAATGACTGGGGATTCAAAATCTCAGAAGGGAAAACAGTAGCAATACTGTTTCACCCAACTGACAATAACAGGAAATTAGATCTCAAACTAAATGGAACAAAACTTGAATTCAAAAAAGAGGCCAAATTCCTTGGCATGACATTTGACTCGAAATTGTCCTGGAAGTCTCACATTGATAGCCTAGTAAGTCGTACATCTAAAACACTCAAATTGATGAAATACATCAGAGGGACGCAATGGGGCGCTGACAGAACCACACTACGGATGTCTGGCCTATGCCAATGCAAGTGACACACAACTCAACAAATTAAACACAATACAAAACAAAGCATTAAGAATCCTAACAAGAGCTGCCATAGGAACCAGAACAGTTGCCCTATTACAAGAGATGGGAGAGTTTCCGCTTGACCTCAGGCGGGAGGAACTATCACTCAAGTACTGGGGAAAACTTCAAATGCTAAAAGAAAAATGTCCAACATATAAATGCCTCAAACAATTCAGACGTATAGGCTCTAGGAAAAATACCAGACCAATTACATTCGGACAGATGTCAAATGACATCTTAAACAAGCACAATTTAAAAGGAACAATAATACAAACAAAATCCTATTCAGTCACGCCACCATGGCAACTAAGCAATCCTATCACTAACACACAACTATGCCACACAACAAACAAGCATGTCAATCCCACAGAAGCTAGATCACAAACATTGGAACTAATAAACACCAAATGGGCAGATCATCTCCAAATCTACACCGATGGATCCAAAAACACTACAAAGGGGTCCAAGGGATACGGCATTCACATACCCAAAGCAAAGCTCAACATCAGGAAACGGTTACCAGAACACTGTTCTGTGTACTCCGCAGAACTGATGGCCATTAAAACTGCAATAGAATGGCTAGCCACGCAAAAACACCAGACAGCCGTAATCCTGATCGACTCCCTGAGTAGCATTAAATCTATAGAACAAGACTCCTCAAAAACAGGCAGGAAATAATCAGTCAAATTAGGGATATTAACTAAATAATTAAGAATAACGGAAGAGAGGTAATCTTTGCGTGGATCCCCTCCCACATCAATATACTCGGCAACGAACAAGCCGACAAATTAGCCAAAGAGGGGATGTCACTAAACGAATTAGAACATTTAGAATATAGCAACCAGGAATTCATAAGTATAGCCAAAAACAAAATTAAAAATTCATGGAAAGACCGTCTAAAACAAGAAAATACTCATCGCTATCAAATAGACAGCAATCTTGTCGATAAGGTCTATAACAATCATCGTTCAATCAAAATATGCAAACTAATCACAAGACTTAAAACTATCAACGTAATCAAAGACTTCACCTATACACCAATTAAATGCCCGTGTGGACAAATTGCAACCACGTCACATCTGCTAATTAACTGCAAACACCTAAACAATGAACGTCTACCAATGATTAATAAACTTACGAAGAGAGGAATTAGCCCCTGTCTTAAATCTCTCCTATCTCCACATCCTGATAATAGATACTGGACTTCCCAGCTAATCTGGGACTTCATTGATAACATAGGAATGACCAAGAATATATAATATACAACACTAATCAACTACATCACTTTCAGTAGGGTGAAATCGTAAAAACGTCCCCAACGAGGGAAGCGCTAATCACCCTACAAAATAACTAAACAAATAAACCTCGTAATCTTCACACAAAGTAGGATGGCTGAGTAAAAACGTCCTCTAGAAGGAAGCCCAACCATCCTACAAATAATACCAAAACAAATCTAAACAATTAAACTACATTCAAATATAAATAACAAACGAATCTCCATACACAGTAGAGTGGTTGAGTAAAAACGTCCTCACGAAGGAAGCCCAACCATCCTACACCCATATAACAATCACACCATGTAATTCGACGTAATATCCCTACTGTAACATCAACACATGTGCCATGATGGAAGCTTCATTAGAGTGACGTCAGTGACGTAATACATTAGCATATAGTGAGCGGGAAATAAGGGTCGTAGGTTAAAGGTCACAGGGATTATGTTTATAATATGACATCCCCCTTTTTATAATAAAAAAAGAGAAAAATTGTCATAGAACTGAAAGGCATGCTTTAATGTTCACTTTTGTTGACTTTCACTGATTGTCTATGAATAAAACACATGCATTAAAGATTTCATAATGATTAATTGTCTATTTTAAATTATGGTCGGTAACGAGTTGGTTTCTGCACAATTCTTCCCGATCTCGTCTTGTTAGCAAGATTACTAGTTGGTGTTGATTTGTCTGGAAGATGATGTTCTAGTGGTAACTGCGACGGTGTTGATGATTGACTCGGCTGATCAGTAGACGATTCCCTACTTGTTGAAGGGCTTATATTAATAACACTATGATTATTAGGACTGACCAATGGTGCATTTGGTCGATTCTGGTTTGCTGGTGTGTATATCATACTGTATGTGGGCGAGTCGTTAAACATAACGTTTTTCTTGCTATGTTCTGTATTAGGAGAAGCAATACATGATTTGGGTGCAGTTGGTGCTTCACGTAGTTGAACTCTGTTGCGTCGTAATACTGAACCATTTGAAGTTTGTATGAGGTAACTTCGTGGCTCTGTACATTTCTCGATAACGACGGCTGTATACCACTTCCCGTTTTCTGTATCTTGAATACAAGGGAGGTAGTCCTTTACTATGTTGATCATGGTAATACTTCTGATCATCCTGTCGTGCTTTGAAGCGTTGTTTGATTTCATGACGATTGGGTGATTTGTTATACAGCTTACATGGCAGTGTATCCTTTATCCGTCTTTGGAAAAGAAGCTGAGAAGGGCTGTCTATCTTGTTGTCGATAGGTGTAGTTCGCCATCTTAGTAGTGCTAATTCAACATCGTCATGCGATTGTGTTGCTTTCTTGATAATAGAACAATATCTTTTGGTGACATTGGCTACAACAGTTGACGTTGCTGGTGAGGGTAGCTTCTCAACTACTGGGAATTTTGTATTATAGTCAGCAATGATCAAAAAGTTGTTTTGACCAATCTGGAACAGATCTGTGCCTATAACACTCCATGGACGATTAGGTAAGTCTGTCTGTTGCAGAGGTTCAAAGGTGTGTTTTGACTGGTGTTCCTGGCAAACTGGACAGGATTTGCACATTTTCTCGATGTCTGTGTTAATTTTAGGCCAGTATACATCATTTCGTGCTCGCAGTTGAGTCTTGTGATTCCAAGATGTCCGGTGTGTAGATTAGATAATATTCCGGAACGTAGACTTGTTGGAATGAATACCCTCTCTCCTTTAATAATAAGACCATCCGATATACCAAGTTCATCGCGATATGACCAATAGGAGCGAAGATCGGGTGGTAAGTCTTTCATCTGCTCAGGCCATCCAGAGTGTATGACTTCTTTTAACTTGTTAAGTGTTTCATCATTGTTAGTTTTAGATACAATGTTTTGGATTTTAGTTTCGCTAAATTGAAGGAATTCGACCTTAATGTCAATTTCAACGTTGCTATCTTCGTTGCTTGGGAATCTACTAAGTGTATCAGTTAAACCAATATCCTTCCCAGGGACATACTTGACAGTGTAGAGATAACCTTGTATCGCTAATAACATGGCTTGCAGCCTAGCTGGTGCTGAATTTATTGGTTTCTTGCAGATCATTTCCAACGGCTTGTGATCTGATATCACAGTAAATGGTCTGTTGTAAAGGTATGTATGGAAACGTTTGATTCCAAATGTTACCGCTAACATTTCTCGTTCAATGTTATGTAATTTCTTCTGCGCCTTAGAGAGAGATTTGCTTGCAAAAGCTACTGGTCGTGTCTTTTGACTGTATTCACCATTTTCTAGGCGATCTGGCTGTAGAATTGCAGCTCCCAGTCCTTTCTGGCTGGCATCGACCATTAAGTAAGTTGGTGCGTTGGTATCATAATATTTGAGACAGGCATCGTTTGTTACGATTGTCTTTAATTTATCAAAGATATGTTGATAGTCTTCAGACCATAGGAATGGTACGTCTTTATGTAGTAGTGCTCTTAGGGGTTCAGCCTCCGATGACAGATCCCTAATGAATGGTGCTAGGTATGTGATCAAACCTAGGAAAGTTCAGACTTAGATGTTGGTGGAGGTATAGCTCGTATTTTATCCAAAGGGCCCAAATACCGGGAACCACAACCATTTTCATGGGATCAAAATTTCAAACTTATTATGGATGCCGTAGAGGACTACGCTAGATCATGGGCCAAGAGGGAAGATGTTATCTCTGATACTCTCTCAGATTGGACTAAGTCTATTAGTCGTTTACTTAAACGCAGAATTTATATGCAACGTTTGTTAGTTGATACTAGGCCTAAATCTATTTTCAATGATGCTAGCATTGTTGAAAATCTTAACGCCTTACATGACAAGTATGTCATTGTACCAGCTGACAAAGCGTCCAATAATCTAGTGTTTATATGTAAACGGTACTATTATGACTGCCTGTTCAAAGAACTAAATTTCGGGAAACCTATTGACAGTGCTACGTATAAACGCTCGACTTTAAGTAAGGATGAAATTTTATCCAATCATAGATCTGTACTCACTTCATTTGGTACGCCATGTGGTGATACCTATACAGATCTGCCGCTGCTATATTGGATACCTAAACTACATAAAAATCCCTACAAGCAACGTTTTATAGCAGGTTCATCCCGTTGTTCCACAAAACCACTTTCAAAAGTATTGACATCTATACTAACGGCAGTGAAAGAGGGTATTCAAAAATACTGCGACAAAATATACTCTCGTAGTGGTATTAATCAAATGTGGATCTTAAAAAATTCCAAAGAATTACTTGATGGTTTGCCAACTGAACACTTGCTTCAGTCTCATCTATACACACGTTTGACTTTTGTACCTTGTACACTAAAATTCCCCATAGTAAATTAAAAACTCGGTTGAAAGACATTATTCACAGTGTCTTTTCAACTGAATCGGGACATGCTAGATATAAATATTTAGTTGTCAATTATAATTCCACTTATTTTGTCAAGAACCATAGTGATTCAAAAAACAAATACACAGCCATCAAGATAATTCAGGTGTTGGATTTTTTAATTGATAATATCTTTGTTGAATTTGGAGGGGAAATTTATCAGCAAGTGGTAGGTATCCCCATGTGTACCAACTGTGCACCTTTGCTTGCTGATTTGTTTCTCTATTCCTACGAAGCCGAGTACATGCAGGCACTCGTAAAATCTAATAAACGTTTAGTTAGACATTTTAATTTCACTTATCGATATATCGATGATGTTCTATCACTGAATAATCCAAAATTCAGTGATTATATAGAATTCATATATCCTGATGAGCTCGAAATTAAAAATACTACTGACAGTGACAATTGCGCTTCCTACTTGGATCTGCGTCTCGATTTTGACAATTGCCATAAACTAAGTGTTAAATTGTACGATAAACGTGATGACTTTGACTTTCCCATTGTTAACTTTCCATTTATTAGTAGTAACATTCCAATATCACCAGCTTATGGAGTGTTTGTGTCTCAGCTAATTCGTTACGCGAGAGCTTGTTCCTTCTATTCTGATTTTTTGAGTAGATCGAGGCATTTGTCATCTAAGCTTCAACTACAGGGATACTTGCGAACTAGACTTATTAAAGCCTTTAAAAAGTTTTATGGTCGTCATATTGACTTGATCGGTAAATATAACATGTCTCTCTCGACTATTATTCTAGACATATTTAATTGACGGGTATACTATCTACCTGATTATATATGTGTACTACATCGTTAACACTGTTTATCACGTGCATTTTGCATACCGATAGTTCATTGGTCTATCACGCTATTTTACCGAGTTTTCGCTTAATAGATTGGATGCAGCTATGGCGGGTGTGGCGCGCCAGGCAGGGTAAGCTTACTCTTCCTAGGACACCTGTTACCACTGTTCGTCGTGTATTTTGTACACGGTGAACAGTCCATATGCTGATTACACTATTTTGCGTTTTTACACATTTTTGCCTATACCGTTTTTAGGACTTCGAATTTTGTCTAATGGTTTGGATTGTTCGTACTTGGTTTTATTTTATCTTCAACCTTTTTGTTATCAGGTCTCATACCACTGGAGTCGTATACCATACCATAGAATCCAATGCTAGATTTCTTGATGACGCACTTCTTGCTGTTGAATACAAGTCCGTTACTTTTTGCTACCGTTAGTAAGTTAAGTAGGTTTTTATCGTGTTCTGCTTCATCACGACCATAAACAGCAATATCATCAGCGATTCCTATGGCTCCATGACATTGTTCTAATATTGTATCAATGCGTTGTTGAAATAGATCTTGGAAAACGTTTAACCCAAATGGTAGGCGTTTAAATTTATAGCGACCAAAAGGTGTTCTGAATGTGGTTAACTTTTGGCTCTCTGCATCAAGATGGACTCCCCAATAACCTGATTGGGCGTTCAATTTAGAAAATAGAATGCTGCCGTGAAATTTGTGATGTATTTCTTCTGGGGTGAGCATTTTATGAGGGCATCTTCTAAGAGATTCGTTGAGTTTTCGAGGATCCAAACATACTCTCATTGATCCATCTTTCTTGATGCTTGTTGTCAAACTATTACACCAATCAGAGTGTTCAGTGACTTTCTGTATGACACCTTGTTGTTCCATACTGTCAAGTTGAGTTTTAAGTTTATCTTTAATGTGTATGGAATACTTGCGTGGAGGGTCAATAAATGGAACTGTATCCTCCTTGAGATATAAGTGAGCGACACCTGGCAAACTTCCAACTCTGTCAAATTGGTCTGGAAAGTGTTCACGCAGATCATCAATATTACACCAATCAGATTGTTCAGTGACTTTCTGTATGACACCTTGTTGTTCCATACTGTCAAGTTGAGTTTTAAGTTTATCTTTGATGTGTATGGAATACTTGCGTGGAGGGTCAATAAATGGAGCTGTATCCTCCTTGAGATATAAGTGAGCGACACCTGGCAAACTTCCAACTCTGTCAAATTGGTCTGGAAAGTGTTCACGCAGATCATCAATATTGTTAAGCGTGATGTTAGTATGTTCGGGGACTGCTGTATCTGTTATACTGCAGTTAAGTTGAACAACGTTGAGTAGCTCGGATGTAGGTAATCCAAGTATTGCACTTCCAGGTACATCTACTATGTAGAATTTAGCTTCTAACCATAATACTTGTTGGTATCGGCACATCAGGTTTAGGCTACCGTAGCATTTAATTTTGGAACCATTATAGGCTACGAGAGTTGTGTTGCGTGCTGAGCTGATTTTAGTTGGTTCAGGATATCCTTCAGAGTTAAGTTTCTCGGGAAATATTCGGCGGAATATACGTATAGGTAACGTATTGCCTTGTGCTCCGGTATCAATCTTTGGCTTAATATATCGTCGATATGGTGTACCATCTCTGTTATGTGTTGCTTTTCCAGGAAGATTGATTTCAATCTGGACAAAAGCCTCATTACGCGTTTGAGCTGAGTTAGTTTCAACGGTTGAATCTACCATTATAGTAACGGCGTCATAAGTAAGATTGTCAAACGTATTTCTGTTGACTGGCTCTGGAGATTCATCTTGTGTTGACATCTCATGATAATTTCGATCTCTTTGTTGCCGTTGATGTCGTTGTCGGTTACGACTGGGGTAGCGTCCTTTAGACCGCGATGTTGAACGTTTACGATGGCGTCCTGTTCTGTTCATTCCACGTCCTCTTGATGCTCGAGGTGAATGACTTTTGCTTTTGCTGAAACACACTTGTTCCAATGTCCAATCACACCACAATATCTACATCTTGAGTTTCTAGCGGGACAGGTATCAGCTTTATTGGAATGGTCCAATCCACAGCGTTTGCATGTGGGCTGTTTGATGCCGGAAATGTTAACTTGGGATTGAGAATCTGAGCGTTGCTTCAGATGGCGAATATTATTACTTGTTGTCTCGAATTTTCGACCGTGTGACAGAATATCCTCGAGACTAATATTGGCATCTTGATCCAGTAACCATCTCTGAAAATCATGTAGAGGTGTGCTAGCCAAAACTTGTTCAAGAAATCTTTCTTTTTCTTCGTTGGCAGAAAATGAGCATTCGTCAGTTTTAATTCTACATCTAGTGTAGAATTCGTCTCATCAGACTGTTGATAGTAGAAATGAAAATCAAGCCGTGCTGCCCTAAAATTAGGTCTGGCGATCTTGAGTCGTTCCTCAAATCTGGCATAAATTTCCTCAGGACTCTTCTTTTGATCCTCTGTTAGAGTGAAAGAGTTATAAATTTTCAATCCTTCATCATCAAGCGCTTCCAATATATGTGGAACTAATTTAGCATTGGTGATGTTGGTAGTGGTAGAAAATATGTTCATTCTCTGTTTCCACAGTTTAAACTTCTCAGATTTATTGCCTTTACCAGCAAATTCCATCGTTGGTGGAGATTTATGAATCTGAGTTGCCATTTCAAGTTGTGTTAAATTCCGAGGTTTCCGGGTAATAAACTTGATAATAATTATCACTGACGGCGTGTCAGCTACTGAGGACAATATTGATAAACATTCATACCAATAAAATTATCTCACACAGTGTTTCTGTTGAGTTTACATTGAAAAGATGAGTCGGCACGAGCAAACTTTCATTGTTTATGTTTTGGTGGAACTAACTTCCTGTCACGTGGTTGTGGTTGGCTAACTTGATTCCCTCGATCAGAGAAAAAAAATGTCGTCTGCGCATTCAAAAATCCTTGTCACAAACGATTTTAAACATCGAAGTTTATCAAAAGTTGCCACAGTCCAAGAACCTCGTTGATATAATTTGTTGCAGCGACTGTCCTTTCACCACTTGGCAGACATGATTTGTTAAAAAGTCGTTGATGTTTTACACATAGTGAGAAAACTATACCACTCTAGCCACCATGTAACATCAACACATGTGCCATGATGGAAGCTTCATTAGAGTGACGTCAGTGACGTAATACATTAGCATATAGTGAGCGGGAAATAAGGGTCGTAGGTTAAAGGTCACAGGGGTTATGTTTATAATATGACACCTACTAGTTCGAATAAATAAGCATTGATTGTAGATCTTACTTAGCCTCTTATATGAAGTATTGTAAATTTTATCAACTATGAATAAAAGATTTTCTTTATTTAATCGAATAAACAAGCATTGATTGTAGATCATATCTAAGTAACTAAATGTGAATTATTGTACTTAAATTATTACTGTATAAAAATAAAGATCACCTAATAGATCACTCACTCTACTATCTACTGTCAATTAATCAATCAAAAATGACACTCACTGAACAGATCTAACTTGTCTCAATCAATAAGACTCTAAGACAAACCGGTCTTCTTGACGAACGAACTCACAGTCAAAAGCCAGCTTACACTGATCAACCAATCCCAGAGGGTCACCGAAACGATATAAAACCACAAACACGAATAGACAAATCATTCATCATCATGGCCAGTAAATTGAACGTCGCACTAGTTGGATCTTCATACATGACGCATCTCCAGAGAAACGCCGACAAGACACGTCAACCAATCCACCACCATCACAACACCCAGAACTACGGAATGAGTGGGGCCACGGTTTCTAGATGCAGAAGTAGGGTAAGCCAAATATCCAGAGCCACTGATATTGCACTTGTATATATCGGTGGCAATGACATTCGCCCCGAAACTGACACTGAAGTATTAGCCGACCGCATCATCGAGGTCATGCTTGCCATTCAGGACAGGGTCGGGATGATACCTGTCATCTGGATAAATTCTTATCCTCGGCTGAACCCTAGATACTTCGCTGTTCCTCTCAAATATGTTCATAAACAAGAGAGTCTGAACAAGCACATGCTCAGGAAACTGGCCCTACACCCCATGATGCACTACGGGGGTACCTACTCCTACAAGATTAAAGACTGGAAAAAGACTGCCAAAATGATGCTACAAGAAGATGAAATCCACTTAAACGACACGGAACACCAAAACTTACTGGACATGATCAAAATTATGATATACGAAACGGCCCAACGCTATTATGATATAGAGACACCTCCTCGATATATAGGAAAGTCGTGGAAGATCGACAACTGCCTAAGTCTCTTCCACGACTCAATAAGTATCTTCTAAACTTAAAATACCAATGTCTAACTATGTCATCCAACAGATCACTATAACTACTACTATATATGCCATAAATACTTCTTTCTCAATTATTTTCTTTTTTAAACTAAACCCTTCTATTATTCTTATTATTATTATTATCATTATTATTATTATTATTATTATTCTCTTTTACTTTAACCCCCCCCCCCCAGCCTAACTAGACGAAATAAAAACCGAATCTATAAGACCAGATACTCTCTTTTCTCTCTCTCTCTTTTCAGGTACTGGATTCTTCCTTCAGAGAACCAACAACAAAGGAATGAATTACAAGAAGCAAAGATGAACCAATACCACCATACCGGACAACAAACCCAAATGGAAGGAAGAATGGACCAGGACTTATACTCACCAACAAGCCCCAAGGAAGAGTAGCACCGCCCTGCCATTCAACCGGACAGAACGACCAGACCGACCAAATCAACCGAATATATATATATGTGTACATAATATGTCTATGTTTGTTCACCTTCACGTCTGTTTTGTCAAATGTCCACGTCTATGTCCGTCTAAATGTTTGTTCGCGTCCATGTCTTTCTTGTCACATGATGAACCTAATTATCTTCCGAAAACTAATATACCATTATTATTTTTTTGTTTTTTGTACATATTATATATATAAAAATTTATCCTAATTAATCCACTATTCACTCTATAAATATTACCACTATGTATATATAACATGTAATTGTCTGCGATATCACCTCGGTGGAAGCGGACGTAAAATAAAGCTATTTCAACAACAAGGATCGGTCTCACTTGTTAACTAGCTTCTGGCGAGTTAACATCTAGCTGTGCTTAGTGGATTATTGGATTACTAGGATTACTCTAAGCTGTAAGTTATACTTATTCTATTCTTTTCTTTGCTTTATTTGTTATTTGTAATTTGCTTTAAATAGATAATTATATTCGTCATCTGAACAACTCAAGTTAGCGGGCGGGCTAATCTTAAGTTGTTCTAAAAAGTTAGGCTTCAGACTTTCGTCACTTTTCGACCCTATTCCCAAACCCCCCTCCTTTGTTTTACAACCTAATTTCCCTTTCTTATCTCGCTCTACTTTATTTTTATTTTTTTCTCTCTCTCTCTTCTCTCCATTTCATTTTTATTTGTTTTGCATCATCATGGCCATGAACTTTTCGAATGTCTTGGTTAACTCCCCAAAAATACCCCAACAAGAATAATAGGAGAATACAAGTATATAGTCTTATGCACGCCCAAAGAGGGGAAATCCTTCAAGGGCACAAAAATTTCAAAACTCGGAGACGAAATTAGAACCGAATGGGGGACAGCTGCTCTCTCGGACATGAGAATACTGTCAAATGGCAATTTAAAATTAGGATTCCAAAACATGGAGGACGCCCAATTGGCAACAAATATAAAAATGCTTAGCATCTTGAAGGTTGAAATCTCCATATCGGAGTTCAACCAAACAGATAGGGTGATAATATACAACGTTCCCAAGGACTATTCGGACGAGGAGATACTGGACAATCTGAGACTGGGGGATACAATCCCCTGGCAATATACCAATACCCGATAAGACAAGGAAAAACAATAAGGACAGTGCAATTAACTTTTAAAAAAGATGATACGCCGCAGGGTATTATCTACATGTTATATGAGAGAAGGCCGGTTCACCCCTACATCCCAAAAGTCAAGAGATGCACAAAATGCCAAAGAATAGGGCACTTAGAAAAATTCTGTAGAGGCATAGCCAGATGTGGCAAATGTGGCAACAACCATAAATCCGAAGAATGTAGGGCCACTCAAGCAAAGTGCGTAAATTGTAGAGGGAATCACGGAGCTGATTCACCAAAATGCCCCAAGTACATTAACACTAAATCAATCCTGACCATGCAATACGTACATGGAATAACTCATAAAGAAGCGACCTCGCATATCAATAATAAAACTGTACCAGAGCAAAACAAGGAAAAAAACCCTCCTAGCAATGAGGAGATAACAAAAAGTAAACTCTTCACACCAACATTCAAAAATACAAATGGATTTATCAACTTCTGCAAGGAGTTGGCTAAACTAGGAAGTATAAAAGATGACGAGGAACGAAACAAAGAAGTAGTAAAAACCATCATATCAAATGTGACAAATGTACCAAAAAGTATTACAATATCCCAAACCCCTAAAAAAACCTGGCATGCCCCAAACCCTAAAAAAAATGACATGTCCCACCCTCCGCATCAAAACCAAGGGACCGAAGCAATAGTAGAAGTCGAAGCCAAACAAGGCAAACGACGATAAAAAGAAACCTAGATAATGTGGTTTCGGAAGAAGAGAACGATTTACTCAGACATTGGGATAATCCAATGATCATTAACACCGGAATTACTAATCAAAACAAACGGAATTGTAGTACAAGCAGGGTAGATATATCATAAAACACTAATAACCTAAAATAAACAAATCAGTGTCATTTACAATGGAGAAGCCACTCACAATCTTTCAACTCAACGTGAATGGGCTGCGGTCTCGTTTAATTGAACTTAAACAATATGTCTATCAAAACAATCCAGATATACTATGCCTACAAGAGTCACGACTCACTCCCAAAAATAATGACATCAATCTAGATAACTACACAATGATTAGGCGTGATCGACCGGGTCAATCAAACGGAGGTGGCCTTGTCACTTACATTAAAAATAGCATCCCATTTAGCAGATTAGTAGTTAATCCAACAAATAAATTAGAATTAATGGCAATTAATATTGTGATAGGAAACAACCAATCTCTGAGCATAATAAACATTTACAACCCACCAACAAACAAATAAAAAAGCAAAGCCTCCGATAGGATTCTTAAACAAATTCCGGGTGACAACATAATTATATGCGGGATTTCAACTGTCATCACACATCATGGGGATCACCAGAAAATGACACAGATGGGAAAGAATTATACGAATACATAGAAGACAGCAACACAGAAAACATCAAATGTCAGGCTAAATGGAAGATAAATAAGGCAAACTGGGAATTTTACAGGAACTTGTGCAATTGCTGGGATTTTGAATTAATTAAAAACAACAATATAGACACAGTCACAGATAATCTAACAAAAGCTATAATAAGCTCAGCAGAGCAATCAATCCCCCGTACAAAAGAAACTAATAGGAAATCACCCAAACCTTGGTGGTCAGATAATCTAGAAACCCTAGTTATCACACGAAAAACGGCGCTAAGAAAATACAAACGTAGGCCAAATGAAGAAACTAGATCTGAATACCTTGAATCTAAACTTTGCGCAGAGATAGAAATCAAAAAAGCCAAGGAAGAAAACTGGCAAATTTTCTGTAGCTCCCTTAATGATCGATCAAATCTAAAGGCAGTATGGAACAAAATATCAGCAATCACCGGTAAAACAGTAAGACAAAACATTCCTTTATTAACCTACAAAAACGAAACAGCCTTAAACAACACGCACAAAGCAGACTTGTTAGGACAAACTTATGCTGACGGCTCTAGCAATAGCCAACACAGTGAAACATTCAAGGCAATTAAAAATACATTCCTACAAAATCAACCCCCCAAAAGTGCACGATGAAGCAGATAAAGAATGCGATTTAAACAGTCCCATTAATGTAGAAGAGTTGAAAAAAGCTCTGCGGTCTAAATCCGATAGTGCAGAAGGGCTAGACTGTGTGAAATATACAATGTTAAAAAATCTCCACGAAAAAGCTCTATCGTTAGTCTTAGAAGTCTTTAACCTCTCTTGGACCAAAGGAAAAACACCACAGGAATGGAAAACCGCCTCAGTCATCCCGCTACACAAACAAAACAAAGATAAAAATGAAACAGCGTCATATCGACCATCTACTTTATGCAAAACACTAGAAACAATAATCACAAACAGACTAAAAGTTCACTGTGAAAGCAGCCAAATCTTAACAAGTCAACAAAGCGGCTACCGCACAGATCGTTCAACAATAGACCATATCATTAAATTACAATATGACATAAGCAGAGCATTCCCAGCCAAACAATACCTTTGCGCAGTCTTTGTCGATTTAACAAAGGCCTTTGATCTCGTATGGGTGGATGGTCTTTTACACAAACTCCACAATGCAAAAATTTAAGGCCGAATGTACAAATGGATAGAAGATTTTCTAAATGAAAGGAATATCAGAGTACGCGTAGGAAACTGCTTAAGTAATAAATTCAAAATGGACAACGGAACGCCGCAAGGATCTGTTATCAGTCCAATTCTATTTAATATAATGATAAATGATCTTATTAGCTACCTAGGGAAAGGTACAAAATCCGCACTATTTGCTGACGACAGTTCATTCTGGAAAGCTTCCAATAACCTAGACATAATCAAAAAATCGCTCCAATACACTCTAAAACAAACTTCAAAATGGGCAAATGATTGGGGATTCAAAATCTCAGAAGGGAAAACAGTAGCAATACTGTTTCACCCAACTGACAATAACAGCGATTTAACACTTAATGGTTCAAAACTTGAATTCAAAAAAGAGGCCAAATTTCTCGGAATAAACTATCATGGAAGTCTCATATTGATGGCCTGGTAAGTCGAACATCTAAAACACTAAACATGATGAAATACATCAGAGGGACACAATGGGGCGCAAACAGAACTACACTTATGCTTATCTACAGATCACTCATCCGCTCGGTAATCGACTACGGATGTCTGGTCTATGCCAATGCAAGTGATACACAAATCAACAAACTAAACACAATACAAAACAAAGCTTTAAGACTTAAAACAAGAGCCGCCATAGGAACCAAAACAGTTGCCCTATTACAAGAGATGGGAGAACATCCGCTTGACCTCAGGCGGGAGGAACTGTCCCTCAAGTACTGGGGAAAACTACAAATGCTAAAAGAAAAATGTCCAACATATAAATGCCTCAATCAATTTCGACGTATGGGCTCTAGGAAAAATACCCGTTCAATGACATTCGGGCAGATGTCAAATGACATCCTAAATAAGGACAGTTTGAAAGGAACAATCATACAAACAAAATCCTATTCAGCCACGCCACCATGGCAACACACAGCTAGAGCACTAACAATGGAACTAATAGACACCAAATGGGCAGATCATCTCAAAATCTACAGTGATGGATCCAAAAATACTACAAAGGGATCAACGGGTTACGGCATTCATATACCAAAAGCGAAGCTAAACATCAGGAAACGGTTACCAGAATACTGTTCTGTGTACACCACAGAACTGATGGCCATTAAAACTGCAATAGAATGGCTAGCCACGCAAACACACCATAAAGCCGTAATCCTGACCGACTCCCTGAGTAGCATTAAATCAATAGAATCAAATTCCTCAAAAAGCAGGCAGGAAATAATCAGTCAAATTAGGGATATTAATCAAATAATTAAGAATACCGGAAGAGAGGTAATCCTTGCGTGGATCCCCTCCCACATCAATATACTCGGCAACGAACAAGCCGACAAACTAGCCAAAGAGGGGATGTCGCTAAAGGAATTAGAACATTTAGAATATAGCAATCAGGAATTTGCAAGTATAGCCAAAAATAAAATTAAAAATTCATTGGAAAAACGTCTAAAACAAGAAAATACTCATCGCTATCAAAAAGACAGCAATCTTGTCGACAAGGTTTATATCAATCATCCCTCAATCAAAATATGCAAATTAATCACTGGACTTAAAACTATAAACGTAATTAAAGACTTCACCTATACACCAATTAAATGCCCGTGCGGACAAATCGCAACAACGTCACACCTACTAATCAACTGCAATCAATTAAACAATGAACGACAACAAATGGTTAATAAACTGACAGAGAGGGGGAAAACTCTCTCCCTGAAATCCCTTCTTTCTCCATCATCTGATGACAGATACTGGACTTCTCAGCTTATCTGGGACTTCATTGAAAACATAGGAATGAACAAACATATGTAATAAATAAAACTAATCAACCACATCACACTAAGAAGGGTGAAATCGTAAAAACGTCCCCAACGAGGGAAGCGCAAATCACCCTATCTAAATAAAAAAAATACATTTAAAATAAAAACTAACGAAATTTCCACACAACGTAGGATGGCTGAGTAAAAACATCCTCACGAAGGAAGCCCAGCCATTCTACACATAATTCCAAAACAAATCTAAATAATTAAAAACACTTAAAAATAAAACACATGTAATAAATAACACAAATCAACCACATCACACTAAGTAGGGTGAAATCGGAAAAACGTCCCCAGCGAGGGAAGCGCAAACCACCCTAACTAAACAAACAAATTACATTAAAATAAAACTAACAAACTTGTCACACGAATAAATAATATATTATAGATACTATTATTGATACATGTCATAAATGCAAAGTCTCCCCTTTAAATTTTCTCTAAAATACCTTTACTATTATTATTATTCTTACATCATTATTCTTTTATTACCATTATTATTATTCAAATATCACTATTATTTTATTACTATTATTATTTTTTTTTCGTTATTATTAGTAGTTAATCCAACAAATAAATTCGAATTAATGCAATTAATATTGTGATAGGAAACAACCAATCTCTGAGCATAATAAACATTTACAACCCGCCAACAAACAAATTAAAAAGCAAAGACTACGATAGGATTCTTAAACAAATTCCGGGTGACAACATAATTATATGCGGGATTTCAACTGTCATCACACATCATGGGGATCACCAGAAAATGACACAGATGGGAAAGAATTATACGAATACATAGAAGACAGCAGTCTTCTACTACTAAATGATTACAAAAGCGAACCAACTTTCGTAGGGAGAAATAGTAAACATGGAACACATATAGAGCTAACACTAGTCTCGAATAAACTTTACGCAAATTGCAATTGGGAAAAAGGAAACGAAACCTTAGGCAGCGATCATGTAGCTATCCATACATCCATATACTGCGAAACCAACACAGAAAACATCAAATGTCAGGCTAAATGGAAGATAAATAAGGCAAACTGGGAATTGTACAGGAACTTGTGCAATTGCTGGGATTTTGAATTAATTAAAAACAACAATATAGACACATTCACAGATAATCTAACAAAAGCTATAATAAGCTCAGCAGAGCAATCTATTCCCCGTACGTACAAAAAAACTAATAGGAAATCACCCAAACCTTGGTGGTCAGATAATCTAGAAACCCTAGTTAGCACACGAAAAACGGCGCTAAGAAAATACAAACGTAGGCCAAATGAAGAAACTAGATCTGAATACCTTGAATCTAAACTTTGCGCAGAGATAGAAATCAAAAAAGCCAAGGAAGAAAACTGGCAAATTTTCTGTAGCTCCCCAAATGATCGGTCAAATCTAAAGGCAGTATGGAACAAAATATCAGCAATTACCGGTAAAACAGTAAGACAAAACATTCCTTTGTTAACCTACAAAAACGAAACAGCCTTAAACAACACGCACAAAGCAGACTTGTTAGGACAAACTTATGCTGACGGCTCTAGCAATAGCCAACACAGTGAAACATTCAAGGCAATTAAAAATACATTCCTACAAAATCAACCCCCAATAGTGCACGATGAAGCAGATAACGAATGCGATTTAAACAGTCCCATTAATATAGAAGAGTTGAAAAAAGCTCTGCGGTCTTAATCCGATAGTGAAGAAGGGCTAGACTGTGAGAAATATACAATGTTAAAAAAGCTCCCCGAAAAAGCTCTATCGTTAGTCTTAGAAGTCTTTAACCTCTCTTGGACCAAAGGAAAAACATCACAGGAATGGAAAACCGCCTCAGTCAAAACAAAGATAAAAATGAAACAGCGTCATATCGACCAGTTAGTCTCACATCTACTTTATGCAAAATACTAGAAACAATAATCACAAACAGACTAAAAGTTCACTGTGAAAGCAACCAAATCTTAACAAGTCAACAAAGCGGCTACCGCACAGATCGTTCAACAATAGACCATATCATTAGATTACAACATGACATAAGCAGAGCATTCACAGCCAAACAATACCTTTGCGCAATCTTTGTCGATTTAACAAAGGCCTTTGATCTCGTATGGGTGGATAACTCCACAATGCAAAAATTAAAGGCCGAATGTACAAATGGATAGAAGATTTTCTAAGCGATAGGCATATCAGAGTGCGCGTAGGAAACTTCTTAAGTAATAAATTCAAAATGGACAACGGAACGCCGCAAGGATCTGTTATCAGTCCAATTCCATTTAATATAATGATAAATGATCTTATTAGCTACCTAGGGAAAGGTACAAATTCCGCACTATTTGCTGACGACAGTTCATTCTGGAAAGCTTCCAATAACCTAGACATAATCAAAAAATCGCTACAATACACTCTAAAACAAACTTCAAAATGGGCAAATGATTGGGGATTCAAAATCTCAGAAGGGAAAACAGTAGCAATACTGTTTCACCCAACTGACAATAACAGCGATTTAACACTTAATGGTTCAAAACTTGAATTCAAAAAAGAGGCCAAATTTCTCGGAATGACATTCGACTCTAAACTATCACGGAAGCCTCATATTAATGGCCTGGTAAGTCGAACATCTAAAACACTCAACATGATGAAATACATCAGAGGGACACAATGGGGCGCAAACAGAACTACACTTATGCTTATCTACAGATCACTCATCCGCTCGGTAATCGACTACGGATGTCTGGTCTATGCCAATGCAAGGGATACACAACTCAACAAACTAAACACAATACAAAACAAAGCTTTAAGACTTATAACAAGAGCCGCCATAGAAACCAAAACAGTTGCCCTATTACAAGAGATGGGAGAACTTCCGCTTGACCTCAGGCGGGAGGAACTGTCACTCAAGTACTGGGGAAAACTACAAATGCTAAAAGAAAAATGTCCAACATATAAATGCCTCAATCAATTTAGACGTATGGGCTCTAGGAAAAATACCCGTTCAATGACATTCGGGCAGATGTGAAATGACATCCTAAATAAGCACAGTTTGAAAGGAACGATCATACAAACACAATCCTATTCAGCCACGCCACCATGGCAACTAAGCGATCATATCACTAACACACAGCTAAGCCACACAACGAACAAGCATGTTAATCCCACAGAAGCTAGAGCACTAACAATGGAACTAATAGACACCAAATGGGCAGATCATCTCAAAATCAGGAAACGGTTACCAGAATACTGTTCTGTGTACACCACAGAACTGATGGCCATTAAAACTGCAATAGAATGGCTAGCCACGCAAACACACCATAAAGCCGTAATCCTGGCCGACTCCCTGAGTAGCATTAAATCTATAGAATCAAATTCCTCAAAAAGCAGGCAGGAAATAATCAGTCAAATTAGGGATATTAATCAAATAATTAAGAATACCGGAAGAGAGGTAATCCTTGCGTGGATCCCCTCCCACATCAATATACTCGGCAACGAACAAGCCGACAAACTAGCCAAAGAGGGGATGTCGCTAAAGGAATTAGAACATTTAGAATATAGCAATCAGGAATTTGCAAGTATAGCCAAAAATAAAATTAAAAATTCATTGGAAAACCGCCTAAACAAGAAAATACTCATCGCTATCAAATAGACAGCAATCTTGTCGACAAGGTTTATATCAATCATCCCTCAATCAAAATATGCAAATTAATCACTGGACTTAAAACTATAAACGGAATTAAAGACTTCCCCTATACACCAATTAAATGCCCGTGCGGACAAATCGCAACAACGTCACACCTACTAATCAACTGCAATCAATTAAACAATGAACGACAACAAATGGTTAATAAACTGACAGAGAGGGGGAAAACTCTCTCTCTCTGAAATCCCTTCTTTCTCCATCATCTGATGACAGATACTGGACTTCTCAGCTTATCTGGGACTTCATTGAAAACATAGGAATGAACAAACATATGTAATAAATAAAACTAATCAACCACATCACACTAAGAAGGGTGAAATCGTAAAAACGTCCCCAACGAGGGAAGCGCAAATCACCCTATCTAAAAAAAAAAAAAATACATTTAAAATAAAAACTAACGAAATTTTCACACAACGTAGGATGGCTGAGTAAAAACATCCTCACGAAGGAAGCCCAGCCATCCTACACATAATTCCAAAACAAATCTAAATAATTAAAAACACTTAAAAATAAAACACATGTAATAAATAACACAAATCACACTAAGTAGGGTGAAATCGTAAAAACGTCCCCAGCGAGGGAAGCGCAAATCACCTTAACTAAACAAACAAATTACATTAAAATAAAACTAGCAAACTTGTCACACGAATAAATAATATATTATAGATACTATTATTGATACATATGTCATAAATGCAAAGCCTCCCCTTTAAATTTTCTCTTAAATACCTTTACTATTACTATTATTCTTACATCATTATTCTTTTATTACCATTATTTTATTACTATTATTATTATTTTATTACTATTATTATTATTTTATTACTATTATTTTTTTTTTTCCGTTATTATTATTATTTTATTACTATTATTATTATTTTTTTTCCGTTATTATTAATATTTTTGCCCCCCCCCCCCGCCCCAGAAGCCTTACTAGACGAAATAAACCCCAAAACACCATAAGCCCAGATACTCTCTTTTCTCTTTCTCTCTTTTCAGGTGCTGGATTCTTCCTTCCGAGAACCAACAACAAAAGGAATGAATTATAGAAATAAAGATGAATCAACACCACCATACCGGACAACAAACCCAAATGGAAGGAAGAATGGACCAGGACTTATACTCACCAACAAGCCCCAAGGAAGAGTTGCACCGCCCTGCCATTCAACCGGACAGAACGACCAGACCGACAAAATTGACCGGAATTATATATATGTACATAATATGTTTATATGTTTGTCTCCCATCATGTCTGTTTTGTCAAATGTCTATGTAAATGTTTGTCCGCGTCCATGTCTGTCTTGTCATATGTTGTGCCTGTGATTGTCCCAACTTACACCTCATTAAATTCCGCACCTTATATCATGTTTTGTTTGTACATATATATATATAAAAATTATCCTTATTACTCCACTAAACACACTGTAAATATTATCACCATATATGTATAAAATGTAATTGTCTGCGATATCACTTCGGTGGAAGCGGACGTAAAATAAAGCTATTTCACACACAGGATCGGTCATCAAAGCTTTACAGACATTTCAACAGATACAAACGGTAATTACACTGCGGACTAACTCGGCAGCCAAGGTTGGCTATAAAAATTCTACACTACATACAGTACATATATCTTGTTATTTATTTTTTCCCTAATAGTAATAGTTGTAATTGAGAAAGGTACTGGAAGTATTGAGACAGTATAAACTAAATATATGAAGTTTTTAAAAACACAAAGACTGTATTTTTAAAATCATTTTTTTTTTTTTATGTAAAGGGCCTAAAGACAGATTTTCTTTACAAATTTACCCCCCCCCCCCCTCCCACAACAACCTAAATTAGGACAATTTTTTTTTGAGGAGTGGGAAGCTGGGACTCTTTGAACCAAATAGTTACATTAGCATTAAAAGTATTTCAAAAGAAAAAAAGTTGTGTTTTTAGGATTATAATTTATATATACATATTTTTAATTCTTTTGCTTTTTAACCCAAATTTATTCATTACAAATTTTTCTAATGAAAAAAAAACAACCTTGATTTCACCCATTCTGATGCCTCATTAAATGTTAGAAACAATTTTTCGATATCTGTTAATCGTATTGATTCATTCTACATGTTGATGAGCATCTAATATCATAATTCTTGATAAATAATGAATAACATTTTAAAGAAATATTTGTTTTGAAGGCTAAAAAAATTAAGTTTTTACCAAAATTAAGTTACTTCCAGTTAAAAGGTAAATGTTAAATTGGTTTTATAAAATCAAAGATGGCATAAGGCATTAAATGGCAAACATATTATGGAAATTGAATGATAATTGGTACATGTAGGAACAGAAAACCTTGAATTGTGGAAATCTTCTATTTCTCTGCAAATATACAAATACTATTTTGTGATAAACATGAAAATTGTCAAAAAGGTAAGTTTTGGACAATATGGGGTTTACGTCTAGTCGACACAAACTAGGTCATTTCGGGACGAACATGGTTCTGTTTTTTTTCAATATTTCGCTTGCGCGTAGGGGGCTTTAGCAAAGGGTGAAAACCGGAGGATTTGGAGAAAACCCACGAGGTTGGACATTCGACACTACTCCTTATCACGTACAACCGGGGAATCACGGCAGTTGACTCAATGACAGACCTTATGATAACAACGTGCACACGCTAACCATTCGCCCCCCCCCCCTGCATAGTACTGGCAATACAAGTTTTATTAATTACCACACACTTATGATTATATTTTGCCTCGTTGACTTTTATTCTTAAAGATTATGCTTAAAATTGTAATCACATGGTGTTCACAGGTAACCCTGAATGTAAAGGTAAGCCTCTGTGGATAATTCTAACTTATGATTATTTTTCCTTGTTTGCTTTTAGTCAGTGATGCAGGACGGGGGGACTGACAAGGACAGCTGTCTAGTCATTCAGATGGCACGGAAAACCGAGGTTTCGTGTACATATAAGTGTACATGTTAAAGATCTCTTTGCAGTTGGAATTCAATATAAGAGTAAGCCGTAGTGCTGCTGTACGGGCAAAATTTCCCTGATTAGCCCATCGAGCCGAACAGTAGGACGTTAAACACCATTTCATTTCATTTCATTACATTTGCTTTTACCATTTCAAATTGTCATTAGGTTTTCTCCGGATCCTTTGGTTTCTTCCCACTTCTAAAGACCCCTAGACGCACAAACGAATTATTGAAATGAAATTCAACCATGTGTTAGTCCCGAAATGACCTACCGGTAGTTTGTGTCGAGTGGACCTTAAACCCATTTCTCTCTCTCATTAGTGAGGATGTGGTAATAAGGTACTATTTGATAGAAATGAAAGTAAGACAGATACATCAAGGTCTTTATTATCTCATAAATATTATCTCTGTAATCATTACAAACATTTGCGATTATTTTATATACCTCAATGTAACCATTTCACCTAATAAGGTAAAATGCCATCATCTATGTAATAGTTTAGATATATACACTTGCTTCCTTATCCTGTTATATAACTAAAGCTATCTATACCAGACAATTTAACTGTAAATTTAAACAAAATAATTAATTATTGTTCTATTGAATACTATAGATGTATAAAAAATCCCTGCTTTATAACATTTCGGCTGATACAAAATTATCTGTCCATATATAATGCATTAAATTTATTATAATCACTTGAAAAATAACTCTTAAATTTATGTTATTAAAAAATTAAATAATTTTTTTAGGTTAAATTTATCCTTTCATTATTATGAACTAATTACTTCATAATCCCTTGGAATATCCAAAAATTAAATAATTTATATGTTAAGTTAAAATTATTCATCCTTATTGACCAAATTCTTTTTAATTTGGTAAAACATCACTCTTTTTTTTAAATCATATATTCCAAACTAAATTCATTTTAATTGCTTGATAAATCACTCATATAGTCATACATTTTTATCCAAAAAATTAAATCATTTATTATGTTGAAATTGTAAGTCTAGAATTCATAAACTAAGTTTCTTTTAATTGCTTGAAAAATCACTTTTATATTTATATCCAAAAATTAATTAATTTATTAGGCTTATGTTAAAATTATCCATCTTTTCATTTATCATTAAATCCTTTATACTTGCTTGAACAATCATTCTGCGTTTATGTTTAAGTGTTATTTGTATCTATATATCGTATGATATGCATACTGAATAATTAAAGTTTTAGCCTTTGATTACTTTATTATGAATCCATATTTAGCCAACTACAATTGTATTATTTGTTAAATAAACCGAATATTCAAGAACCGTACATATTCCTTTTGATGAAATTTCCTATTGAGAATTAAAACCAAGTTCAATTAGGTTTTATTATCGAGAGAATTCCCATGTGTTTACGTTAGAAACGAGCTGACCTACTTGCGTTCACCCATTAGCGGAAGTCAAAATTGATTGGCCATAGCGTCTTGCACCAGTCAGTGGGAGCGCGCGGTCTAGTTAGTATAGACGCCATTGGTCCTGTTATCGTGAATAACTGTTGTTTTAATGATCAGTAGTTATACGAGTAAGAGTTTTTGAAGAGAGTGGACGTGTTTAAGACGAGCTGTGAAGATATGCCAACCGTGAAGTGGTGTCAGCCACCCGTGACGTATTTGGACTTGTATGTGTAATCAGTCTTGTGAAAATATAAGATGTCCTTCGAAAGTTTACTTCACGTTGTCGATAGTTCTATGGATTTACCAGATGATGGAACTGTTATGAATCAAATTGTTCAATTATTAACTAATATGGATTTACGAATGAAAAGGTTAGAAAATGTAATGGTCAAAATTGGAAATATTGAGTCAATGTTAGCTGGAATGAAGAGCCAAATATCGATGATAGATAGTGAACTGAAAACTATGAAAGAGAAAGATAAAGACAGGGATGATAGCCCGAAGAAGATCAGTAATTTATGTGATAAGGTTAGTCAGAAAACCGAAGAAAATTATGAAAGGATTGAGAAACTTTCTACAGACGTAAAAGTTATCAGTGATCATTCTAAGTCAGTAGTAAATCAAGTGAGTACTGTTGAGAGTGAGCAAGATAAACTTCTCCAAACTGTCATTGACCTGCAGTGTCGCTCTATGAAAAATAACCTTATATTTCAAGGCCTAAAAGAAAATACAGGTGAAAATACAGAAGAGTTACTAAGAATGTTTATTTTACGTGAATTAGGTGTAGATCACCATTTTGAATTTGGGAATGTGCATCGGTTTGGTCGACATGACATGGGGCGTAATCGCCCAATTGTAGCCAGATTCATTTACCACCGAGACCTGGAGTATATACTCAGTATTTCAAACCGACTCAAAGGTAAGCCGTATGGCATCAACCAACAATTTCCAGCCATCATAGAAGAGAAGCGAAAAATACTCTACCGTGTCATGAAGACATATAAGCAGAAAGGTCACAAGACTCGGATGGTAAGAGATAAACTCTTTATAGATGGGAAGTTGTACGAACATCTTATTCATGACGATGATTATGAAAACACTTTGCCCAAAACTGCGCCTGTGTACAGACCATGGAAAGATCCCCCAACAGACAGAAGTAGTAAGAGGCGATGCCTGAGTAGAGGATCTCCGTCTTATACTTATGATAATGACATGGAGTATATTCCTACAGAAAACAATCCCACCGCGTAGGAAATCCCGGAGAGTAGATCTGAGTTATCATTTTTATCATGGAACATCGGTAAAGGATTATGTAGAAAGCTGAAAGAAGACGGTTTTGTCAACCTACTTTTGATTATGATGTAATAATGTTGTATGAGTGTTGGATTTCCGTACACGATGAGATCGGGCTCACAAATTATACGGCTTTCGCTTTTGCAAGGGAATGGGCTGAGGGTGGGGGATTAGTCGTGCTTATTAACAATGTGATAATACAAAAATGTACCGTAGTTGAAAATTTGTATGATACTATTGTGGTTATTAAATTATGTGGATATGCAGAAACTCTGTATATTATTGCATGCTACTTCCCACCAAATGGTAGCATTTTCTATAATAAGTATTTTGTTAATCTATTTATCGTATTACAGGATGTTGTAGCTAAGTATGATGATCAGGGTGTGGTTATTGTAACCGGTGATTTTAATTCTAGATTAGGTATATTAGATGAGTTTATCGAAAATGATATATTTTCAGACTCTATTTCCAGCAAAATATCCCATATATGTAGTTATACCCCAGATGTTAAATTACCAACTCGGGGCAATATGGATATCTCTATTAACCAGTTTGGTAGACAGCTGATATCTCTTTGTAAAGCTACAGGGTTAAGAATTGTGAATGGTAGGCATAAGAATGATACCGATGGTAGTTTTACATTTTGTTCAAATAAAGGCAGTAGTCTTATTGATTATCTATTGATTCATGCCAAACATTTATCACCTATTAAATACTTTCAATCTGGCCATTTCAACGAATTCTCTGATCATTCACCCATAATATTTAACGTATTTAATCCAACAAATAAAACAAAAACAGTACATGGTAACAATAAAGAAGATAAGTGTGAACAAAGAGCAGTAACTAGTAGTCAAATTAATTGGGGTAGGGTGTCATTTGCAGAAGCCTTATGTGGTGACCTGATATCTTGGAAACCGTAAACCGGAAGTGGCCGAAATTTTGGCTAGTTTGAGATATTATTAATGTAATTATAATCTGTAAGTTTCATTGTAATCGGGTGATAATTGTCGTCTGTAGTCGTGCCACATGAAATGTGTGGTAACCTGATATCTCGAAAACCGCTAACCGAAAGTGGCCGAAATTTTGGTCAGTTTGAGATATTATTATTTTTTTTATAATCTGTAAGTTTCATTGAAATCGGGTGATAATTGGGGTCTGTAGCCGTGCCACATGAAATGTGTGGTAACCTGATATCTTGGAAACCTCTAACCGGAAGTGCTCGAAATTGTGGCTTATTTGAAATATTAATAATGTTAATATAATCTGTAAGTTTCATTGAAATAGGGTGATAATTGTCGTCTGTAGCCGTGCCACATGAAATGTGTGGTGACCTGGTATCTCGAAAACCGCTAACCAGAAGTGGCCGAAATTTTGGCTAGTTTGAGATATCATTAATGTTATTATAATCTGTAAATTTCATTGAAATCAGGTGATAATTGTGGTCTGTAGCCGTGCCACATGAAATGTGTGGTAACCTGATATCTCGGAAACCGCCAACCGGAAGTGGCCGAAATTTTTGCTAGTTTGAGATATTATTAATGGTAATATAATCTGTAAGTTTCATTGAAATCGGGTGATAATTGTGGTCTGTAGCCGCGCCACATGAAATGTGTGGTGTCCTGATATCTCGAAAACCGCTAACCGGAAGTGGCCGAAATTGTGGCTATATTGAGATATTAAGAATGTTATTATAATCTGTAAGTTTCATTTAAATCGGGTGATAATTGTGGTCTGTAGCAGTGCCACATGAAATGTGTGGTAACCTGATATCTCGGAAACCGCTAACCGGAAGTGGCCGACATTTCGGCTAGTTTTATATATTATTTATGTTATTATAATCTGTTAGTTTCATTGAAATCGGTGGATAATTGTGGTCTGTCGCCGTGCCACATGAAATGTGTGGTAACCTGATATCTCGGAAACCACTAACCGGAAGAGGCCGAAATTTTGGCTAGTTTCATTGAAATCGGTGGATAATTGTGGTCTGTACCCCTGCCACATGAAATGTGTGGTAAACTGATATCTCGGAAACAGCTAACCTGAAGTGGCTGAAATTTCGGCTAGTCTGAGATATTAGAAATGTTATTATAATCTGTAAGTTTCATTGAAAGCGGGTGATAATTGTGGTCTGTAGCCGTGCCACATGAAATGTGTGGTAACCTGATATCTCGGAAACCGCTAACCGAAAGTAGCCGAAAATTTGGCTAGTTTGAGATATTAATATTATTATAATCTGTAAGTTTCATTTGAAATCGGGTGGTAATTGTAGTCTGTAGCCGTGCCACATGAAATGTGTGGTATCCTGATATCTCGAAAACCGCTAACCGGAGGTCGCTGAAATTTTGGCTAGTTTGAGATAACATTAATGTTATTATAATCTGTAAGTTTCATTGAAATCGGTGTATAAATGTGGTCTGTAGCCGTGCCACATGAAATGTGTTGTAAACTGATATTTCAAACCGCTAACCGGAAGTGGCCGAAATTATAGCTAGTTTGAGATATTATTAATGTTATTGTAATCTGTAAGTTTCATTGAAATCGGTTGATAATTGTGGTCTATAGCCGTACCACATGAAATGTATGGTAACCTGATATCTCGGAAACCGCTAACCGGAAGTGGCCGAAATTTTGGATATTATTAATGTCATTATAATCTGTAAGTTTCATTGAAATCGGGTGATAATTGTGGTCTATAGCCGTGCTACATGAAATGTGTGGTAACCTGATATCTGGGAAACCGCTAACCGGAAGTGCCTGAAATTGTGGCTAGTTTGAGATATTATTAATGTAATGATAATCTGTAAGTGTCATTGAAATCGGTTGGTAATTGTGGTCTGTAGCCGTGCCACATGAAATGCGTGGTAACCTGATATCTTGGAAACCGCTAACTGGAAGTGCCCGAAATTGTAGCTAGTTTGAGATATTATTAATGTAATTATAATCTGTAAGTTTCATTGAAATCGGGTGATAATTGTGGTCTGTAGCCGTGCCACATGAAATGTGTGGTAACCTGATATCTCGAAAACCGCTAACCGGAAGTGCCCGAAATTTTGGTCAGTTTGAGATATTATTATTTTTTTTATAATCTGTAAGTTTCATTGAAATCGGGTGATAATTGGGGTCTGTAGCCGTGCCACATGAAATGTGTGGTAACCTGATATCTTGGAAACCTCTAACCGGAAGTGCTCGAAATTGTGGCTTATTTGAAATATTAATAATGTTAATATAATCTGTAAGTTTCATTGAAATAGGGTGATAATTGTCGTCTGTAGCCGTGCCACATGAAATGTGTGGTGACCTGGTATCTCGAAAACCGCTAACCAGAAGTGGCCGAAATTTTGGCTAGTTTGAGATATCATTAATGTTATTATAATCTGTAAATTTCATTGAAATCAGGTGATAATTGTGGTCTGTAGCCGTGCCACATGAAATGTGTGGTAACCTGATATCTCGGAAACCGCCAACCGGAAGTGGCCGAAATTTTTGCTAGTTTGAGATATTATTAATGGTAATATAATCTGTAAGTTTCATTGAAATCGGGTGATAATTGTGGTCTGTAGCCGCGCCACATGAAATGTGTGGTGTCCTGATATCTCGAAAACCGCTAACCGGAAGTGGCCGAAATTGTGGCTATATTGAGATATTAAGAATGTTATTATAATCTGTAAGTTTCATTTAAATCGGGTGATAATTGTGGTCTGTAGCAGTGCCACATGAAATGTGTGGTAACCTGATATCTCGGAAACCGCTAACCGGAAGTGGCCGACATTTCGGCTAGTTTTATATATTATTTATGTTATTATAATCTGTTAGTTTCATTGAAATCGGTGGATAATTGTGGTCTGTCGCCGTGCCACATGAAATGTGTGGTAACCTGATATCTCGGAAACCACTAACCGGAAGAGGCCGAAATTTTGGCTAGTTTCATTGAAATCGGTGGATAATTGTGGTCTGTACCCCTGCCACATGAAATGTGTGGTAAACTGATATCTCGGAAACAGCTAACCTGAAGTGGCTGAAATTTCGGCTAGTCTGAGATATTAGAAATGTTATTATAATCTGTAAGTTTCATTGAAAGCGGGTGATAATTGTGGTCTGTAGCCGTGCCACATGAAATGTGTGGTAACCTGATATCTCGGAAACCGCTAACCGAAAGTAGCCGAAAATTTGGCTAGTTTGAGATATTAATATTATTATAATCTGTAAGTTTCATTTGAAATCGGGTGGTAATTGTAGTCTGTAGCCGTGCCACATGAAATGTGTGGTATCCTGATATCTCGAAAACCGCTAACCGGAGGTCGCTGAAATTTTGGCTAGTTTGAGATAACATTAATGTTATTATAATCTGTAAGTTTCATTGAAATCGGTGTATAAATGTGGTCTGTAGCCGTGCCACATGAAATGTGTTGTAAACTGATATTTCAAACCGCTAACCGGAAGTGGCCGAAATTATAGCTAGTTTGAGATATTATTAATGTTATTGTAATCTGTAAGTTTCATTGAAATCGGTTGATAATTGTGGTCTATAGCCGTACCACATGAAATGTATGGTAACCTGATATCTCGGAAACCGCTAACCGGAAGTGGCCGAAATTTTGGATATTATTAATGTCATTATAATCTGTAAGTTTCATTGAAATCGGGTGATAATTGTGGTCTATAGCCGTGCTACATGAAATGTGTGGTAACCTGATATCTGGGAAACCGCTAACCGGAAGTGCCTGAAATTGTGGCTAGTTTGAGATATTATTAATGTAATGATAATCTGTAAGTGTCATTGAAATCGGTTGGTAATTGTGGTCTGTAGCCGTGCCACATGAAATGCGTGGTAACCTGATATCTTGGAAACCGCTAACTGGAAGTGCCCGAAATTGTAGCTAGTTTGAGATATTATTAATGTAATTATAATCTGTAAGTTTCATTGAAATCGGGTGATAATTGTGGTCTGTAGCCGTGCCACATGAAATGTGTGGTAACCTGATATCTCGAAAACCGCTAACCGGAAGTGCCCGAAATTGTAGCTAGTTTGAGATATTATTAATGTTATTATAATCTGTAAGTTTCATTGAAATCGGTTGATAATTGTGGTCTGTAGCCGTGCCACATCAAATGTGTGGTAACCTAATATCTCGGAAACCGCTAACCGAAAGTAGCCGAAATTTTGGCTAGTTTGAGATATTATTAATTTTATTATAATCTGTAAGTTTCATTGAATCTGTGGATAATTGTGGTCTGTAGCCGTGCCACATGAAATGTGTGGTAACCTGATATCTCGGAAACCGCTAACCAAAAGTAGCCGAAATTTTGGCTAGTTTGAGATATTAATAATGTTATTATAATCTGTAAGTTTCATTGAAATCGGGTGATAATTATGGTCTGTAGCCGTGCCACGTGAAATGTGTGGTATCCTGATATCTCGAAAACCGCTAACCGGAAGTGGCTGAAATTTTGGCTTCTTTGAGATATCATTAATGTTATTATAATCTGTAAGTTTCATTGAAATCGGTGTATAAATGTGGTCTGTAGCCGTGCCACATGAAATGTGTTGTAACCTGATATCGATATCTCGGAAACCGCTAACCGGAAGTGGCCGAAATTTTAGAGATTTCCCTAGCCTGTTGACGACCTCTCGGCCGCGGGTCGTCCACTGAACCTTTGCCTAGTCTGTTTTTGGCCGACGGCAGATTGCTCTCTCGACCGCGGGTCGCTCACTGACACTTTGCCCAGCCTGTCTTTGGTCGACGACACATTTCCCCTGTCTGTTGAAGCTCTCTCGACCGCGGGTCGCTCACTGACACTTTGCCCAGCCTGTCTTTGGCCGACGGCAGGTTTCCCCCGTCTGTTGACGACGGCGGATGGTAGATTCGCGGGGTCGGCCACTGACCGTAGACGACACTGGCCTCTCTCTCTCCCAGATTTCTCCCGTGGCCGCCACTGGCCGACGGCAGATTTCCCTTGTCTGTTGACGCACGGCCACTGGCCTTAGTTTGGCACCCAGAACTGAAGCCCGTTCACGACACTGTTTGCTCTCGCCCGAGTGCACTCCCCTCTCTCTCTCTCCCTCCCTCTCTCGTCATCTCCCCCGCCCCGCTGTCCACGTAGAGCTCTACCCGTCTTTTGCGGGTAAATCTCTCGCTGCTTTGCAAGGGACGGGCGAAATCGAGAGCCCAGTCCGTCTACCGCGGACAAATCTCCTAGTCGAGGGACAAGTCCCAACGCCTCGCAACCACAACAGGCCGCTCGACCGAGTACGACCATCCCGACTCGCACAAACCCAAGTCGTCTGCAAGCAGATTTACCTGCCTTCAAAAGACACCTGCCGAAATACACAGGTCGGACACACACCACCCCGTTCGCCCGAGGAGGGCGAAGTGGGGCCTAATCGTTCTGTCGCCGGTCTCAGTGGGACGGGATTCCTGCTTAGAGGCGTTCAGCCGTTAGGCCTAGGACAAAGACAAAGCCCCAATGGCAATAAACCACCAAGCACCAACGCTTTCAATCCCGGACCAACGTTCCTCTCGTACTAGTCAGTCCTACCCGCTCGTAGTCGCTCGTTCGTAAAGAGTTCCCTACCAGTAGGGTAAAACTAACCTGTCTCACGACGGTCTAAACCCAGCTCACGTTCCCTGTTGGTGGGTGAACAATCCAACGCTTGGCGAATTCTGCTTCGCAATGATAGGAAGAGCCGACATCGAAGGATAAAAAAAAAGCAACGTCGCTAAGAACGCTCGGCTGCCACAAGCCAGTTATCCCTGTGGTAATTTTTCTGACACCTCTTGCGGGAAGCAGTAAAGAATAGAGCCCTCCCATCGTCGCCCGGGGGGCGACACAAAAGGATCGATAGGCCTTGCTTTCACACGGATCCCTCCTACTGAAAAGCATCCTCAAGCCAGCATTTGCCCTTTCGCTCTACCAAGGGTTTCTCCCCCTTTTGAAGCTGGCCTTGGGGCGCCCGCGCTATCGTTTCGCGGGCACACCGCCCCAGTTAAATTCAGAACTGACTCTGTCCTCGATCGCCCTCGCGAGGGACCTGGTCCCGCAAGACGCACGACCGTTTCCCGAACGCCCGCCTTTAGCGCAGGGGACCCCTCGCTTAGCACCTTGCGCTCGCCGACACCGCCCCGAATGCGACCGCTCTCGTGGTCCTCACCCAGTGAGTTGAACGAGGAACGCAGTAGTGGTCTTTCACTTGCGCCGTAAAGCAGTCCCACCTAGGCTACACCTGCGCTCTCGCCCAACCAAGCCAATCGCGAATCAAACTCAACAGGGTCTTCTCCGGCTGTGCCTTCGCTAGATAGTAGACAGTGGGAATCTCGTTAATCCATTCATGCGCGTCACTAATTACATGACGAGGCATTTGGCTACCTTAAGAGAGTCATAGTTACTCCCGCCGTTTACCCGCGCTTCCGTAAATTTCTTCACCGTGACATTCAGAGCACTGGGCAGAAATCACGTCCCTTCAACACCGATCTCCGGCCTTCGAGACACTATGTTTTTAATAAACAGTCGGATTCCCCCGGACCGTGCCAGTTCTGATCGAGCCGTTCCTCGCCCCCCCCCCCCTTCAGCCACCGGACTAAAAGAGCCCTACGCGCAAGCGAATTAATGAAATAAAAGTTGAAAACCATACGTTAGTCCCAAAATGACCTAGTTTGTGTCGAGTGGACGTTAAACTCCATTTCTCTCTCTTTCCCCCTGTGTTTCATCTTACAACAATATTAATTTTATTATTCAATTTTGTTGAAGAAAATGCCCTTACTGAAAAGAAAAAAGTGAAGCGACATAAAGATATCATTTCTCGATTTTTACAAAATAGATTGAATATGAAAACAGGAGGAAAGCAAAAAGACCATTGCGGCTTTATTGTATAAATACTAGTAGCAGCCTCAGTGTGTCGGGGTTTGATCCTGGTGTTGGCCAAGTAATTGACCCAGTGATAAACTCCTGCACATTATCCAGATTTAGAATTGTCAGTCGTGCTGGAAACAGTCTAGCCTTGCAAGAAACAGTGTCTGCTCTAGTCATTCAGTAGTTCCTTTCTATACGGTCTCTCACGCACGAAGTCTTCTGTCTATTCCTGTCCGTCATTATTATTAGGCTGCAATACAGCTCCTTTAGCCATTACGTACAACCTCTCTTGGATTCTTTTCCTTCATCTAAATCTGGACATGTTAGATATCAATCTTTAGTTGTTAATTACAATTCCACATATTTTGTTAAAAACCATAGTGATTCCAAAAATAAATTTACGGCCATCAAGATAATACAGATGTTGGATTTTTTAATTGATAATATCTTTGTTGAATTTGGAGGGGAAATTTATCAGCAAGTGGTAGGTATTCCCATGGGTACCAACTGTGCACCTTTGCTTGCTGATTTGTTTCTCTATTCATACGAAGCCGAATACATGCAGGCACTCGTAAAATCCAATAAAGATTAGTTAGACATTTTAATTTCACTTATCGATATATCGATGATGTTCTATCACTAAATAATTCTAAATTCAGTGATTATATAAAATTCATATATCCTGATGAGCTCGAAATTAAAAACACTACTGACAGTGACAATTACGCTTCCTACTTGGATCTGCGTCTCGATTTTGCCATAAACTTAGTGTTAAACTGTGTGATAAACGTGATGACTTTGACTTTCCGATTGTTAACTTTCCATTTATTGGTAGTAACATTCCAATATCACCAGCTTATGGAGTGTTTGTGTCTCAGCTCATTCGTTACGCGAGAGCTGGTTCATTCTACTCTGATTTTTTAAGTAGATCGAGGCATTTGTCATCTAAGCTTCAACTACAGGGATACTTGCGAACTAAACTTATTAAAACCTTTAAAAAGTTTTATGGCCGTCATATTGACTTGATTGGTAAATATAACATATCTCTCTCAACTATCATTTTAGACATATTTAACTGACGGTTATTCTATATCCCTGATAATATAAGTCTAATGCGTTGTTAACACTGTTCATCACGTGCATTTTGCATACTGATAGTTTATTGGCCAATCAGGCTTTTTTACCAAGATTTCGCCTTATAGATTGGATGCAGCTATGGCGGTTGGGCATGCCAGCAGGGTAAGCTTACTCTTCCAGGCACCTGTTACCACTGTTTGTCGTGTATTTTGTACACGGGGAGCAGTCCATTTGCTGATTACACTATTTTGCTTGAATATACTATTTTGCCTATAACGTTTTTAGGGCTTCGAATTTCGTCTTACGGTTTGGATTGTTCGTACTTGGTTTTTATTTTATTTAAAAATAGTGTTATAAACTTGTCAGATGTAGTTAGAATTACGGTCAGTTTTTTGTTTTTGAAGCTTTATATGGACGAACTGGTATTGTCAAAGAATTTTGTACGTGAGGAAATGAATGTGGTTTAACGTCCACTGTTCTACTCCGAACTTGGCTAATGGAGACGGGCATACACCATACAGTATGCTATAAGAGAAATTTTGCCTACGGCCTATACTCTTATATCGAATTGCAACTGTCAAGGGATCTTTTACGTGCATGCCAATGTGTACATGGGACCTTGACTAGACAGCTGTCCTTGTCAGGCCCTCCATCCTGCTCTGAAGAATCTTTTCGTTGTTTCCTATAGTTGGATGAAATGCAGAAAGTATGACATTAAACCCCATTTTATTTCTTTAGTATAAATTGTCAAATCACTCTATTTAACTATTTTTAGACATGGATTGGAAACAGACGATCAAACGAAGGGAGGAGGCTGGTTTGCTACATAAGCTCACTTTGTATATAAAAAAGAAACGCAGTCGACGGACCCAATCAATATTCCTAAGTACTTCATTAAAAAGGAAAAGAAAGGTAACTTTATGTTAATTTTGCAGATTTAATTTGTAAACAAATTAACTGCCACCCAGATTCTTTCCATAGAAAAAGCTAAGCTTAATATTACTACAACAAATTATTAGTAAAGTATAGATTATCAGTACAAATTTACCAGCGTGCAAAGACATTCGATTTATAATATTGGGCGTTCAGACGTTGACATTGAACAGAATTTAATATCTTCTCAACGCAAAGGCAAGATAAATAAACCAGTTTAAAAACTGAACCTGTACCCGTCTTAAAATCAGTGACTCCAGCTTGCATTGGGGCATGCACAGTAGGCTATAATATTCCTTGCAAAATAGCGACATGTGCCCGTGTGTAATTAACTCTAACCTTAAACGATGATGTAACAATAGTTAAAGGGGCTAAATCTCTAATATTTTGGACATAAAAATTGACCCAAATGGGTAACAACGCATATAAAGATAGTAAGCTGGCACTGCCAGGCAGGATACGCCCACAAGCAAAATCGAAAGTGATTTTTCCTACAATCAAAGGCTATAATTCAAATTACAATTTGATATGCGCAAATATCGAAAGGAATCAAGATCTTTAGGTTATAAACATGCATTTCAAGTTTCATCAAAATCGAATTAAAATTGTGACCTATACTGGGTCCACAACATTGATATACCATATTTTAACACTATTAGCGTACAAACGGTGGCCATTTTGTCTGGCAATTATGGTCGATTTCCCTGAAATTAAAACTCAACCTTCCGTATGCTGTAACGGTGATAGAGTCAGGTTTTTTAAATCGGATAATAATCGTGACCCCCAGAGGGACCATAGGCGATTTTTCGGACAATCAGGGGCCTTAATTCAGGAAGTTATGATCTGATATGTGAAAATAACGAAAGGAACATTATTTGCGTACAAATGGCAGCCATTTTGTATGGCAATTTTGTTCCGAATTTTCCCGAAATTCGAACTCAACATTCATTAGGGTGTAACGGTGATATAATCAAACGATTTTTTAAATCGGATAATCATTGTAACCTGCAGAGGGACAACAGGCTAAACCAAGACGATTTTGCGTATAATCAGGGGCCATAATTCAGGAAGTTACTATCCGATATGCGCAAATATCGGAAGGAACCAAGATCTTTGGGTTATAACCATGCATTTCAAGTTTCATCAAAATCGAATTAAAATCCACAACCTTGATATACCATTTTTTAACGGCGGCCATTTTGTATGGTAATTTTGGTCCGATTTTTCCGAAATTCGAACTCAACCTTCCTTAGGGTGTAACGGTGATATAATCGAACGGTTTTTCAAATCGGATAATAATTGTAACCTCCAGAGGTACCACGAGCTAAAATAGGTGAATTTTCGGACAATCAGGGGCCACAATTCAGGAATTTACGTTCCGATAGGTGCAAATATCGAAAGGAACCAAGATCTTTGGGTTATAAACATGCATGTAAAGTTTCATCAAAATCGGTTCAAAATTGTGACCTCTATAGGGTCCACAAGCTAAAAACGTGATTTTTCGTACAATCAGGGGCCATAATCCATGAAGTTTTGATCCGATACATGCCAATATCTAAAGCAGCCGAGATCTTTTGATGATAAACCTATATTTTAAGTTTCGTCAAAATCGGACAAGAATTGTGACCTGTAGAGAGTCCACAAACAATTGTGGGCGGACGGACGTCCAGACGGACGGACGGACGTCCGGACGGACGGACAGGGGCGACGACATAATACGTCCACATGAAAATGTGGGCGTATAAAAACGTAATATGAATGTATATAAAGATATTAACATTCAATCATTTTCGTCTTTAATCTAATTTCAAACGGGCCCGTATCTACAGGGGGCCGTGTGGGGGGATCCCCCCCCCCCCCCGCGTGAAATGCTTGCCCCCACCCCTCCGCTCAGAAATTGCTAACAGTCATTAAAGTATTAGACGGAGAGAAATAATAAACTACCGAGAACAAATTGCAAAAGAATTTATTTCACTGGAATCTAGTAAAGGGATGTCTAAAGGACTCCCAACTCAAAATTGTCCGCTGAAACCTTGTAGCGTTTTTCATAATTAGCATAAATCCAAGATGGCCGCCAATTGGACCTTTTTGGCCTCCATATCTTGGAAACAGTTCGTTTTAGAGCAAATAAATGTATATCATTAGATACAAATGTGATACAAACAAATCGGAAACAAAAGTAATCACCACACCCGCAGGTCATGGTGTCACGTTATGACGGCATTGTGACGTAATGACGTCACATTGACGTTATTTTGACGTTAAAACACTTAAAAGTCCGGCAGAACTTTGGCTGAACCTGAAATTGTATACAATTGTTTTTTTTATGATTGATTTTAGTAGCCTGTGGTGTCTTGTTTAGGAATCTGCCGGTTGAACCTTTGAGAAATTCAAGATGGCGTCCAAGACGGTCGTCATTTTAAATAATCCCCAATACCCCCTATTCTATTTTGACTAGGATGATCATTTTGGTGGCTAACCGTATGTTTTTGGGGGCCAAGGAATACACTGAAATCATTCATTAGGTTGTGGGGTAATTATCGTAGCGTTTTTCATAATTAGCATAAATCCAAGATGGCCGCTAATTGGACTTTCTGGCCTTTATATCTTGGAAACGGCTCGTTTTAGAGCAATAAATGTATTATCATTAGATACAAAAGTAATATCAACGAATCGGAAAAGAAAATTATCACAACGTCAGCAAGTCATGGTGCTACTTCCTGACGTCACACTGCGGTTGTTTGACGTCAAACACTGCTTTGATACCGAATAAGCGGGGTTGACTTGAGTTCTAATAAGCGGGGTTGTGATCTACTTTGTTTTTGTGACACTGACTGATTGGACTGGAATCCAATTTGGTGATTGGCTTGGAATTCAGTCTTGGTTTTATCCAGATATTCGAAACTTTCTTTTGCTTATTTTGTGAAAATACTCGTATTTCGCCATGGATATACATGCATAATTTGCGACAATAACCTAAGTAATGGTGGGGATGTTGTCAAGCTCTTGAGATCGGCTTGGAATTCAATCTGGGTTTTCCCCAGATAGTTGAAACTTGCTTATTTTGTGAAAAGAGTTGTATTTTGCAATGGATACATGCATAATTGGCAGAAATAATTTTAATAATGGTGGGGATGCTGTTAAGGTCTGGTGATTGGCTAGCAATCCAGTCTGGTTTCCCCCAGCTAGTATTGAAAATTTTTCGAGCCCTGCGTGTAGCAATGTTAATGTCATGATGTTATTCCCAAAGTTTCTTCGTCGAAAACGCAGTCATGGACATCGTCGCTTCACACCACCCAAGCTTGAAGCACTATTTCACCTGATGCCATTTTGGAAATTATCCAAGAACTACTAGGGCCACACCATATCCGTACAAAATTATATTCGATCCCACATACTATTTTGAAATTGCTCAAATCTGAATGTTTGGATTCAAATTGTATTGATCCTGCATCCACTGAATACAGGGCTGTATCTATTGTTCTTGACATTGCCCACCGTCGTTGGGACATTGTGATTGAGTCTGATGCGTCTAACGCCACCAACAGTTCTTTTATAAAACTGAAATTTGGTAATAAAAGGTCGTGATGCAATCGGGTTAGGCCAAATATTACACCACAGCACACATCTCTCTTTACAACAAAACTCTTACTGTTTCTAGGATTTCTTATACTTATACTAAACCCATTCCATCCACAATATTTAATTACAGAAACGCATTATCTAACATCAATGCATAATAATTATATGATGACCCTCTACCCTGTTCTTGCTCTACGTCGTCCTTCATTTACCAACCAGCTGGGCATATGTGGCACCAGGCAGGGTAGACGTACTCTTCCGGACACCTGTTACCACGGTTTGTCGTGTATTTTGTACACGGTGAACAGTCCATATGCTGATCACACTATTTTGCCTGTACCGTTTTTTTTAGGACTTCGAATTTTGTGTAATGGTTTGGATTGTTCGTACATGGTTTTATTTTATTTGACACTTTTTTGTTAACTTTGTGAAAATAGCTGTTTTTTGCCATGAATGCGTGCATTATTTGCGGCAGTAACCTAAATAATGGTGGCGACATTGTCAACCTCACCACCAAGGGATCGAATGTAATCAATCAGGCTGCTCAGCTTCACGAGTTGGGCATTTAGGTCATCCCTAATGCTCATGTGCATGTACGGTGCAGACATATTTTCACTCTTTAGATTGGATTCTGGTCCAGTCAGTCACAAAAACAAACTAGTTCTCAGCCCGCTTATTCTGAGTTATCTAAGACATCAGAACTCTCCCGACAAATCCGCTTATTCGGTACCAAAGCAGTTAGTACGGTCGTCAAACCAAATATTTCGAGTGCACCTGGAAATGGTCTACAGAGTATTTTGAGGATTGATTTTAGTAGCCTGTGGTGCCATTCTGAACATCTGAGACACGCAACCTGCGAAGAAGTGATCTCCGAGGCAGTCCATCGACATGTTTTCATATCACGTGGTCTATACATCGCAGGTCATGAGGTCAACGCACTAACAATAACAATCATGGCTTCACTCTTCCTTGTATTTCTTTTGTAATATCCATGAGAGAATTTGAAAAATCAGGCTCTTTCCATAACATGTCGGTAACACAGCTTCACAGCCGTGACCTTCACAACAAGCATGTAATGCCTCCACTTGTTTTTCCTTCAAATTTAAGTTTGTAACTCCAAACATCGACTTTGAAAATGTATAGCGTCCCGAAAATTTTCGCTCATGGGCGCTGAGATATACACAATCAATTATTTTAATGTTTTTAGCGTGGGGATTGACTAATAAATGTTAATTTATTTTAGTTCTAAACAAAAATTTAAATCTTTATAGCAATTTTAACAAAATAGCCAAATTCTGGCTGGGATTACTGCGCAAAATGGCCAGTCACTGTGTACGTGCGGAAAAAAAGCCAGCTACGTCATAAATTTCGTCACGTTAGTTACGTTTCCTGTGGTACCTCTTTCGGAATCCGCCGGGTTAACATCGGTCATCCTTGAGCGTTTTCGGATATTTAAGATGGTGGCCGTTTCAAATAATCCCCCATAACCCCCATAGTATTCATTCTAGTATGATAATTACCCCACAACTTAATGAATGATTTCAATGTATTCCTTGGCCCCCAAAACATACGGTCAGCCACCAAAATTATCATCCTTGTCAAAATAGTATTGGGGGTATAGGGGATTATTTGAAATGACGGCCGTCTTGGACGCCATCTTGAATTTCTCAAAACACTCAAGGGTGACCCAGGTTCAACCGGCATATTCCTAAACAAGACACCACAGACTACTAAAATCAATCATAAAAAAATTGTAAACAATTCCAAGTTCAGCCAAAGTTCTACCGGACTTTTAAGTGTTTTAACGTCAAAATAACGTCAATGTGACGTCATTACGTCACAATGCCGTCATGACGTGACACCATGACCTGCTGGCGTCTTGATAACCTTTGTTTCCGATTTGTTTGTATCACTTTTGTATCTAATGCTACACATTTATTTGCTCTAAAACGAGCTCTTTCCAAGATATGGAGGCCAAAAAGGTCCACTTGGCGGCCATCTTGGATTTATGCTAATTATGAAAATCGCTACAGGGTTTTAGCGGACAATTTTGAGTTGGGAGTCCTTCAGACATCCCTTTACTAGATTTCAGTGAAATAAATTCTTTTGCAATTTGTTCTGGGTACTTGACAAACAGAAATTATATCTCTCCGTCTATATATACAGTTCCTTATATTAACCTAAAAAACTACGCTCCCCTAAGCAGGAGGAGGTACAATTCAGGCGACAAATGAATTGCGCGCTTAACTATACAAACGGAAGACTAGGTAGCTAATAACATAATCAAGGGAGATAACTCTACCGATGCCGTTTTAGGCCACGTTGTCACAAACACTACATGCATTATTATGGACACTAAAAAACCCAGGTAAAATAATTGTTTTGTCCAAGGAGTTTGGAAATATAGATTGGTCCGAACTGATTGATAAATATATTACTTCAAAGTTGCCAAGGGTAAGGTCTGAAACGGCATCTACATCTATTGACAGTAGTAAACAGGTCAGCAAATGCCCAAATGATCTTGGAATGTTGACCACTTGTCCGGCACAACCGCAGACAGGTATACAATTCCCGAAAAATTCTTCTGGCCGGAAATTTTCACCCATGTGTTATGCACGTTTTCCATGGCTTGAATATTCTGTAGAACGTGACGCTGCCTTCTGCTACGCGTGCCGACATTTTCCCCCTGCTTCGTCTTTTAACTATGACAACTTCGCAGTTAAAGGCTACAATGGTTGGAAAAGGGCCCTTGGTGACAAAAACAAAGGTCTAGAGCTACATAGTCACGCTGCAAGTCACATCGATGCTATGAGTAAATGGGAAGAACGAAAACGTCGAACCAGTTCTAGAAGTACAGTAAAGGAACTAGTTTCAAATAACGTATATAAACGCAGGCGCTACTACGTGCGAGCGATTGCAGAAGTAATACAGTTTTGGGCTTTGAACGAACTGTCGTTCAGGGGAGATTACGATAAAATAGCCCACAGTGAAAGTGGTCTTTTTACCGATATGTTTGGTTTTATGGTATCGAGAGACAAATATCTACAGGAAATAATCAGTGAAATTCCATTAAATGCTACCCGTAAAAGTCCAAATATACAAAGCGTTGTTGATGACGTCAATGGTGCTAATGTTCTATTCACGACAGTACTTGCAGGTGGCACTCGAAACAAAAACAACCGCGAAAACATTAGCATTGCTCTGAGATATGTTAAAGATGGTAAAGCATTTGAATCTCTACTATACGTGCCAGAAACCCAACAGTTGGACGCTTCTTCATTGACTAAATTGATAGTGAAAACTCTCCGTGATACTGGCATAAATATTGGTCACATTATCTCGCAATGTTACAACAGTAATGAGTGGCAACAAGGGAGGAGTTAAGAGATTTCTGCAAAATGAACTTGGTCGGGAAATACCCTACATTCACTGTTTTAATCATCGGCTACATTTGGTGGTAGTTGCTGTTGTATCTAGAATAGATGCAATTAAACAATACTTTGATCAAGTGGGTTTGATCTACACTTTCTTTCAAAAGATAAAAGCGGCAGAAATTTACGAAGGAACAAGCATTAAGCGCGTATTGGATACTCGTTGGAATGGTCACCTTAATGCAATCACAGCTATTGTTAACAACTATACCGAAATTACTAATGCTCTCCGAAAAATTGGTTCAAGACAGTTTAGTCGATTTGACGGAGAAACAGTCGTGACTGCTGTAGGTTTGGCTAGTAATGTAACCACACCAGATTTTCGGTTCATTAGTGTAACAATGAAAAGGGTGCTCGAACTCCCAAAACCAGCTGACCAACTTTTACAAAAGAGAAATACGGACTTAAACGAAGCGATGTGCCTAATTGATACGTGCTTAGATCAAGTACGCAAACTCTGTAACGAAGTGTTGTTTATCGAAATATCAGAATGCTGTGACGAACTAATGAGCGATTGCGAACCTGCCACAAAGCGTCGTAATGTCCATCCACCAAGTCACATGAAACACTTTCTAACGTTGGAACAAACGGGTCACAGTCACCAACAGTCAGACGCAACAGACAACACGCAGATCCTATTTGAAGAAGTGGACAGCGTTTTGACAGAAATGGAACGGATCTTTGGAACAAGATAACTTTGATTCTGACTAATGTAGAGTGACGAAACTTAGTGTATACACTCACTCACTAACAGGTACATCAAAACCTGAGTTTTATAATTAACATTTTTATGCTTAGACTAAGCATAGATAATCAGTTTGATATCTCGATACTTTTAAAAAAGATAGATGTGAAAATAATAAACATAATGTCATCTGTGTTTTTTATTTATTTTGGTGGGGGCCATCAGCCTCACTGTTGGTTTTTATTACATATTATGATATATTTATATTTATTAGAAATAGATTTGGAAATAAATACAGTTCCTTAAGCAGCGATGAGACATAAGAATGTATTGATGTTGAATGTTTAAATTGAAAACATCAAACTACTGTAAAGGCTTCAGCAGAAATGAAATGCACCCCCCCCCCCCCCAATAAAATTGTGGAAATCATTTTCAAATAATTTTTTTATACTTTCTTATTATGTGTAACATTTCCAACTTAATGGTTATCACTGTACAATATACCAATATACTTCATAAACAACCCTACAGGTCAGAATTTCGGGAACGCTTTGGCTAGTTTGATTGAAGAGTCGCACAATTATCCCTTTGTTGACGCTCACTGTGTATTATTTTGTGGATCTTGTATTGTGAACTCTCTAACAAGATTTATTATTGAAAGCGTTCTGCATTTTTCAGATTACTGGTTAACTGAAGTGCAACAATTTCCTCAAACCATTTCTATGGCCATTACAATTGATTAGCATAGCTAGTTGGGAAAAAGATATGCTGAAAACTCTAACAGTGGCTAAGTGGGTAGGACGCTGGCTCGCTAGCCTTGAATTCAAGTGTTCGATCCCTGCAGCTGTCTAATCTTTTGGAGGGGATGAAAAATTGAGGTCCCGTATACACATTGGTGTGCACGTAAAAAAATCCCTAGCACATTGTATGGTGTTTGCCCTCTTCATTAGCCAAGTTCGGAGCAGAAAAGTAGGACATTAAATCACATTTCATTCCTCATTTAGACAAAACCAGAAATATTGGTATGCTTTGATAACTAATACTAATTTTGATCTCTTATAATATGTTTTAGTGTGATGGCTAGAAATTGGAGGAAACCCCCACAGGAAAGAATTTCTGGTGAAAATGGGACCCACAAATTCTTCAATTCCCATTTGTAAGAGTTTGACAGAGAGTTTCAAATTTCAGGTAAATTGTATTTTATCTTCTATCATATAATGTAAAACTGTGAGACATGTATTACCTTCACAAAATAGTGTGTTCTAGGATTTAAAACGATCCCATGGTGGCATCTCTTTGATGCTGTATTAAGTAAACTTTCCAATAAATTGTCGGTTTTATTGCACACAATTTTGCTTCCAGATTTTAGAGAGCAATTTCTGCTTGGTTTGAACTAACATGATAAGACCATATGACCATATGTTAGAATTAGAGACAATAATTACTCGAAAATATTTTGTTGTCTCCAATCCGACATGTCAACAATTTGTTCTCAAATGGATAATAGGTATATATCTTAGCTTTGCACAGTTTTAACAGTACCTTGTCACAGGAGAAATTTCCAGCTGTATGAAAGGTCATGTGGTCTATATTTACTTCCACCTGTATTGTCATTTTTAGGTTTAAATGTCATTTATATTAATATTAGAGTCAATGAGATAAACATCCTAGGGGATTTATATATTATTATTATAATTCATGCTGATCACATAATCAAGCCTACACGTTTTAGGCTCGCTCCATACTACATCTAAATTTCAATCTAGGGGTGTTCTTTTATTGCTCTCCTTCGGTCCTTCGTAATCGTTGTTTTATTCTTCAAATAATTAACATTACATATGATTACATGTGTCATCACCTGTCCTTAAATTCAAGGACAGCGATTTTCATTTTTTCCAATTCCAGGAGGTTTTGGGTTTGTTTTTTATTAGCTTCCCATGATTTTTAAGACGTGAAGGCCTGCATAATGTGTTGGTTTGTGCACTGTATGTAACATAATAATATTATATCATTGTAGGGAATAATGAAATCTAGAGATCAGAATACCAAAAGGAAAATGGTGCAGACGAAATTTCAAGATCTGTGGATTGAGCTTAGTAAAATGCATTCTATAAATAGAGCCGTTGAATAAACCATTCATTTACAGACAATTGATGAGTTGATGATAATGTTACAATAAAGAACTTCTTTCTTTTGATCTTGTTACTTCATTATTACAAATTTTGAATGTATATATGTAACATTTTATTTTAGATTTTGAAATATGGAAAATTGTGATAATTGTTTATTTATTTGGAAATATCTAGACTGTGATATTTGTTTTAATTCATGCATATGTAACATAATCATTATTCAATAAACATTGTGAAATATTTGTTAGTTTCTATACGCCCACATTAAACAATATGTTTATATTTAAAAGAAATCTGTTCCTGTCGATATTTTTGCATATCGGACTATAATTTCCGGAATAAAGGCCCCTGATCGTAGGAAAAATCACGTTTTAGCCCTCCAACGCTAGTATAAAGACGCTAGTAATACAAATGACTTATACACAGTGTAAGGGATGCAAAGGGTGGGAAAGTTTTCGGGAATTTTCAGTATTAGGAATTTTCAAATCTGTTTTTAGAACTGAAAAATGCTAAAATTATAATTATTTACTGGAATTTCCATTTTCTCTGTTACTTTCATCTAAATAAACTATTAAAACTTATTTAACCATGTTAGTTGTGTTCCAAATGGTAGAACTAAAGAGATAAATTTGTGTAAAGGGACTGTTTCGAGACGCAATTGGTCTCTGTTTGGTACAACTCATACAACAGTTAGAAACAGATTAACAAATGAACGTGTTGAAAAGTTAGTCTGTATAAGATCTAATTTGAAATTATTAGCCATGTGATTCCCGATTAATTATAGAATGTGTATGAACAATTTAACAGAACTACATTATCTCATTATTAGTTATTGGATTATATATGACCTGTCAGATAATATGTTTTGTATCCTTTAGTTATTAAAATATTACAGTCACTTACAACTCATTAATAGCGACACAGGTTTCAAGTCTCAGGTTTCCCTACCCAACCAATAGCTGTGGGCTTTTTGTGGGGTTCTCCATATTGACTAACGGACATACATGTAACTAACTACAAAAGGTTGTGGAATATGCATTGGGAGGATTACAAAATGAAATGGGGTGTTCCCTTTGTCAGTGATGCAAGACGGACGAGAATAGCAGTCCAGTTGTTCGGATAGGACTAAAAACCGAGGTCCCTCGTACACATTGGTGTGCACGTAAATGATCCCCTAAAAGTTGGAATTCAATATAAGAGTAGGCTGTAGTGCCGAGCAGTCCGGGCCAAATTTCCTTCATAGCACACTGTATAGCGTATGTCCGTCTTCATTAGCCCAGTTCAGAGCAGAACAGTAGGGCATTAAACCCCATTTCATTTATTTTACTTGAGGACAAACATATACGTGCTAGGCATTGTTCTGCATCACTGATAAGGGGAATTAACGAGGATAGTGAGGATTACCTGTTCTTTAATTAATTAGCTGGCATGATACAGTAAATGCGTGTGAATTTCCCATTATGATATATCTATAATAAGGCCGACGGAAGCAATTCTTGATTGAGGGGGCTACCATCCGAGGTCCGTCTCAAAGCTCTTGTGGGTCTAGATCAGGCCCATAGCCAGGAAGTTGTTTTTTGGGGGGCAAAGATGTTTTCGGGAGGGCCAACTAGCATGGGCATCTGCATGAATTTTGCGGTAAAAGCCAATTTTCTTGTGATATTGGGGGGGGGGCAAGACTCAGTATTGGGAGGGCAGTTGCCCCCCCCCCCCGTGTCACCCCTGGGTACGGGCCTGGTCTAGATCGTAGGAGATACTTTCTGAACGATTTGTGGCTAATAAAACTACTTAGCAATGAAAAGAAATTTTTTTTTTTATAACTCTCTTAATATAAATCCCGTAATGCTGAAATTGACAAAAATAATGCATAATAATACCTTTTGATATTGGCGCATATAGGGTTGCCACTTCCTGGATTATGGCCTCTGTACGAATTATCACATTTTACCCTTTAGGAGTAACAGTTTTTATTTCATTGTAAAAACCGTTCAACTATATCTGGTCACAATTTCTATCCGATATTGACGAAACCTGAAATGTATATCTCTCAAAAATCTCGATGTAATACCCAGGTTAGATTTAAAAATCAAAGCCACCTGACCAGATGTAAACAGGGAGAGCGCCAGCCCTAACCCAAGTTCTAGCTCTTACCCTAACCTTCGGCAACAATCACGTGCGCTAGCCCTGATTACATCTCGTGACCTTGACGAAATCTGCCAAGGGCTTTAATATTAAATCTTGCCGTCACCGTAATACCCATATTGCAGACCATCCAGCGGCTCGAATTTTTTATGCAATTTTGATGAAACTTAGAATATATATTTACAACCCAAAGATATCGGCGCGTATTGGATCGTAACTTTCTGGAATTATAAGCCCCAGGTTGTACGAATTATCACCTCTTTAACTTATGTACCCTCTAGTGGTCACAATTTGTATCATAATAAGAATGTTCAAATATATATCCGTTACACCATAATTATTTCTTCAAAATAGCCACTCCCCTTTATGTTAGGTTGAGGAAACCTGAGAATAATTGAACGATTGAAGACATCGACGGTTACAATCTTTTATTATAGCAGAGACAAACCATAATACACAAGACGGTGCATATACAAAAGTAACATGTGGAAAAAGTACCGGTGCATACTTAATTATGACACCGATGAAAATGTCCAAACAAGATCTACATAATGTTAATCTCACATCCCCCTTGGACTTCATAGCAAGAGTCTTGAAGTATTAATAAATGAAGGTGTGTTAAACACAAAATGTCACTAAACACTGTACATATCCAAATGATTTGGGGTAAATCTGACTCCGTCTTGGTTCCAATGCTGGAGTGTCGCTTATCGTTGGTGGTACAGGATCTGCGGTAGCACCTCTTCGAGTGTCTTCACCTGTCTTCTTGATAGGTCGAAGAAGGTGGCGGTTACTCTTCTGCCGATGGAGATGACCGTAGCACATCTATCCCAGAGCTTGGACTGTGGGTTCTGAATGCGCACCTCAGTGCCAATCTTCAGCGGAGGGAGGGATTTAGAGTGGGAATCATAGACTTCAGTCGCTCTGTTGATCGCCCCCGCTGTACGACTGCCGTGTTCATCCATAGACTTAAGCCATTTCTCGTCAAATGCGCGGCGGTGAGTCGGTACCCGTGAACGTATTGGATGACCGTATACAAGTTCTGCAGGGTTTTTCCCACCAATCCTCGGCGTGTTTCTTAACTCCAGTAAGCCTTCGTAGAAGTCTTCTGACACACGACCACATGTTTTCTGAAGGAGGCGTTTGAGTTGCTTCACCGCTGATTCTGCAAGCCCGTTTGATTGAGGATACTCAGCCGTAGACAGGCTATGGCGTACTCCACAATGTTGCAAAAATTGTTGTGTCTCCTCTGCAACAAACTGTGGTCCACCGTCGGAAAAGATACGAGTTGGACAACCAACAGAAGTGAAGAATGAACGTAAGCAACGTTTCAGAACAGAGGCTGTAGGTGGCGCTTTCAATTCGAACAGTTCCGGCCAACCAGAATATCTGTCTACGACGGCTAAACAATGGTTGCCCGTCGATAGAAAAGAAATCAGCAGCGATCTCTTCAAATGGTCGGTGAGGTAGTGGGTCGCGTTCCAATGGTTCTCGAGTTTGGCTCGGGAGGTGAAGTTGACATTGCTCACATGCTTCTACCGTGGTCCGAATGTCTGAAGTAAGACCTGGCCAGTATACAGTTTGTCTGGCACGTCTAAGAGTTTGATCGATACCCTGGTGAGACAAATGCAGGCGCATCAGGACGTCTCGTCGCTTGGAACGCGGAATTAGTAGTCTGTGCCCTTTTAATATTAGACCATCCACGACTGTCAATTCTCCAAATATTTTTGAATACTGACGCAACTCAACATCTACAGTGACCTTATCTTCATCGCGGAGTGCTTTGAGTAGAGACTGGTACTCTGAGTCTTGTTTTCCTGCAACCCGGGGGCCTGTTTCACGAAATTTTAACTAAGATAAAATCCGATTTTAGTAATTCGATTGGATAGTATTAGATTGATTTTAGCGCTTAGCCAATCAAATTTAAGTATGTACTAAAATTTGGATTTTATCTTAAGTTAAAATTTCGTGAAACAGGCCCCAGATCTCTTCTAGAATAGGGTCGGCCAGCGTATCTACCTGTAAATCATCGATTTCCCGCTCAATAGCAATGGCGGTAGTGCGTTGTAGAGCACACACGTACCAATACATCTCCTCTTCTTCCTCTAGATCGTCAACAGTGGGTTCGTCGACCGGGGCTCGGGAGAGTGCATCGGGAATTCTGTGATCCTTGCCCTTCTTTCATGTTGTGGTGAAAGTGTATGGCGCTGTGGCGACTTTCAAACGTTGAATTCGAGCGTTATCAACACAGTCGATAGTCTGATGGTCGAGGATTGAAACTAAAGGAAGGTGATCAACAACCAAAGTGAAATGAGGTAGCCCATAGAGATAAGTGTGACATTTCTTCATGCCCCATCTGACCGCTAACAACTCTAGCTCGACCACGGCATAACGTGCTTCTGTTACTGTGATGAATCGACTGTGAGCGGCGATTAGACGCCAATGACCTTCATCGTCCCGTTGCAGGAGTGCCAAGCCAAGTCCTTTCGTGCGAGAAGCATCTGTCTGTAACACGGTAGGGCGTCTTGGGTCGAAGTTGGCAAGTACGGGAGGTGACAGAAGTACTGTTTTCGTTGCTTCGAACGCTCTGTCATGTTCTGGAAGCCAGCGAAAGTCTGAACTCGCCTTCAGTAGTGGGCGGAGTGGTTGCATGGTGCCCGATACACCTGCGGAGAAACCGGCAAGCTGTTCCACAAGCCCGAGAAAGGATCGTAAGTCCGTAATGTTGCTCGGCTTCGGGAAGTCTTGGATCGCACTGATTCTTGATGGATCAGCCTTAATCCCCTCGCGACCAACAATGTAACCTGCGAAAAGGACCTGGTCCTGTGCAAGGGGAATTTTGTTTGGATTTAAAGTAATGCCTGCGTCACAACATCTGGAGAGAAACATTCTGACTTGGGCAAGGTGTTCATCAAGATCAGTTCTATACAAGAGCATATCGTCGACTATTTTTTCCATGCAGGGAATGTCTGCAAGTGCTGCATCCGTGAGACGGTTATATTCATCTCCAGCAGAAGTAAGTCCCATTGTAGCTCTGAGGTGTTTGAACCTTCCCCATGGTGTGCAGAATGTTGTCAGAAGCTGGCTCTTCTCATCCAGTGGCACTTGGAAATAACCATGCTTTGCATCAAATGTGGAGAAGTATCTTGCTGCTGGGGGTATGACCGTTATAACATCATGTGGTATGTGAACTGGATGATGTGGTCGCTTGACAAACTTGTTAAGGTGTCGAAGGTCGACGCACAATCTGAGAGGTTAGCTACGAGGTTTGGTCTGAATGCTCATTGGGTGGAGCCAATCAGTTGGTTCGATGACTGGAGCAATGACGCCTTTTTTCTCAAGGTCAGCGAGTAGCTCCTTTGTTTTCTCTCTCAAGGGAATCGGTATAGGGCGCGGCCCATTGACTTTAAAAGATTTGACGTCATCCGTCAGCTCAATGTGGACGGGTGCGCACTCCATCGCACGTAACGGTTTGTCACCATCAAACACATCAGCAAATTCTTCAAGAAGCGCTGTTTTGGTGGCCTCCAAGTTGTCGTTTGCAGGATTATGTTGTAATACATGGTTGGCTCTCATTTGTTGAGGAAACGGCGCTGGTACTAATCGGAGATCCTGGCACACCCGACAATTGATGAGGGTGCCACGGAATTCGTCCGAAATCAGAAATGTGGCTGGGATGCGGACATCGCCATACTCGAGCTCAAATTCAGCCTTGCCGCATGTTGAAATGTGCAAGTCATTCGCAGCGAGAATCACATCATCTGTCTTGACAAGTTTTCGTGAGTCCAATCCGAGTTCTCTGTAGTGTTCAACTGACATCAAGTTGGCACCAGCTCCAGTGTCCGGGAGAACATGTCCCAAGCTTCCAAACACCTCTCCTGAGTGTATGTTGTAGAACTTGAGTTTAACTCGCAATATGTATCACTTGTTTTGTGGATCCTTCCGCAGTAAATGGATGACACCATGGCGTTTCGTTCGACATTCCGACCACGCCCCCTGGTGGCTGGTGCCGGTGTATTGTTAAGCTGTTTTCGAGCGGAACGACAAACGCTCCTAAAATGTCCACGTTCGCCACAGTTGTCACAGGCCTTGTCATATGCTGGGCAATCATTCTTATCCTTGTACAACGATCAACTTTCGTGTATACGTCGACCAACCCCAGATGTCACCAAAAACATTACTTAAGAAGACCCCTGACCCTTCCTTCGTCCCTTAAGAACGCTCACTTTACCCCCCTCAGGGAGGAGTTAATTCGACTTCCGCGTACAACATTAATTTTTTCGTTAAAAGTTTCACTATTGGTCCACTAGAACGTAAAAGTAACTTAAGAACGCGAAATCCCCTTCTATCTCAGATAAGAACAACTAAAAGAGGACCGGGGGTGAAATGACGATTTAATTCGAATTTTGCGTACAACGATCAACTTTCGTACATATGTCGACCAGCCTCAGATGTCACCAAAAACATTACTTCAGAAGACCCCTGACCCTTCCTTCGTCCCTTAAGAACGCCCACTTTATTCCCTCAGGAAGGAGTTAATTCGACTTCCGCGTACAACATTAATTTTTTCGTTAAAAGTTTCACTTTTTGTCCACTAGAATGTAAAACTAACTTAAGAACGCGAAATCCCCTTCTATCTCGGATAAGAACGACAAAAAGAGGGACACAGGGGTGAAATGACGATTTAATTCGACTTTTGCGTACAACGATTAACTTTCGTACATAAGTCGAACAATCCCAGATGTCACCAAAAACATTACTTAAGAAGACCCCCGACCCTTCCTTCGTCCCTTAAGAACGTCTCTTTGCGCTACTCATGGATGAGTTAATTCGACTTCCGCGTACAACATTACTCTTTTCGTTAAAGGTTTCACTATTGGTCAACGAAAACAAACCAATAACTTAAGAACGCGAAATCACCTTCTATATCGGATAAGGATGACAACTATCCGTCCACCAGAACGCAAAATTAACTTCAGAACGCGAAATCCCCGTCTATCTCGGATAAGAACGACAAAAAGAAGACCCAGGGGTGAAATGACGATTTAATTCGACATTTGCGTACAACGATCAACTTTCGTACATAAGTCGACCAACCCCAGATGTCACCAACAACATTACTTAAGAAGACCTCTGACCCTTCCTTCGTCCCTTAAGAACGCCCACTTTACCCCACTCATGGATGAGTTAATTCGACTTCCGCGTACAACATTACTCTTTTCGTTAAAGGTTATACTATTGGTCTACGAAAACAAACCACTAACTTAAGAACGCGAAATCCCCTTCTATCTCGGGTAAGGATGACAAATCGCTTGGGTGGGAGGGCGGACGAAAAATCGCTTGGGTGGGAGGGCACCGTTTTTTCGTTAAATATTTGATGATTGTGTTTTTCCATTTCATTGTCATGCGACACCAACTCCGCTACCGCACTTCGTAATTTCATTTCTTTAGGATCAGTTGTGTGCGAGGTCTCTCAGTTGTTCCTTTTACCCACAATTTAAACATATTACAGATGAATAATAATAATAATAATAATTGCGTCATTTTACAAGGGTCCTTCAATGTGTGACTGTGCTATGCTACTACCAGGCTTAGATTGTATATCTGATCTCAATTTTAAGCTTTGAACATTTAGAGTTTTTTCAGTGGCCTGTGTAGCGATGAAGTTCTTGTAGCTCTTGACGTGATATCCATGATGGGCTTCATAGTTCTGGGGCAAATGATTAACAACGGCAGCATATTTTGATTGAATCATATTTTGACGTATCCATTGCGCGCAAACACCCACCGTTGGGATCTTTTTCGGAGTTAAGGCACAGGACTTTGATTCTCTTTCTTCGTTTACATTCTGATCCGTATCATCCATATGAACTATACATGTCAGTTCATTCTCGGACACAGATAGTTCTGGTTCCGGGGCCGCTTGTTGTGAGGATGATGCCATTTTTAGTTTAGTCGGGGGTTTTATATAATGCATTATACGTATCTCTTATGGAATTTTATGATAAGTACCTACGTATGGTAATTTTGAGACCTTCGAATAATATTTGGATATTGCGTTTTTAGTCATAAAACGGTTTTTCTTTTGACTATTTATCGATAATACCATTTAATTTTATGAGCAACCATTCACCGACGATACCATTGACAAAATAAACTGACCACCCATCGGCAAGACCAAACATCGACGATACCATTTATCGGAGACTATTCATCGACGATACCATTTATCGCAGACTATTCATCGACGATACCATTTATCGGCGACCATCATTAGACTATACCATTCATAACAAAAACTGTCCACCCATCGCCAAGACGACGCATCAACGATTCCATCTATCGACAAATATCCATCGACGATACCAGCAGTGATCTATTAGTAGGAACCTAATACAATGATACGTTAAATAAACGAATTCCGCACAAATGAACTCAAGACACCAAAGTCAATAACATAATAATTTCACAACATAATAAATTTACTCACCCAAGTACCCGGTGGCAGTATCGAGTCCTCCAGCTGTCATAATCCATCTCTCAAAAATGCATCGTGGAAATCGGAGCAGCCGTTTTTGCGGTATGAAGAGTTGGACGGACAGACATGTGGTGAATTATAGTAATATAATATAATTATATAGAAAGAAAAATACAAACTGTGGGAACTAAAGGAACAAATAAGACTAAACATATAGATCCGTCTGAATAAGAATGGACATCGGGAGCTTTCAGGGCCATCAGCTAAATCATCTCCAAGATCCGAGAGCAGCTTTATAACACCCTTGTCTCCCCTTCTTATCCGAGATAGAAGGGAATTTCGCGTTCTTAAGTTTCGTGGACCAATAGTGAAACCTTTAACGAAAAAATTAATGTTGTACGCGGAAGTCGAATTAACTCCTTCCTGAGGGGGGTAAAGTGAGCGATCTTAAGGGACGAAGGAAGGGTCGGGGGTCATTTTAAGTAATGTTTTTGGTGACATCTTGGGTCGGTCGACTTATGTACGAAAGTTGATCGTTGTACGCAAAAGTCGAATTAAATCGTCATTTCAGCCCTGGGTCCCTCTTTTTGTCGTTCTTATCCGTTCTTATCGTGGAATTTCAGTGCCTGCCCGTCTCGGGTGGTAATTCCTCGAGACGGTCGGTGTTTGCCTTTGCCCCCGAGGCGAGCTCTCGAGCAAATCCCGCCAGAGACGGCCGGGGGAAGCGATTCCTCGAGACGGTCGATGCTTGGCTCCCGAGTTTTTCCCCGCCGTCAAGTGAGTCTGCGAGAGACCCCCGGTCGGCCGCCAGCCCGTCTCGGAGTCGGGGACAGAGATGCGGGGAAGAGACAACTATTCCTCGAGACGACCGATATGTGGCTTCGCGGCCAAGGCGCGCTATCGAGGAAATTCAGTACCTGCCCGTTTCGGGCGGTAATTCCTCGAGACAGCCTATGCGTGCCTTTGCCACCGAGACGAGCTCTCGAGCAAATCCCACCAGAGACGGCCGGGGGCAGCGATTCCTCGAGACGGTCGATGCGTGGCTCCCGAGTTTTTCCCCGCCGCCGAGTGAGGCTGCTCTAGGCCCGCAGTCGGCCGCCAGCCCGTCTCGCCGTGAGGGAGAGAAATGCGGGGAAAAGACGGCCGGGGCAACCCTTCCTCGAGACGACCGATACTTTGCTTCGCGGCCGAGGCGCACTCTCGAGGAAATTTAGTGCCTGCCCTTCTCGGGGCACACGTCTCAGGCTGGAATTCCTCGAGACGGCGGATGTGTGCCTTTTCTCTAGCGAGTGGAAGGGATGGCAGGGGCAACCAATCCTCGAGACGACCGATACTTGGCTTCGCGGCTGAGGCGCGCTCTCGAGGAAATTCAGTGCCCGCCCTTCTGTGCCCAACCGTCTCGGGCGGGAATTCCTCGAGACGGCAGATGTGTGCCTTTGCTCTAGCGAGGGTCCCTGGCCAGAATCGACGCGAAGAGATGAGTTTGGAAAGGCGGAAAATACTTGTCACTTATTGAAACAAAAAATCGGCTTGAAACCTACTTTTGCCCGACGGTACATCCTGCGGGGAAGAGGCGGCCGGGGCAGCTATTCCTTGAGACGATCGATGCGTGGCGCCAGCCCGTCTCGGAGTGAAGGAGAGAGATGCGGGGAAGAGACGGCCGGGGGCAGCGATTCCTCTAGACTACCGATACGTGGCGGGGACGAGGGTCCCTGGCTAGAATGTACGCGCAGAGACGAGTGTTGAGAGAGAGAAGCAGAGGCGCGCTCTCGAGGAATTCCTCGAGACGGCCAATGCGCGGCTTCGCGGCCGAAGCTGACCCCCGAGCTGTTCCCCGAAGCCTAGTGAGCCTGCGCGAGACCCGGCGTCGTGGAGAGAGATGCGGGGAAGAGACGGTCGGGGGGTAGCAATTCCTCGAGACGACCGATATGTGGCTTCGCGGTTGAGGCGCGCTCTCGAGGAATTTCAGTGCCTGCCCGTCTCGGGCTGGAATTCCCTGAGTCGGGGAGGGACGGAGAGAGCGAAGCACAAGGCAGAGGAAGAGGCGACCGGGACTCTCGAGGAATGTCTGTGCCTTACCCGTTTGTGGCAGGAATTCCTCGAGACGGCCGAAGCTGTCTCCTCAGCTCTCTCCCGTCTCGGGGAAGAGATGCGGGGAAGAGACGGCCGGGGCAGCCGTTCCTCGAGACGACCGATGCGTGGCTTCGCGGCCGAGGCGCGCTCTCGAGGAATTTCAGTCTCGGAGTCGGAGAGAGACGGGGAGAGAGAGGCAGGTCGGGGAAGAGGCGACCGGTGTTCTCGAGAAATTTCTGTGTCTGCCCGTCTCGGGCGGCGGGAATTCCTCGAGACGGCCGATGCATGGCTTCGCTGTCGAGGCGCGCTCTCGAGCAATTCCCGCCGGACCTTCGACCGTCTCTGGCGGGGAGATGCGCCGACAGATCTCGGCAAAGTTGACTGGGACGAGGGTCCCTGGCGAAGAGATGAACTTGGAAGGTCAGAAAAGGCTTCGTTTGCTAAAAGAAATCACCTCAAAACCTACTCTATGCACGATGGTATACCTTTCAGACGAGTGCGCAGCACTAGTATAGAGAGTAGGTACGAGGGACCGAACCTGGTACGCTGCTTATGTATACCTTTCGAACGAGTGCGTTTTCTCTTACATGGAGGGTGAAGCTCAGCCGGTCCTCGGCGGGGCAGTAGCGAACTTTAGCGGAGAATTGGTCGGGCGTGTTTTCTGGAGACGAGCGTTAGGCGGTGGAAGGTTGGCCGGTCTCCTCTTGCTCTCGGTGTGTACACGGCGGTTGAGTGAAGGCTAGGGAGTTTGTGTGCGTGCAGCTCCCGGTTACCCTTCTCGTCTCCGTCGTCGCGCCGCTTGCTCGAGGGGAAGGATGGCACCCGAGACCGCGCCACGCTCCGTTCTCTCGCGGCGCGCTCCTCCCTCTCTCTTCTCCGCCCCGGTTTTCTCTATGACAAGGCAGCGAAGCGGTCGGAAGGCGGGGGATCGTTTAGCTCGAACTCTCGTCCAGTCACCGCGTACTCTTTTCCCACGATCCAAGACTCGATGGAGACGGTGGAGCGAGGCCGACCCGGGGACGAATACTCCCCGGCGCTTGGTCACAGCTCGCGGAGGTCGGCGGGGTGCGGGGCACAGCGCAGATTCAATTTTCGCTTCGTCCTTCTCCTCCCGGCAGACCCGAAACGCTCCCGTGTACGCTTACACGGCGGGGCAGACTGGCTCGTCCGATTGTCAAATCAGCGAGTCTGGACTACCATCTCCGCCGTCCAGGCTGGAGAGATCCCGATTCGCGGCGCGCGGCGTGGCTCGAGTTCCCTCTCTTGCCCGTCGTCGCCCGTCTCGGTTACAACCTCGGTTCTTTCGTGCGCCTAGCGAGCGAGGGGAAATCTTCGGGTCTCCCTCTCTTCGTCTGGGATTGCGCAGCGAACGAGGCCGGCGGGGTGCAGTCCTGGCTACTGTCATCCCGCTCGGTCGCCCCCCGGCTCGCCCCCGCTCTTCGGTTGCTCGCTCCTCGGAGCTTTGGCAAAGGGAGGCGGGTGTCTGCGACTGGAGGCGTTTACTCGCGGTTCTCTCTCGAACTCGTCGAGGCTATCTGGATGATCCTGCCAGTGATCATATGCTTGTCTCAAAGCTTAAGCCATGCATGTCTACGTCAGGCTTGTTCCTTTCGGGGAGCGAGTCGAAACTGCGAACGGCTCATTAGTCAGATAAGATTCCTTGGCGAAAAGCGGGTCGGTTTAATGGATAACTGTGGTAATTCTAGAGCTAATACATGTAACGTACCGTGGTCCCCCTTTCGTTTCTCGATGAGGCGGGGAAACGGCATTTATTCTCTATAGCAGATCGCCCTAGCCCGCGAAGCTACCGTTATAGGTATGGACGGTGCGAAGCGACAAGTAGAACGTTCGCCGTTCGGTGCGCCCAAGTCCAAATTAATATGCCACCTGGCGGATTGAGGTACGGCCCGAGGCGAGAGCGTGTGATAGATTTCCAAAGAAATGTTTAGCCGTCGGAGTTTCAAGGACCGTCGAGTCGTAGCCGAACAGGCCCCCGCTGGAGCCGGCTTTGCGGATAAAGTTAATTGCTCTCGCTCCCTATCTCCGGCAGAACCGCTTCCAGGGTCAGCGAGCGCACCTCAAAAAGAAAAGTTAACTCTTCTCGACTCTCCCGAGTTACGGATCCATTTTGCCGACTTCCCTTACCTACATTGTTCTATCGACCAGAGGCTGCGAACCTTGGAGACCTGCGGCGGATTGAGGTACGGCCCGAGGCGAGAGCGTGTGATAGATTTCCAAAGAAATGTTTAGCCGTCGGAGTTTCAAGGACCGTCGAGTCGTAGCCGAACAGGCCCCCGCTGGAGCCGGCTTTGCGGATAAAGTTAATTGCTCTCGCTCCCTATCTCCGGCAGAACCGCTTCCAGGGTCAGCGAGCGCACCTCAAAAAGAAAAGTTAACTCTTCTCGACTCTCCCGACGGCGTATCCGACCTTCTTTGCGTCACCGCTTGTGCTCCGCCTTCGGGTACGGGAAACCTAACCTGTTTCCCTTTCGGCCCGTGCATTGGGTGAGACTTTTTCTGAATAAAAAAACGTCCCGCTTCCCGTAAGATTTCTCCCAGGCCTTAGGACCGACTAACCCGCGGCCGATCGAAGGAGCAACGCGAAACCCTTCTCCACTTCGGCCTTCGAGGTTCTCGCTCGAATATTTGCTACTACCACCAAGATCGGCACCCGCGGCCGCTACACCCAGACTCGCGTCTAAGGCTTCAGCGCTGACCGCGGCGACCCTCCTACTCGTCTCGGCTTCGGTCAGGCAGGCCGCGAGGAATTGCCGAGACGGCTGGGTGTAGGCTGCACGCTACAGCGCCATCCATTTTCAGGGCCCACCAATTCGGCAGGTGAGTTGTTACACACTCCTTGGCGGGTAGCGACTTCCATGGTCACCGTCCTGCTGTCTTTACCGATGGACGCCTTTTGTGGGTTCTGCTGAGCGTGACGATCGGGCGCCTTAACCCGTCGTTTGGTTCATCCCACAGCGCCAGTTCTGCTTACCAAAAGTGGCCCACTTGGCACTCGAGCAGTAGGCACCCTTCTCGCCCGTTCAAAGTTTGACAATAGCTCCACGCCATTTTGGCACGGACTCCTCTAATCATTCGCTTTACCGGACGAAACTGTCTCGGAGAGCTCCAGTTATCCTGGGGGAAACTTCGGAGGGAACCAGTTCTTCGGAGGGACGGTTCGATTAGTCTTTCGCCCCTACGCCCAAGTACCGTGATCGATTTGCGCGTCAGAACCACTTAGGACCTCCACCAGCATTTCTCCCGGCTTCGTCCCGCTCGGGCCTAGTTCACCATCTTTCGGGTCCCAACGCGAGCGCTCTTGCTCCGCCGAGGCCGTAACATTAACAACCCCCTACGGGCCGGTCCTGCGCCCCCCTCGGCCGAGAGAGGATCGGACCACGTCGCTTTCGCTGCGCCCCAAGGGAGTGTTTTTCCCTGTGACTCGCGCTCACGTTAGACTCCTTGGTCCGTGTTTCAAGACGGGTCGGGAAGAGTGCCGCCACGGCCAGCCGCGGACCCTCTAGACCGTCCCCCAATGCCCGCCGCCGACCGAGCGACCGCACTTGCACTGTTAAGCCCGCGAGGAGCAGTCAAGACGGCCGCGACGACGCCGGGAGACTAGGTCGGGAGCGAGGACTCCAGCCGGGATAAAGCACTCCGAGCAGCCGGTCGCGACTCGCGACACAGCGGTAGATACGCCGACGGGGACGAACCCACGTCGCATGCCCGAGCCCGTCCTCCGAGAAGAAAAAGCCCCGAACGCACGAGGAGCCGCCTGCGAGCGAGCTGGATTCGGCTGATCGCACCGGCGGTTCCACCCGTTTGCCCGTAGGCGCCTTCACGGTCTCTTGAACTCTCTCTTCAAAGTTCTTTTCAACTTTCCCTCACGGTACTAGTTCGCTATCGGACTCGTGCAAGTATTTAGCCTTAGATGGAGCTTACCACCCGCTTCACCAGCTACGAACGGCCATGCACCACCACCCATCGAATCGAGAAAGAACTGCACTGCACGAGCGTCTGTCAATCCTGACGATGTCCGGACTGGGTAAGTTGCCCCGTGTTGAGTCAAATTAAGCCGCAGGCTCCACTCCTTGTGGTGCCCTTCCGTCAATTCTTTCAAGTTTCAGCCTTGCGACCATACTACCCCCGGAACCCGTAAACTCTCAGGTTGCCCGAAGCCGCCACGGATGGGTCCATAACCACTGTTCTCGAGCCTCGTCCGCGGCCCGGTCGGCAGCGTTTACCGTCGGAACTACGACGGTATCTGATCGTCTTTGCTCCACCCACCTTCGTTCTGGATTAGGGAAGACGTCCGGGGCCAGCGCCTTCGCTTCGAGTCGTCCCGAGTTGATCACAAAATTTCACCTCTCCCCGCCCGGTACGCTGGCCCCCCACCGTTCCTCTCGAATCCTAGCTCTCCGGAGAAACCGACAGCGAAAGCGACGTCGCCAAGTCGGCCGGACCACCCACCGGAATAGAGCATCCCCGGTTATTCCATGCACGAAATATTCAGGCTCGGGGTTTTAGCCTGCCTTTAGCACTCTAATTTTTTCAAGGTAGACAGAAAAGACGGCGGGTTCTCTCCCGCGAAGGAGAAACACGAGGCAGGCCGCAAAGTCCACCTCGCCCCGCGCGCCGTTTAGGGACGGCCGAGAAATCGCCGGTCGGGCCCGCAGCGTATCGCGCCCGTCCGTGCCGCCTCCGAGATCCAACGACGAGCTTTTTAACCGCAACAACTCCGATATGGGCTATTGGAGCTGGAATTACCGCGGCTGCTGGCACCAGGCTTGCCCTCCAATAGCTCCTCGCACACTCTTTTAAATTGCGCTCATTCCGCCCGCGGCGACTACGAAAGGGCCCCGCCACGTTATTTTTCGTCACTACCTCCCCGTGTCGGGATTGGGTAAGTTGCGCGCCTGCTGCCCTCCTTGGAGGTGGTAGCCGTTTCGCAGGCTCCCTCTCCGGAATCGAACACTGATTCCCCGTTACCCGTCAACACCTTGGTAGGCAGGTCGCCGACCATCGCCAATTGATGGGACAGACACTTCATGGCAAAGTCGTCGGGGGCCCGGAAAGACCCCGCGATCGGCACAGTTATTCGGATTTCGACACTTGTCGCTTCGCCCCGTCGCTACCTATAACGGTAGCTTCGCGGGCTAGGGCGATCTGCTATAGAGAATAAATGCCGTTTCCCCGCCTCATCGAGAAACGAAAGGGGGACCACGGTACGTTACATGTATTAGCTCTAGAATTACCACAGTTATCCATTAAACCGACCCGCTTTTCGCCAAGGAACCTTATCTGACTAATGAGCCGTTCGCAGTTTCGACTCGCTCCCCGAAAGGAACAAGCCTGACGTAGACATGCATGGCTTAAGCTTTGAGACAAGCATATGATCACTGGCAGGATCATCCAGATAGCCTCGACGAGTTCGAGAGAGAACCGCGAGTAAACGCCTCCAGTCGCAGACACCCGCCTCCCTTTGCCAAAGCTCCGAGGAGCGAGCAACCGAAGAGCGGGGGCGATCCGGGGGGCGACCGAGCGGGATGACAGTAGCCAGGACTGCACCCCGCCGGCCTCGTTCGCTGCGCAATCCCAGACGAAGAGAGGGAGACCCGAAGATTTCCCCTCGCTTGCTAGGCGCACGAAAGAACCGAGGTTGTAACCGAGACGGGCGACGACGGGCAAGAGAGGGAACTCGAGCCACGCCGCGCGCCGCGAATCGGGATCTCTCCAGCCGGGACGGCGGAGATGGTAGTCGAAACTCGCTGATTTGACAATCGGACGAGCCAGTCTGCCCCGCCGTGTAAGCGTACACGGGAGCGTTTCGGGTCTGCCGGGAGGAGAAGGACGAAGCGAAAATTGAATCTGCGCTGTGCCCCGCACCCCGCCGACCTCCGCGAGCTGTGACCAGGCGCCGGGGAGTATTCGTCCCCGGGTCGGCCTCGCTCCACCGTCTCCATCGAGTCTTGGATCGTGGGAAAAGAGTACGCGGTGACTGGACGAGAGTTCGAGCTAAACGATCCCCCGCCTTCCGACCGCTTCGCTGCCTTGCCATAGAGAAAACCGGGACGGAGAAGAGAGAGGAAGGAGCGCGCCGCGAGAGAACGGAGCGTGGCGCGGTCTCGGGTGCCTACCTTCCCCTCGAGCAAGCGGCGCGACGACGGAGACGAGAAGGGTAACCGGGAGCTGCACGCACACAAACTCCCTAGGTTTGTGCAGGGAGTACGTGCGCCCGGAAAGACGCCTTGCCACGCACCCCGAAACCCGTTCTGTTAGCCACCTGAGACGAGTCCCAGGGTAGAACGTTCGCCGTTCGGTGCGCCCAAGTCCAAATTAATATGCCACCTGGCGGATTGAGGTACGGCCCGAGGCGAGAGCGTGTGATAGATTTCCAAAGAAATGTTTAGCCGTCGGAGTTTCAAGGACCGTCGAGTCGTAGCCGAACAGGCCCCCGCTGGAGCCGGCTTTGCGGATAAAGTTAATTGCTCTCGCTCCCTATCTCCGGCAGAACCGCTTCCAGGGTCAGCGAGCGCACCTCAAAAAGAAAAGTTAACTCTTCTCGACTCTCCCGACGGCGTATCCGACCTTCTTTGCGTCACCGCTTGTGCTCCGCCTTCGGGTACGGGAAACCTAACCTGTTTCCCTTTCGGCCCGTGCATTGGGTGAGACTTTTTCTGAATAAAAAAACGTCCCGCTTCCCGTAAGATTTCTCCCAGGCCTTAGGACCGACTAACCCGCGGCCGATCGAAGGAGCAACGCGAAACCCTTCTCCACTTCGGCCTTCGAGGTTCTCGCTCGAATATTTGCTACTACCACCAAGATCGGCACCCGCGGCCGCTACACCCAGACTCGCGTCTAAGGCTTCCGCGCTGACCGCGGCGACCCTCCTACTCGTCTCGGCTTCACCAGCTACGAACGGCCATGCACCACCACCCATCGAATCGAGAAAGAACTGCACTGCACGAGCGTCTGTCAATCCTGACGATGTCCGGACTGGGTAAGTTGCCCCGTGTTGAGTCAAATTAAGCCGCAGGCTCCACTCCTTGTGGTGCCCTTCCGTCAATTCTTTCAAGTTTCAGCCTTGCGACCATACTACCCCCGGAACCCGTAAACTCTCAGGTTGCCCGAAGCCGCCACGGATGGGTCCATAACCACTGTTCTCGAGCCTCGTCCGCGGCCCGGTCGGCAGCGTTTACCGTCGGAACTACGACGGTATCTGATCGTCTTTGCTCCACCCACCTTCGTTCTGGATTAGGGAAGACGTCCGGGGCCAGCGCCTTCGCTTCGAGTCGTCCCGAGTTGATCACAAAATTTCACCTCTCCCCGCCCGGTACGCTGGCCCCCCACCGTTCCTCTCGAATCCTAGCTCTCCGGAGAAACCGACAGCGAAAGCGACGTCGCCAAGTCGGCCGGACCACCCACCGGAATAGAGCATCCCCGGTTATTCCATGCACGAAATATTCAGGCTCGGGGTTTTAGCCTGCCTTTAGCACTTTTTTTTCAAGGTAGACAGAAAAGACGGCGGGTTCTCTCCCGCGAAGGAGAAACACGAGGCAGGCCGCAAAGTCCACCTCGCCCCGCGCGCCGTTTAGGGACGGCCGAGAAATCGCCGGTCGGGCCCGCAGCGTATCGCGCCCGTCCGTGCCGCCTCCGAGATCCAACGACGAGCTTTTTAACCGCAACAACTCCGATATGGGCTATTGGAGCTGGAATTACCGCGGCTGCTGGCACCAGGCTTGCCCTCCAATAGCTCCTCGCACACTCTTTTAAATTGCGCTCATTCCGCCCGCGGCGACTACGAAAGGGCCCCGCCACGTTATTTTTCGTCACTACCTCCCCGTGTCGGGATTGGGTAAGTTGCGCGCCTGCTGCCCTCCTTGGAGGTGGTAGCCGTTTCGCAGGCTCCCTCTCCGGAATCGAACACTGATCCCCCGTTACCCGTCAACACCTTGGTAGGCAGGTCGCCGACCATCGCCAATTGATGGGACAGACACTTCATGGCAAAGTCGTCGGGGGCCCGGAAAGACCCCGCGATCGGCACAGTTATTCGGATTTCGACACTTGTCGCTTCGCCCCGTCGCTACCTATAACGGTAGCTTCGCGGGCTAGGGCGATCTGCTATAGAGAATAAATGCCGTTTCCCCGCCTCATCGAGAAACGAAAGGGGGACCACGGTACGTTACATGTATTAGCTCTAGAATTACCACAGTTATCCATTAAACCGACCCGCTTTTCGCCAAGGAACCTTATCTGACTAATGAGCCGTTCGCAGTTTCGACTCGCTCCCCGAAAGGAACAAGCCTGACGTAGACATGCATGGCTTAAGCTTTGAGACAAGCATATGATCACTGGCAGGATCATCCAGATAGCCTCGACGAGTTCGAGAGAGAACCGCGAGTAAACGCCTCCAGTCGCAGACACCCGCCTCCCTTTGCCAAAGCTCCGAGGAGCGAGCAACCGAAGAGCGGGGGCGATCCGGGGGGCGACCGAGCGGGATGACAGTAGCCAGGACTGCACCCCGCCGGCCTCGTTCGCTGCGCAATCCCAGACGAAGAGAGGGAGACCCGAAGATTTCCCCTCGCTTGCTAGGCGCACGAAAGAACCGAGGTTGTAACCGAGACGGGCGACGACGGGCAAGAGAGGGAACTCGAGCCACGCCGCGCGCCGCGAATCGGGATCTCTCCAGCCGGGACGGCGGAGATGGTAGTCGAAACTCGCTGATTTGACAATCGGACGAGCCAGTCTGCCCCGCCGTGTAAGCGTACACGGGAGCGTTTCGGGTCTGCCGGGAGGAGAAGGACGAAGCGAAAATTGAATCTGCGCTGTGCCCCGCACCCCGCCGACCTCCGCGAGCTGTGACCAGGCGCCGGGGAGTATTCGTCCCCGGGTCGGCCTCGCTCCACCGTCTCCATCGAGTCTTGGATCGTGGGAAAAGAGTACGCGGTGACTGGACGAGAGTTCGAGCTAAACGATCCCCCGCCTTCCGACCGCTTCGCTGCCTTGCCATAGAGAAAACCGGGACGGAGAAGAGAGAGGAAGGAGCGCGCCGCGAGAGAACGGAGCGTGGCGCGGTCTCGGGTGCCTACCTTCCCCTCGAGCAAGCGGCGCGACGACGGAGACGAGAAGGGTAACCGGGAGCTGCACGCACACAAACTCCCTAGGTTTGTGCAGGGAGTACGTGCGCCCGGAAAGACGCCTTGCCACGCACCCCGAAACCCGTTCTGTTAGCCACCTGAGACGAGTCCCAGGGTAGAACGTTCGCCGTTCGGTGCGCCCAAGTCCAAATTAATATGCCACCTGGCGGATTGAGGTACGGCCCGAGGCGAGAGCGTGTGATAGATTTCCAAAGAAATGTTTAGCCGTCGGAGTTTCAAGGACCGTCGAGTCGTAGCCGAACAGGCCCCCGCTGGAGCCGGCTTTGCGGATAAAGTTAATTGCTCTCGCTCCCTATCTCCGGCAGAACCGCTTCCAGGGTCAGCGAGCGCACCTCAAAAAGAAAAGTTAACTCTTCTCGACTCTCCCGACGGCGTATCCGACCTTCTTTGCGTCACCGCTTGTGCTCCGCCTTCGGGTACGGGAAACCTAACCTGTTTCCCTTTCGGCCCGTGCATTGGGTGAGACTTTTTCTGAATAAAAAAACGTCCCGCTTCCCGTAAGATTTCTCCCAGGCCTTAGGACCGACTAACCCGCGGCCGATCGAAGGAGCAACGCGAAACCCTTCTCCACTTCGGCCTTCGAGGTTCTCGCTCGAATATTTGCTACTACCACCAAGATCGGCACCCGCGGCCGCTACACCCAGACTCGCGTCTAAGGCTTCCGCGCTGACCGCGGCGACCCTCCTACTCGTCTCGGCTTCACCAGCTACGAACGGCCATGCACCACCACCCATCGAATCGAGAAAGAACTGCACTGCACGAGCGTCTGTCAATCCTGACGATGTCCGGACTGGGTAAGTTGCCCCGTGTTGAGTCAAATTAAGCCGCAGGCTCCACTCCTTGTGGTGCCCTTCCGTCAATTCTTTCAAGTTTCAGCCTTGCGACCATACTACCCCCGGAACCCGTAAACTCTCAGGTTGCCCGAAGCCGCCACGGATGGGTCCATAACCACTGTTCTCGAGCCTCGTCCGCGGCCCGGTCGGCAGCGTTTACCGTCGGAACTACGACGGTATCTGATCGTCTTTGCTCCACCCACCTTCGTTCTGGATTAGGGAAGACGTCCGGGGCCAGCGCCTTCGCTTCGAGTCGTCCCGAGTTGATCACAAAATTTCACCCCTCCCCGCCCGGTACGCTGGCCCCCCACCGTTCCTCTCGAATCCTAGCTCTCCGGAGAAACCGACAGCGAAAGCGACGTCGCCAAGTCGGCCGGACCACCCACCGGAATAGAGCATCCCCGCTTATTCCATGCACGAAATATTCAGGCTCGGGGTTTTAGCCTGCCTTTAGCACTCTAATTTTTTCAAGGTAGACAGAAAAGGCGGCGGGTTCTCTCCCGCGAAGGAGAAACACGAGGCAGGCCGCAAAGTCCACCTCGCCCCGCGCGCCGTTTAGGGACGGCCGAGAAATCGCCGGTCGGGCCCGCAGCGTATCGCGCCCGTCCGTGCCGCCTCCGAGATCCAACGACGAGCTTTTTAACCGCAACAACTCCGATATGGGCTATTGGAGCTGGAATTACCGCGGCTGCTGGCACCAGGCTTGCCCTCCAATAGCTCCTCGCACACTCTTTTAAATTGCGCTCATTCCGCCCGCGGCGACTACGAAAGGGCCCCGCCACGTTATTTTTCGTCACTACCTCCCCGTGTCGGGATTGGGTAAGTTGCGCGCCTGCTGCCCTCCTTGGAGGTGGTAGCCGTTTCGCAGGCTCCCTCTCCGGAATCGAACACTGATTCCCCGTTACCCGTCAACACCTTGGTAGGCAGGTCGCCGACCATCGCCAATTGATGGGACAGACACTTCATGGCAAAGTCGTCGGGGGCCCGGAAAGACCCCGCGATCGGCACAGTTATTCGGATTTCGACACTTGTCGCTTCGCCCCGTCGCTACCTATAACGGTAGCTTCGCGGGCTAGGGCGATCTGCTATAGAGAATAAATGCCGTTTCCCCGCCTCATCGAGAAACGAAAGGGGGACCACGGTACGTTACATGTATTAGCTCTAGAATTACCACAGTTATCCATTAAACCGACCCGCTTTTCGCCAAGGAACCTTATCTGACTAATGAGCCGTTCGCAGTTTCGACTCGCTCCCCGAAAGGAACAAGCCTGACGTAGACATGCATGGCTTAAGCTTTGAGACAAGCATATGATCACTGGCAGGATCATCCAGATAGCCTCGACGAGTTCGAGAGAGAACCGCGAGTAAACGCCTCCAGTCGCAGACACCCGCCTCCCTTTGCCAAAGCTCCGAGGAGCGAGCAACCGAAGAGCGGGGGCGAGCCGGGGGGCGACCGAGCGGGATGACAGTAGCCAGGACTGCACCCCGCCGGCCTCGTTCGCTGCGCAATCCCAGACGAAGAGAGGGAGACCCGAAGATTTCCCCTCGCTTGCTAGGCGCACGAAAGAACCGAGGTTGTAACCGAGACGGGCGACGACGGGCAAGAGAGGGAACTCGAGCCACGCCGCGCGCCGCGAATCGGGATCTCTCCAGCCGGGACGGCGGAGATGGTAGTCGAGACTCGCTGATTTGACAATCGGACGAGCCAGTCTGCCCCGCCGTGTAAGCGTACACGGGAGCGTTTCGGGTCTGCCGGGAGGAGAAGGACGAAGCGAAAATTGAATCTGCGCTGTGCCCCGCACCCCGCCGACCTCCGCGAGCTGTGACCAGGCGCCGGGGAGTATTCGTCCCCGGGTCGGCCTCGCTCCACCGTCTCCATCGAGTCTTGGATCGTGGGAAAAGAGTACGCGGTGACTGGACGAGAGTTCGAGCTAAACGATCCCCCGCCTTCCGACCGCTTCGCTGCCTTGCCATAGAGAAAACCGGGACGGAGAAGAGAGAGGAAGGAGCGCGCCGCGAGAGAACGGAGCGTGGCGCGGTCTCGGGTGCCTACCTTCCCCTCGAGCAAGCGGCGCGACGACGGAGACGAGAAGGGTAACCGGGAGCTGCACGCACACAAACTCCCTAGCCTTCACTCAACCGCCGTGTACACACCGAGAGCAAGGGGAGACCGGCCAACCTTCCACCGCCTAACGCTCGTCTCCAGAAAACACGCCCGACCAATTCTCCGCTAAAGTTCGCTACTGCCCCGCCGAGGACCGGCTGAGCTTCACCCTCCATGTAAGAGAAAACGCACTCGTTCGAAAGGTATACATAAGCAGCGTACCAGATTCGGTCCCTCGTACCTACCCTCTATACTAGTGCTGCGCACTCGTCTGAAAGGTATACCATCGTGCATAGAGTAGGTTTTGAGGTGATTTTTTTAAGCAAACGAAGCCTTTTCTGACCTTCCAAGTTCATCTGGCCAGGGACCCTCGTCCCAGTCAACTTTGCCGAGATCTGTCGGCGCATCTCCCCGCCAGAGACGGTCGAAGGTCCGGCGGGAATTGCTCAAGAGCGCGCCTCGACAGCGAAGCCATGCATCGGCCGTCTCGAGGAATTCCCGCCGTCCGAGACGGGCAGACACAGAAATTTCTCGAGAACACCGGTCGCCTCTTCCCCGACCTGCCTCTCTCTCCCCGTCTCTCTCCGACTCCGAGACTGAAATTCCTCGAGAGCGCGCCTCGGCCGCGAAGCCACGCATCGGTCGTCTCGAGGAACGGCTGCCCCGGCCGTCTCTTCCCCGCATCTCTTCCCCGAGACGGGAGAGAGCTGAGGAGACAGCTTCGGCCGTCTCGAGGAATTCCCGCCACAGACGGGTAAGGCACAGACATTCCTCGAGAGTCCCGGTCGCCTCTTCCTCTGTCTTGCGCTTCGCTCTCTCCGTCTCTCCCCGACTCAGGGAATTCCTGCCCGAGACGGGCAGGCACTGAAATTCCTCGAGAGCGCGCCTAAGCCGCGAAGCCACATATCGGTCGTCTCGAGGAATTGCTACCCCCCGACCGTCTCTTCCCCGCATCTCTCTCCACGACGGCGGGTCTCGCGCAGGCTCACTAGGCTTCGGGGAACAGCTCGGGGGTCAGCTTCGGCCGCGAAGCCGCGCATTGGCCGTCTCGAGGAATTCCTCGAGAGCGCGCCTCTGCTTCTCTCTCTCAACACTCGTCTCTGCGCGTACATTCTAGCCAGGGACCCTCGTCCCCGCCACGTATCGGTAGTCTAGAGGAATCGCTGCCCCCGGCCGTCTCTTCCCCGCATCTCTCTCCTTCACTCCGAGACGGGCTGGCGCCATGCATCGATCGTCTCAAGGAATAGCTGCCCCGGCCGCCTCTTCCCCGCAGGATGTACCGTCGGGCAAAAGTAGGTTTCAAGCCGATGTTTTGTCTCAATAAGTGACAAGTATTTTCCGCCTTTCCAAACTCATCTCTTCGCGTCGATTCTGGCCAGGGACCCTCGCTAGAGCAAAGGCACACATCTGCCGTCTCGAGGAATTCCCGCCCGAGACGGGTGGGCACAGAAGGGCGGGCACTGAATTTCCTCGAGAGCGCGCCTCGGCCGCGAAGCCAAGTATCGGTCGTCTCGAGGATTGATTGCCCCTGCCATCCCTTCCACTCGCTAGAGAAAAAGCACACATCCGCCGTCTCGAGGAATTCCAGCCTGAGACGTGTGCCCCGAGAAGGGCAGGCACTAAATTTCCTCGAGAGTGCGCCTCGGCCGCGAAGCCAAGTATCGGTCGTCTCGAAGAATGGTTGCCCCGGCCGTCTTTTCCCCGCATTTCTCTCCCTCACGGCGAGACGGGCTGGCGGCCGACTGCGGGCCTAGAGCAGCCTCACTCGGCGGCGGGGAAAAACTCGGGAGCCACGCATCGACCGTCTCGAGGAATCGCTGCCCCCGGCCTTCTCTGGTGGGATTTGCTCGAGAGCTCGTCTCGGTGGCAAAGGCACGCATAGGCCGTCTCGAGGAATTACCGCCCGAAACGGGCAGGTACTGAATTTCCTCGATAGCGCGCCTTGGCCGCGAAGCCACATATCGGTCGTCTCGAGGAATAGTTGTCTCTTCCCCGCATCTCTGTCCCCGACTCCGAGACGGGCTGGCGGCCGACCGGGGGTCTCTCGCAGACTCACTTGACGGCGGGGAAAAACTCGGGAGCCAAGCATCGACCGTCTCGAGGAATCGCTTCCCCCGGCCGTCTCTGGCGGGATTTGCTCGAGAGCTCGCCTCGGGGGCAAAGGCAAACACCGACCGTCTCGAGGAATTACCACCCGAGACGGGCAGGCACTGAAATTCCACGATAAGAACGGATAAGAACGACAAAAAGAGGGACCCAGGGCTGAAATGACGATTTAATTCGACTTTTGCGTACAACGATCAACTTTCGTACATAAGTCGACCGACCCAAGATGTCACCAAAAACATTACTTAAAAAGACCCCCGACCCTTCCTTCGTCCCTTAAGATCGCCCACTTTACCCCCCTCAGGAAGGAGTTAATTCGACTTCCGCGTACAACATTAATTTTTTCGTTAAAGGTTTCACTATTGGTCCACGAAACTTAAGAACGCGAAATTCCCTTCTATCTCGGATAAGAAGGGGAGACAAGGGTGTTATAAAGCTGCTCTCGGATCTTGGAGATGATTTAGCTGATGGCCCTGAAAGCTCCCGATGTCCATTCTTATTCAGACGGATCTATATGTTTAGTCTTATTTGTTCCTTTAGTTCCCACAGTTTGTATTTTTCTTTCTATATAATTATATTATATTACTATAATTCACCACATGTCTGTCCGTCCAACTCTTCATACCGCAAAAACGGCTGCTCCGATTTCCACGATGCATTTTTGAGAGATGGATTATGACAGCTGGAGGACTCGATACTGCCACCGGGTACTTGGGTGAGTAAATTTTTTATGTTGTGAAATTATTATGTTATTAACTTTCTTGAGTTCATTTGTGCGGAATTCGTTTATTTAACTTATCATTGTATTAGGTTCCTACTAATAGATCACTGCTGGTATCGTCGATGGATATTTGTCGATAGATGGAATCGTTGATGCGTCGTCTTGCCGATGGGTGGACAGTTTTTGTTATGAATGGTATAGTCTAATGATGGTCGCCGATAAATGGTATCGTCGATGAATAGTCTCCGATAAATGGTATCGTCGATGTTTGGTCTTGCCGATGGGTGGTCAGTTTATTTTGTCAATGGTATCGTCGGTGAATGGTTGCTCATAAAATTAAATGGTATTGTCGATAAATAGTCAAAAGAAAAACCGTTTTATGACTAAAAACGCAATATCCAAATATTATTCGAAGGTCTCAAAATTACCATACGTAGGTACTTATCATAAAATTCCATAAGAGATACGTATAATGCATTATCATCTGTATTTTATCAGGTAGATAAAACCCCCGACTAAACTAAAAATGGCATCATCCTCAGAACAAGCGGCCCCGGAACCAGAACTATCTGTGTCCGAGAATGAACTGACATGTATAGTTCATATGGATGATACGGATCAGAATGTAAACGAAGAAAGAGAATCAAAGTCCTGTGCCTTAACTCCGAAAAAGATCCCAACGGTGGGTGTTTGCGCGCAATGGATACGTCAAAATATGATTCAATCAAAATATGCTGCCGTTGTTAATCATTTGCCCCAGAACTATGAAGCCCATCATGGATATCACGTCAAGAGCTACAAGAACTTCATCGCTACACAGGCCACTGAAAAAACTCTAAATGTTCAAAGCTTAAAATTGAGATCAGATATACAATCTAATCCTGGTAGTAGCAGAGCACAGTCACACATTGAAGGACCCTTGTAAAATGACGCAATTATTATTATTATTATTATTCATCTGTAATATGTTTAAATTGTGGGTAAAAGGAACAACTGAGAGACCTCGCACACAACTGATCCTACAGAAATTAAATTACGAAGTGCGGTAGCGGAGTTGGTGTCTCATGACAATGAAATGGAAAAACACAATCATCAAATATTTAACGAAAAAACGGTGCCCTCCCACCCAAGCGATTTTTCGTCCGCCCTCCCACCCAAGCGATTTGTCATCCTTACCCGAGATAGAAGGGGATTTCGCGTTCTTAAGTTAGTGGTTTGTTTTCGTAGACCAATAGTATAACCTTTAACGAAAAGAGTAATGTTGTACGCGGAAGTCGAATTAACTCATCCATGAGTGGGGTAAAGTGGGCGTTCTTAAGGGACGAAGGAAGGGTCAGGGGTCTTCTTAAGTAATGTTGTTGGTGACATCTGGGGTTGGTCGACTTATGTACGAAAGTTGATCGTTGTACGCAAATGTCGAATTAAATCGTCATTTCACCCCTGGGTCTTCTTTTTGTCGTTCTTATCCGAGATAGACGGGGATTTCGCGTTCTTAAGTTAATTTTGCGTTCTGGTGGACGAATAGTGAAACTTTTAACGAAAAAATTAAGGTTGTAAGCGATTTTTCGTCCGCCCTCCCACCCAAGCGAATTGTCATCCTTATCCGAGATAGAAGGTGATTTCGCGTTCTTAAGTTATTGGTTTGTTTTCGTTGACCAATAGTGAAACCTTTAACGAAAAGAGTAATGTTGTACGCGGAAGTCGAATTAACTCATCCATGAGTAGCGCAAAGAGACGTTCTTAAGGGACGAAGGAAGGGTCGGGGGTCTTCTTAAGTAATGTTTTTGGTGACATCTGGGATTGTTCGACTTATGTACGAAAGTTAATCGTTGTACGCAAAAGTCGAATTAAATCGTCATTTCACCCCTGTGTCCCCCTTTTTGTCGTTCTTATCCGAGATAGAAGGGGATTTCGCGTTCTTAAGTTAGTTTTACATTCTAGTGGACAAAAAGTGAAACTTTTAACGAAAAAATTAATGTTGTACGCGGAAGTCGAATTAACTCCTTCCTGAGGGAATAAAGTGGGCGTTCTTAAGGGACGAAGGAAGGGTCAGGGGTCTTCTCAAGTAATGTTTTTGGTGACATCTGAGGCTGGTCGACATATGTACGAAAGTTGATCGTTGTACGCAAAATTCGAATTAAATCGTCATTTCACCCCCGGGTCCCCCTTTTTGTTGTTCTTATCTGAGATAGAAGGGGATTTCGCGTTCTTAAGTTACTTTTACGTTCTAGTGGACCAATAGTGAAACTTTTAACGAAAAAATTAATGTTGTACGCGGAAGTCGAATTAACTCCTCCCTGAGGGGGGTAAAGTGAGCGTTCTTAAGGGACGAAGGAAGGGTCAGGGGTCTTCTTAAGTAATGTTTTTGGTGACATCTGGGGTTGGTCGACGTATACACGAAAGTTGATCGTTGTACAAGAATAAGAATGATTGCCCAGCATATGACAAGGCCTGTGACAACTGTGGCGAACGTGGACATTTTAGGAGCGTTTGTCGTTCCGCTCGAAAACAGCTTAACAATACACCGGCACCAGCCACCAGGGGGCGTGGTCGGAATGTCGAACGAAACGCCATGGTGTCATCCATTTTCTGCGGAAGGATCCACAAAACAAGTGATACATATTGCGAGTTAAACTCAAGTTCTACAACATACACTCAGGAGAGGTGTTTGGAAGCTTGGGAAATGTTCTCCCGGACACTGGAGCTGGTGCCAACTTGATGTCAGTTGAACACTACAGAGAACTCGGATTGGACTCACGAAAACTTGTCAAGACAGATGATGTGATTCTCGCTGCGAATGACTTGCACATTTCAACATGCGGCAAGGCTGAATTTGAGCTCGAGTATGGCGATGTCCGCATCCCAGCCACATTTCTGATTTCGGACGAATTCCGTGGCACCCTCATCAATTGTCGGGTGTGCCAGGATCTCCGATTAGTACCAGCGCCGTTTCCTCAACAAATGAGAGCCAACCATGTATTACAACATAATCCTGCAAACGACAACTTGGAGGCCACCAAAACAGCGCTTCTTAAAGAATTTGCTGATGTGTTTGATGGTGACAAACCGTTACGTGCGATGGAGTGCGCACCCGTCCACATTGAGCTGACGGATGACGTCAAATCTTTTCAAGTCAATGGGCCACGCCCTATACCGATTCCCTTGAGAGAGAAAACAAAGGAGCTACTCGCTGACCTTGAGAAAAAAGGCGTCATTGCTCCAGTCATCGAACCAACTGATTGGCTCCACCCAATGAGCATTCAGACCAAACCTCGTAGCGAACCTCTCAGATTGTGCGTCGACCTTCGACACCTTAACAAGTTTGTCAAGCGACCACATCATCCAGTTCGCATACCACATGATGTTATAACGGTCATACCCCCAGCAGCAAGATACTTCTCCACATTTGATGCAAAGCATGGTTATTTCCAAGTGCCACTGGATGAGAAGAGCCAGCTTCTGACAACATTCTGCACACCATGGGGAAGGTTCAAACACCTCAGAGCTACAATGGGACTTACTTCTGCTGGAGATGAATATAACCGTCTCACGGATGCAGCACTTGCAGACATTCCCTGCATGGAAAAAATAGTCGACGATATGCTCTTGTATAGAACTGATCTTGATGAACACCTTGCCCAAGTCAGAATGTTTCTCTCCAGATGTTGTGACGCAGGCATTACTTTAAATCCAAACAAAATTCCCCTTGCACAGGACCAGGTCCTTTTCGCAGGTTACATTGTTGTTCGCGAGGGGATTAAGGCTGATCCATCAAGAATCAGAGCGATCCAAGACTTCCCGAAGCCGAGCAACATTACGGACTTACGATCCTTTCTCGGGCTTGTGGAACAGCTTGCCGGTTTCTCCGCAGGTGTATCGGGCACCATGCAACCACTCCGCCCACTACTGAAGGCGAGTTCAGACTTTCGCTGGCTTCCAGAACATGACAGAGCGTTCGAAGCAACGAAAACAGTACTTCTGTCACCTCCCGTACTTGCCAACTTCGACCCAAGACGCCCTTCCGTGTTACAGACAGATGCTTCTCGCACGAAAGGACTTGGCTTGGCACTCCTGCAACGGGACGATGAAGGTCATTGGCGTCTAATCGCCGCTCACAGTCGATTCATCACAGAAACAGAAGCACGTTATGCCGTGGTCGAGCTAGAGTTGTTAGCGGTCAGATGGGGCGTGAAGAAATGTCACACTTATCTCTATGGGCTACCTCATTTCACTTTGGTTGTTGATCACCTTCCTTTAGTTTCAATCCTCGACCATCAGACTATCGACTGTGTTGATAACGCTCGAATTCAACGTTTGAAAGTCGCCACAGCGCCATACACTTTCACCACAACATGATAGAAGGGCAAGGACCACAGAATTCCCGATGCACTCTCCCGAGCCCCGGTCGACGAACCCACTGTTGACGATCTAGAGGAAGAAGAGGAGATGTATTGATACGTGTGTGCTCTACAACGCACTACCGCCATTGCTATTGAGCGGGAAATCGATGATTTACAGGTAGATACGCTGGCCAACCCTATTCTAGAAGAGATCTGGGGCCTGTTTCACGAAATTTTAACTTAAGATAAAGTCCAAATTTTAGTACATACTTAAATTTGATTGGCTAAGCGCTAAAATCAATCTAATACTATCCAATCGAATTACTAAAATCGGATTTTATCTTAGTTAAAATTTCGTGAAACAGGCCCCCGGGTTGCAGGAAAACAAGACTCAGAGTACCAGTCTCTACTCAAAGCACTCCGCGATGAAGATAAGGTCACTGTAGATGTTGAGTTGCGTCAGTATTCAAAAATATTTGGAGAATTGACAGTCGTGGATGGTCTAATATTAAAGGGGCACAGACTACTAATTCCGCGTTCCAAGCGACGAGACGTCCTGATGCGCCTGCATTCGTCTCACCAGGGTATCGATCAAACTCTTAGACGTGCCAGACAAACTGTATACTGGCCAGGTCTTACTTCAGACATTCGGACCACGGTAGAAGCATGTGAGCAATGTCAACTTCACCTCCCGAGCCAAACTCGAGAACCATTGGAACGCGACCCACTACCTCACCGACCATTTGAAGAGATCGCTGCTGATTTCTTTTCTATCGACGGCAACCATTGTTTAGCCGTCGTAGACAGATATTCTGGTTGGCCGGAACTGTTCGAATTGAAAGCGCCACCTACAGCCTCTGTTCTGAAACGTTGCTTACGTTCATTCTTCACTTCTGTTGGTTGTCCAACTCGTATCTTTTCCGACGGTGGACCACAGTTTGTTGCAGAGGAGACACAACAATTTTTGCAACATTGTGGAGTACGCCATAGCCTGTCTACGGCTGAGTATCCTCAATCAAACGGGCTTGCAGAATCAGCGGTGAAGCAACTCAAACGCCTCCTTCAGAAAACATGTGGTCGTGTGTCAGAAGACTTCTACGAAGGCTTACTGGAGTTAAGAAACACGCCGAGGATTGGTGGGAAAAACCCTGCAGAACTTGTATACGGTCATCCAATACGTTCACGGGTACCGACTCACCGCCGCGCATTTGACAAGAAATGGCTCAAGTCTATGGATGAACACGGCAGTCGTACAGCGGGGGCGATCAACAGAGCGACTGAAGTCTATGATTCCCACTCTAAATCCCTCCCTCCGCTGAAGATTGGCACTGAGGTGCGCATTCAGAACCCACAGTCCAAGCTCTGGGATAGATGTGCTACGGTCATCTCCATCGGCAGAAGAGTAACCGCCACCTTCTTCGACCTATCAAGAAGACAGGTGAAGACACTCGAAGAGGTGCTACCGCAGATCCTGTACCACCAACGATAAGCGACACTCCAACATTGGAACCAAGACGGAGTCAGATTTACCCCAAATCATTTGGATATGTACAGTGTTTAGTGACATTTTGTGTTTAACACACCTTCATTTATTAATACTTCAAGACTCTTGCTATGAAGTCCAAGGGGGATGTGAGATTAACATTATGTAGATCTTGTTTGGACATTTTCATCGGTGTCATAATTAAGTATGCACCGGTACTTTTTCCACATGTTACTTTTGTATATGCACCGTCTTGTGTATTATGGTTTGTCTCTGCTATAATAAAAGATTGTAACCGTCGATGTCTTCAATCGTTCAATTATTCTCAGGTTTCCTCAACCTAACATAAAGGGGAGTGGCTATTTTGAAGAAATAATTATGGTGTAACGGATATATATTTGAACATTCTTATTATGATACAAATTGTGACCACTAGAGGGTACATAAGTTAAAGAGGTGATAATTCGTACAACCTGGGGCTTATAATTCCAGAAAGTTACGATCCAATACGCGCCGATATCTTTGGGTTGTAAATATATATTCTAAGTTTCATCAAAATTGCATAAAAAATTCGAGCCGCTGGATGGTCTGCAATATGGGTATTACGGTGACGGCAAGATTTAATATTAAAGCCCTTGGCAGATTTCGTCAAGGTCACGAGATGTAATCAGGGCTAGCGCACGTGATTGTTGCCGAAGGTTAGGGTAAGAGCTAGAACTTGGGTTAGGGCTGGCGCTCTCCCTGTTTACATCTGGTCAGGTGGCTTTGATTTTTAAATCTAACCTGGGTATTACATCGAGATTTTTGAGAGATATACATTTCAGGTTTCGTCAATATCGGATAGAAATTGTGACCAGATATAGTTGAACGGTTTTTACAATGAAATAAAAACTGTTACTCCTAAAGGGTAAAATGTGATAATTCGTACAGAGGCCATAATCCAGGAAGTGGCAACCCTATATGCGCCAATATCAAAAGGTATTATTATGCATTATTTTTGTCAATTTCAGCATTACGGGATTTATATTAAGAGAGTTATAAAAAAAAAAAATTTCTTTTCATTGCTAAGTAGTTTTATTAGCCACAAATCGTTCAGAAAGTATCTCCTACGATCTAGACCAGGCCCGTACCCAGGGGTGACACGGGGGGGGGGGCAACTGCCCTCCCAATACTGAGTCTTGCCCCCCCCCCAATATCACAAGAAAATTGGCTTTTACCGCAAAATTCATGCAGATGCCCATGCTAGTTGGCCCTCCCGAAAACATCTTTGCCCCCCAAAAAACAACTTCCTGGCTATGGGCCTGATCTAGACCCACAAGAGCTTTGAGACGGACCTCGGATGGTAGCCCCCTCAATCAAGAATTGCTTCCGTCGGCCTTATTATAGATATATCATAATGGGAAATTCACACGCATTTACTGTATCATGCCAGCTAATTAATTAAAGAACAGGTAATCCTCACTATCCTCGTTAATTCCCCTTATCACTGATGCAGAACAATGCCTAGCACGTATATGTTTGTCCTCAAGTAAAATAAATGAAATGGGGTTTAATGCCCTACTGTTCTGCTCTGAACTGGGCTAATGAAGACGGACATACGGTATACAGTGTGCTATGAAGGAAATTTGGCCCGGACTGCTCGGCACTACAGCCTACTCTTATATTGAATTCCAACTTTTAGGGGATCATTTACGTGCACACCAATGTGTACGAGGGACCTCGGTTTTTAGTCCTATCCGAACAACTGGACTGCTATTCTCGTCCGTCTTGCATCACTGACAAAGGGAACACCCCATTTCATTTTGTAATCCTCCCAATGCATATTCCACAACCTTTTGTAGTTAGTTACATGTATGTCCGTTAGTCAATATGGAGAACCCCACAAAAAGCCCACAGCTATTGGTTGGGTAGGGAAACCTGAGACTTGAAACCTGTGTCGCTATTAATGAGTTGTAAGTGACTGTAATATTTTAATAACTAAAGGATACAAAACATATTATCTGACAGGTCATATATAATCCAATAACTAATAATGAGATAATGTAGTTCTGTTAAATTGTTCATACACATTCTATAATTAATCGGGAATCACATGGCTAATAATTTCAAATTAGATCTTATACAGACTAACTTTTCAACACGTTCATTTGTTAATCTGTTTCTAACTGTTGTATGAGTTGTACCAAACAGAGACCAATTGCGTCTCGAAACAGTCCCTTTACACAAATTTATCTCTTTAGTTTTACCATTTGGAACACAACTAACATGGTTAAATAAGTTTTAATAGTTTATTTAGATGAAAGTAACAGAGAAAATGGAAATTCCAGTAAATAATTATAATTTTAGCATTTTTCAGTTCTAAAAACAGATTTGAAAATTCCTAATACTGAAAATTCCCGAAAACTTTCCCACCCTTTGCATCCCTTACACTGTGTATAAGTCATTTGTATTACTAGCGTCTTTATACTAGCGTTGGAGGGCTAAAACGTGATTTTTCCTACGATCAGGGGCCTTTATTCCGGAAATTATAGTCCGATATGCAAAAATATCGACAGGAACAGAGATCTTTTAAATATAAACATATTGTTTAATGTGGGCGTATAGAAACTAACAAATATTTCACAATGTTTATTGAATAATGATTATGTTACATATGCATGAATTAAAACAAATATCACAGTCTAGATATTTCCAAATAAATAAACAATTATCACAATTTTCCATATTTCAAAATCTAAAATAAAATGTTACATATATACATTCAAAATTTGTAATAATGAAGTAACAAGATCAAAAGAAAGAAGTTCTTTATTGTAACATTATCATCAACTCATCAATTGTCTGTAAATGAATGGTTTATTCAACGGCTCTATTTATAGAATGCATTATACTAAGCTCAATCCACAGATCTTGAAATTTCGTCTGCACCATTTTCCTTTTGGTATTCTGATCTCTAGATTTCATTATTCCCTACAATGATATAATATTATTATGTTACATACAGTGCACAAACCAACACATTAAGCAGGCCTTCACGTCTTAAAAATCATGGGAAGCTAATAAAAAACAAACCCAAAACCTCCTGGAATTGGAAAAAATGAAAATCGCTGTCCTTGAATTTAAGGACAGGTGATGACACATGTAATCATATGTAATGTTAATTATTTGAAGAATAAAACAACGATTACGAAGGACCGAAGGAGAGCAATAAAAGAACACCCCTAGATTGAAATTTAGATGTAGTATGGAGCGAGCCTAAAACGTGTAGGCTTGATTATGTGATCAGCATGAATTATAATAATAATATATAAATCCCCTAGGATGTTTATCTCATTGACTCTAATATTAATATAAATGACATTTAAACCTAAAAATGACAATACAGGTGGAAGTAAATATAGACCACATGACCTTTCATACAGCTGGAAATTTCTCCTGTGACAAGGTACTGTTAAAACTGTGCAAAGCTAAGATATATACCTATTATCCATTTGAGAACAAATTGTTGACATGTCGGATTGGAGACAACAAAATATTTTCGAGTAATTATTGTCTCTAATTCTAACATATGGTCATATGGTCTTATCATGTTAGTTCAAACCAAGCAGAAATTGCTCTCTAAAATCTGGAAGCAAAATTGTGTGCAATAAAACCGACAATTTATTGGAAAGTTTACTTAATACAGCATCAAAGAGATGCCACCATGGGATCGTTTTAAATCCTAGAACACACTATTTTGTGAAGGTAATACATGTCTCACAGTTTTACATTATATGATAGAAGATAAGATACAATTTACCTGAAATTTGAAACTCTCTGTCAAACTCTTACAAATGGGAATTGAAGAATTTGTGGGTCCCATTTTCACCAGAAATTCTTTCCTGTGGGGGTTTCCTCCAATTTCTAGCCATCACACTAAAACATATTATAAGAGATCAAAATTAGTATTAGTTATCAAAGCATACCAATATTTCTGGTTTTGTCTAAATGAGGAATGAAATGTGATTTAATGTCCTACTTTTCTGCTCCGAACTTGGCTAATGAAGAGGGCAAACACCATACAATGTGCTAGGGATTTTTTTACGTGCACACCAATGTGTATACGGGACCTCAATTTTTCATCCCCTCCAAAAGATTAGACAGCTGCAGGGATCGAACACTTGAATTCAAGGCTAGCGAGCCAGCGTCCTACCCACTTAGCCACTGTTAGAGTTTTCAGCATATCTTTTTCCCAACTAGCTATGCTAATCAATTGTAATGGCCATAGAAATGGTTTGAGGAAATTGTTGCACTTCAGTTAACCAATAATCTGAAAAATGCAGAACGCTTTCAATAATAAATCTTGTTAGAGAGTTCACAATACAAGATCCACAAAATAATACACAGTGAGCGTCAACAAAGGGATAATTGTGCGACTCTTCAATCAAACTAGCCAAAGCGTTCCCGAAATTCTGACCTGTAGGGTTGTTTATGAAGTATATTGGTATATTGTACAGTGATAACCATTAAGTTGGAAATGTTACACATAATAAGAAAGTATAAAAAAATTATTTGAAAATGATTTCCACAATTTTATTGGGGGGGGGGGGTGCATTTCATTTCTGCTGAAGCCTTTACAGTAGTTTGATGTTTTCAATTTAAACATTCAACATCAATACATTCTTATGTCTCATCGCTGCTTAAGGAACTGTATTTATTTCCAAATCTATTTCTAATAAATATAAATATATCATAATATGTAATAAAAACCAACAGTGAGGCTGATGGCCCCCACCAAAATAAATAAAAAACACAGATGACATTATGTTTATTATTTTCACATCTATCTTTTTTAAAAGTATCGAGATATCAAACTGATTATCTATGCTTAGTCTAAGCATAAAAATGTTAATTATAAAACTCAGGTTTTGATGTACCTGTTAGTGAGTGAGTGTATACACTAAGTTTCGTCACTCTACATTAGTCAGAATCAAAGTTATCTTGTTCCAAAGATCCGTTCCATTTCTGTCAAAACGCTGTCCACTTCTTCAAATAGGATCTGCGTGTTGTCTGTTGCGTCTGACTGTTGGTGACTGTGACCCGTTTGTTCCAACGTTAGAAAGTGTTTCATGTGACTTGGTGGATGGACATTACGACGCTTTGTGGCAGGTTCGCAATCGCTCATTAGTTCGTCACAGCATTCTGATATTTCGATAAACAACACTTCGTTACAGAGTTTGCGTACTTGATCTAAGCACGTATCAATTAGGCACATCGCTTCGTTTAAGTCCGTATTTCTCTTTTGTAAAAGTTGGTCAGCTGGTTTTGGGAGTTCGAGCACCCTTTTCATTGTTACACTAATGAACCGAAAATCTGGTGTGGTTACATTACTAGCCAAACCTACAGCAGTCACGACTGTTTCTCCGTCAAATCGACTAAACTGTCTTGAACCAATTTTTCGGAGAGCATTAGTAATTTCGGTATAGTTGTTAACAATAGCTGTGATTGCATTAAGGTGACCATTCCAACGAGTATCCAATACGCGCTTAATGCTTGTTCCTTCGTAAATTTCTGCCGCTTTTATCTTTTGAAAGAAAGTGTAGATCAAACCCACTTGATCAAAGTATTGTTTAATTGCATCTATTCTAGATACAACAGCAACTACCACCAAATGTAGCCGATGATTAAAACAGTGAATGTAGGGTATTTCCCGACCAAGTTCATTTTGTAGAAATCTCTTAACTCCTCCCTTGTTGCCACTCATTACTGTTGCGCCGTCGTAACATTGCGAGATAATGTGACCAATATTTATGCCAGTATCACGGAGAGTTTTCACTATCAATTTAGTCAATGAAGAAGCGTCCAACTGTTGGGTTTCTGGCACGTATAGTAGAGATTTAAATGCTTTACCATCTTTAACATATCTCAGAGCAATGCTAATGTTTTCGCGGTTGTTTTTGTTTCGAGTGCCACCTGCAAGTACTGTCGTGAATAGAACATTAGCACCATTGACGTCATCAACAACGCTTTGTATATTTGGACTTTTATGGGTAGCATTTAATGGAATTTCACTGATTATTTCCTGTAGATATTTGTCTCTCGATACCATAAAACCAAACATATCGGTAAAAAGACCACTTTCACTGTGTGCTATTTTATCGTAATCTCCCCTGAACGACAGTTCGTTCAAAGCCCAAAACTGTATTACTTCTGCAATCGCTCGCACGTAGTAGCGCCTGCGTTTATATACGTTATTTGAAACTAGTTCCTTTACTGTACTTCTAGAACTGGTTCGACGTTTTCGTTCTTCCCATTTACTCATAGCATCGATGTGACTTGCAGCGTGACTATGTAGCTCTAGACCTTTGTTTTTGTCACCAAGGGCCCTTTTCCAACCATTGTAGCCTTTAACTGCGAAGTTGTCATAGTTAAAAGACGAAGCAGGGGGAAAATGTCGGCACGCGTAGCAGAAGGCAGCGTCACGTTCTACAGAATATTCAAGCCATGGAAAACGTGCATAACACATGGGTGAAAATTTCCGGCCAGAAGAATTTTTCGGGAATTGTATACCTGTCTGCGGTTGTGCCGGACAAGTGGTCAACATTCCAAGATCATTTGGGCATTTGCTGACCTGTTTACTACTGTCAATAGATGTAGATGCCGTTTCAGACCTTACCCTTGGCAACTTTGAAGTAATATATTTATCAATCAGTTCGGACCAATCTATATTTCCAAACTCCTTGGACAAAACAATTATTTTACCTGGGTTTTTTAGTGTCCATAATAATGCATGTAGTGTTTGTGACAACGTGGCCTAAAACGGCATCGGTAGAGTTATCTCCCTTGATTATGTTATTAGCTACCTAGTCTTTCGTTTGTATAGTTAAGCGCGCAATTCATTTGTCGCCTGAATTGTACCTCCTCCTGCTTAGGGGAGCGTAGTTTTTTAGGTTAATATAAGGAACTGTATATACTTTAATGACTGTTAGCAATTTCTGAGCGGAGGGGTGGGGGCAAGCATTTCACGCGGGGGGGGGGGGGTCCCCCCACACGGCCCCCTGTAGATACGGGCCCGTTTGAAATTAGATTAAAGACGAAAATGATTGAATAATAATATCTTTATATACATTCATATTACGTTTTTATACGCCCACGTTTTCATGTGGACGTATTATGTCGTCGCCCCTGTCCGTCCGTCTGGACGTCCGTCCGCCCACAATTGTTTGTGGACTCTCTACAGGTCACAATTCTTGTCCGATTTTGACGAAACTTAAAATATAGGTTTATCATCAAAAGATCTCGGCTGCTTTAGATATTGGCATGTATCGGATCAAAACTTCATGGATTATGGTCCCTGATTGTACGAAAAATCACGTTTTTAGCTTGTGGACCCTATAGAGGTCACAATTTTGAACCGATTTTGACGAAACTTTACATGCATGTTTATAACCCAAAGATCTTGGTTCCTTTCGATATTTGCACCTATCGGAACGTAAATTCCTGAATTGTGGCCCCTGATTGTCCGAAAATTCACCTATTTTAGCTCGTGGTACCTCTGGAGGTTACAATTATTATCCGATTTAAAAAAAACGTTCGATTATATCACCGTTACACCCTAAGGAAGGTTGAGTTCGAATTTCGGAAAAATCGGACCAAAATTACCATACAAAATGGCCGCCGTTCGTACGCAAATACTGTTAAAAAATGGTATATCAAGGTTGTGGATTTTAATTCGATTTTGATGAAACTTGAAATGCATGGTTATAACCCAAAGATCTTGGTTCCTTCCGATATTTGCGCATATCGGATTGTAACTTCCTGAATTATGGCCCCTGATTATACGCAAAATCGTCTTGGTTTAGCCTGTGGTCCCTCTGGAGGTTACAATAATTATCCGATTTAAAAAATCGTTTGATTATATCACCGTTACACCCTAAGGAATGTTGAGTTCGAATTTCGGGAAAATTCGGAACAAAATTGCCATACAAAATGGCTGCCATTTGTACGCAAATAATGTTCCTTTCGTTATTTTCACATATCAGATCATAACTTCCTGAATTAAGGCCCCTGATTGTCCGAAAAATCGCCTATGGTCCCTCTGGGGGTCACGATTATTATCCGATTTAAAAAACCTGACTCTATCACCGTTACAGCATACGGAAGGTTGAGTTTTAATTTCAGGGAAATCGACCATAATTGCCAGACAAAATGACCACCGTTTGTGCTAATAGTGTTAAAATATGGTATATCAATGTTGTGGACCCAGTATAGGTCACAATTTTAATTCGATTTTGATGAAACTTGAAATGCATGTTTATAACCTAAAGATCTTGATTCCTTTCGATATTTGCGCATATCAAATTGTAATTTAATGAATTATAGCCTTTGATTGTAGGAAAAATCACTTTCGATTTTGCTTGTTCCCTAACCATCTCTCGAAAATGTGGGCGTATCCTGCCTGGCAGTGCCAGCTTACTATCTTTATATGCGTTGTGACCCATTTGGGTCAATTTTTATGTCCAAAATATTAGATATTTAGCCCCTTTAACTATTGTTACATCATCGTTTAAGGTTAGAGTTAATTACACACGGGCACATGTCGCTATTTTGCAAGGAATATTATAGCCTACTGTGCATGCCCCAATGCAAGCTGGAGTCACTGATTTTAAGACGGGTACAGGTTCAGTTTTTAAACTGGTTTATTTATCTTGCCTTTGCGTTGAGAAGATATTAAATTCTGTTCAATGTCAACGTCTGAACGCCCAATATTATAAATCGAATGTCTTTGCACGCTGGTAAATTTGTACTGATAATCTATACTTTACTAATAATTTGTTGCAGTAATATTAAGCTTAGCTTTTTCTATGGAAAGAATCTGGGTGGCAGTTAATTTGTTTACAAATTAAATCTGCAAAATTAACATAAAGTTACCTTTCTTTTCCTTTTTAATGAAGTACTTAGGAATATTGATTGGGTCCGTCGACTGCGTTTCTTTTTTATATACAAAGTGAGCTTATGTAGCAAACCAGCCTCCTCCCTTCGTTTGATCGTCTGTTTCCAATCCATGTCTAAAAATAGATAAATAGAGTGATTGGACAATTTATACTAAAGAAATAAAATGGGGTTTAATGTCATACTTTCTGCATTTCATCCAACTATAGGAAACAACGAAAAGATTCTTCAGAGCAGGATGGAGGGCCTGACAAGGACAGCTGTCTAGTCAAGGTCCCATGTACACATTGGCATGCACGTAAAAGATCCCTTGACAGTTGCAATTCGATATAAGAGTATAGGCCGTAGGCAAAATTTCTCTTATAGCATACTGTATGGTGTATGCCCGTCTCCATTAGCCAAGTTCGGAGTAGAACAGTGGACGTTAAACCACACTCATTTCCTCACGTACAAAATTCTTTGACAATACCAGTTCGTCCATATAAAGCTTCAAAAACAAAAAACTGACCGTAATTCTCACTACATCTGACAAGTTTATAACACTATTTTTAAATAAAATAAAAACCAAGTACGAACAATCCAAACCGTAAGACGAAATTCGAAGCCCTAAAAACGTTATAGGCAAAATAGTATATTCAAGCAAAATAGTGTAATCAGCAAATGGACTGCTCCCCGTGTACAAAATACACGACAAACAGTGGTAACAGGTGCCTGGAAGAGTAAGCTTACCCTGCTGGCATGCCCAACCGCCATAGCTGCATCCAATCTATAAGGCGAAATCTTGGTAAAAAAGCCTGATTGGCCAATAAACTATCAGTATGCAAAATGCACGTGATGAACAGTGTTAACAACGCATTAGACTTATATTATCAGGGATATAGAATAACCGTCAGTTAAATATGTCTAAAATGATAGTTGAGAGAGATATGTTATATTTACCAATCAAGTCAATATGACGGCCATAAAACTCGCGTAACGAATGAGCTGAGACACAAACACTCCATAAGCTGGTGATATTGGAATGTTACTACCAATAAATGGAAAGTTAACAATCGGAAAGTCAAAGTCATCACGTTTATCGCACAGTTTAACACTAAGTTTATGGCAATTGTCAAAATCGAGACGCAGATCCAAGTAGGAAGCGTAATTGTCACTGTCAGTAGTGTTTTTAATTTCGAGCTCATCAGGATATATGAATTTTATATAATCACTGAATTTAGAATTATTTAGTGATAGAACATCATCGATATATCGATAAGTGAAATTAAAATGTCTAACTAATCTTTATTGGATTTTACGAGTGCCTGCATGTATTCGGCTTCGTATGAATAGAGAAACAAATCAGCAAGCAAAGGTGCACAGTTGGTACCCATGGGGATACCTACCACTTGCTGATAAATTTCCCCTCCAAATTCAACAAAGATATTATCAATTAAAAAATCCAACATCTGTATTATCTTGATGGCCGTAAATTTATTTTTGGAATCACTATGGTTTTTAACAAAATATGTGGAATTGTAATTAACAACTAAAGATTGATATCTAACATGTCCAGATTTAGATGAAGGAAAAGAATCCAAGAGAGGTTGTACGTAATGGCTAAAGGAGCTGTATTGCAGCCTAATACTAATGACGGACAGGAATAGACAGAAGACTTCGTGCGTGAGAGACCGTATAGAAAGGAACTACTGAATGACTAGAGCAGACACTGTTTCTTGCAAGGCTAGACTGTTTCCAGCACGACTGACAATTTTAAATCTGGATAATGTGCAGGAGTTTATCACTGGGTCAATTACTTGGCCAACACCAGGATCAAACCCCGACACACTGAGGCTGCTTCTAGTATTTATACAATAAAGCCGCAATGGTCTTTTTGCTTTCCTCCTGTTTTCATATTCAATCTATTTTGTAAAAATCGAGAAATGATATCTTTATGTCGCTTCACTTTTTTCTTTTCAGTAAGGGCATTTTCTTCAACAAAATTGAATAAAAAATTAATATTGTTGTAAGATGAAACACAGGGGGAAAGAGAGAGAAATGGAGTTTAACGTCCACTCGACACAAACTAGGTCATTTTGGGACTAACGTATGGTTTTCAACTTTTATTTCATTAATTCGCTTGCGCGTAGGGCTCTTTTAGTCCGGTGGCTGAAGGGGGGGGGGCATTGCCACCCGAGCTGTGAATTTATGAGACCGAGTTTTTCGCGTAGATTCCGAATCTGGGTGGTGAACAGGCGTGTGAGGGGTCTAATGTCTATGCATGGGTGTGTGTAGGGGGTGGGGTGGGGATTTCATTATGTCGGCAGGATTGCCCATCTGTAAATAAGTGTTTATGATGCCCCTGGACAACTGTTTGATGTGTGGGGTAGAGTAGCAGGTGTGCATGTGTGGAGGGTAAATTGGGGGGAAATGATTTCACATTGATTTAAATCAAATGATTCAAAATTGACCTGAAAAGTGTTTTCTCTAGCTTTTCGTTCAGTACCAACATCGTCACTCAAAATATTAAATTATAATGGTATAATGTATCGCAGCAAACGACTACTCAGGCAAGATGGTAATAAGGAAAGAAAGTTTTGTTATTTCTCATCACAATTGAAATTCCTCCAGAAGATCTTTTTTTCTAGTGTCTTCTTAACCAGTAATTACGTCATCCCAGCTCTTGTTAGAAAGTTGGGACTTTCTTGAAAAAATATCTTACCTACTCCTCTCCGCATTGCAAATTAATGGAGGTGCTGAAACGGCTCCAGGACAATTCGATGCCAGACAATTCGTACCCGGACAATTCGTCAGCAGACAATTTGTACCCAGATTATTAGTCCCCATGGACAATTTACCAGACAATTCGTACCCAAGGACAATTCGTTCCCGAGGGCGAATTGTCCGGGAACGAACAGTCCGCGGACGAATTTTTCGGACAATTCGCCCTAGGGTACGAATTGTCTCGATACGAATTGTCCTTGGGTACGAATTGTCCTTGGGGGCAAATAGTCCGGGTACGAATGTCATTGGGTACGAATTGTCTGGTGACGAATTTTCCGGGTACGAATTGTCTGGGATCGAATTGTCCTAGAGCCGTTTCAGCACCTCCATTAATTTGCAATGCGGAGAGGAGTAGGTAAGATATTCGGGTGTCCTCATGGTTGGTTGTCAGTTATATGATATTCTTGTCACTTTCAATATTGGGTTAGAATTGTCTGGTGACGAATTGTCCGGGATCGACTTGTCCTAGAGCCGTTTCAGCACCTCCATTAATTTGTAATGCGGAGAGGAGTAGGTAAGATATTTTGGTGTCCTCATGGTTGGTTGTCAGTTCTATGATATTCTTGACACTTTCAATACTAATCTTGATATTTTTTATCCAATCAAGATTGCGGTAATGCCTACCTGTCTTTCTTTTTCAAGAAAATACCAACTTTCTAACAAAAGCTGGGATGATGTAATTACTGGTTAAGAAGCGCTAGAAAAATAGATCTTCTGGAGGAATTTTAATTGTGGTGAGAAATAACAACTTTCTTTCCTTATTACCCCTTTCCTTATTAAAAAATCTTCGACTCGATAGTAATTTTTGGTTTCACTAATTTTACCACAGAATGAAATCCTTTTCAGATTTACATGGTTCCGCCTCCCTAAATTTAGCATGAAGATCAACCATCATGGTTAAAATCACATCAAATATATACCTTAGTCTTCTAGGATACACAAAGATTCATAAAAACGCCAAGATAAAAAATTTAAGCGTCTGAAAGTAGCAAAAAGACACGAAGATGTGTTATACGCCGTAACGGACCCTTTCCGTATAAAAGCTGTTCGGCACGTGCTGCCGTATCCTTGTGTCGTATCACGTATGACAAATACCAACACATTGGTTACGTAATACGCAAAATTCTTACGGATACGCGATACGGAGCAGAAATGAACGCTTAATAAAAGTCTCTAGTAAATGTATGTTGCAGACCTACCCTTCCCATCACCTGCAATGGTGTGGTAAAGTTGGCAGATTAAACCTGCTTAGTTCGGGGAGATAGATTTCTTGATTGATAACACCAGATATGTTTTAAATAAGTTTATATATTCCACAAATAACACACGATACAGTTAAAACAATTAGATAGAACGCGTAGTCGATTCTGGTTACTAATACTTTACATTATATAAAAACCATGACCATAACCATTATTAAACACCATTTCTGTTGGTAATACACAATAACTGTAACACAAAACATTTATGCTTGGCAAATGAAGGCCCTGAAAATATAATAGTCGCCATTATACATCCGTAACCAACCAGAACCAAGAACAACAAATCACCTGATATACAATCTTTTCAGAAAGAGACCACCTTTAGAACTGAATGAATCCAACGGGTTATCCTTTCAACTATACCCGAAATATATTAAAACTAAATCCATATAACTAAAACATTTCAACTGCTAAAATAGAACAAACCATAATCCGGACAACATAATCCCAGACCCATACCATACCACCAAAAACATTTACACTAATTTATATTAGCTCAAAACCAAAACTATAAACTCACTAATTCAAAACTAACCAATAATAAAGACACTGGCCAGGACATCCATTACCAACATAAATTGACAGAGTCCCAACATATGACCCTGTTACATGTACATAAAAGGAATTGATGAAATGATGGTAAACGGACAAGTATCGACAAAACATCCTAGCATACATAGGCCTAGTATCATCGTGCGCCATCACACAGTAGGTGACGGACAAAGACGTAGTCTGTACTTTTCACAACCAAACACGGCCAATTACAAGTTGGAAAAACAACATAAATACAACAACATGCAGTAGAAATACTCTTAAATGTCGAACATAATTAAACATATTTTTAATATGACTACTCGAACTAATAATAACGTGTTTGAATAAATTGATAATTGTATCCCAAATTGCAAAATATCGAGAACCACACAAGTCACGTTTAAAAAGGGGCATATAAACGCCCGGTCTTAAGCGGTGGACACACTAGCCGAATGATTCGGCCGAATCAATCGGCGCAGAATTTTATTCGGCCGAATGGGTGGACACACCAGCCGAATGTTTCGCCCGATTCACCAGTCGATTGCATCACTTTTTACGTCACATGATTAAAAACGGCGGCGTCTATGCCTTCAAACAATCACGTGACTTTTCGATATGAGTGCTGATTGGCTAATGAATTCTACATTAGGCCGAATGCTTCGGCGAAGTGGACACACCAGGCGAATATAATTCGGGCGAATAAATATTCGGCCGAATACATCAAACATGTTTGATTCGGGCGAATCATTCGGCCGAATGACAGTGGACACACTAGGCGAATTTCGACGCCGATTGATTCGGCCGAATCATTCGGCTAGTGTGTCCACCGCTTTAGGCGGTTAACTTGAAAACATGTCTCCCTCCATATATATTAACCAAAGGGTTACTGGGGTAAACGGAATGAACCACTGGGGACACCGCGAGGGCGGAAAAAGTAATATTAGGCTATCAGATAAGAACAGTATAACCGTATAATGTAGAAACTGTCAAAAGTCTGGACATACCGCGTCTCATTGCAAGAGTGAATAAGACAAATTAGATTGATATTTTTTTGCGGCACACATAACTAGGCCTACCCACATTCCTGTATTTAGTTACCGTCTTTTACATTCTAGTAAAATCTCTGCAAATTTTATAGCTTTAGCTTTTGAAATATTGTGTTTTAATCATTTGATTAGCAAATCGAATGGGATAATTTACTTTTAAACATGCATGCCACACAAACACAAATATACATTCGTTTTACAGGCCTTATCACACTTTGGTCAAAACTGTCAAATCGGGAATTAATGTTCCGCTTCTTATGGGGTCGTACGGGCTTAGTAGCATTATATACCCACCCGAGCACCCAATATGCACGGTGAGGGCTGCCGCAACACGCTTGAAGAAGTTACTGAAGCGGTTATGATTCGATCAAAAGAATGCGTATCAAATTAAAAATACACTCGGAGAATTGGGAGGTAAGCTTTATGACCCTTTTTAAATTATTTATAACATAAAGAAGATAGGAAATTTATAGTTTATACGAATACAAAATGATATCTCCTGTAGAGTGACGTAACCAGCTTCCATATTTGTGTTTTTCTTTGCCAAAAGTTTTTGATATTTCAATTTTTCGAGAGAGTAGCCTACTTGTTTTCATCGTTGTGGTAATTAGTTGTGCAATGGATTATATTTAACGGGGGTCGATTACAAACACACAGGTAAGTTTATAATAACCAAAGTGAAGTAGTTTGTTCATAATCGACGAAATCCGTTTAAAATTTACGATGAATCAGACAGTGGCGTATTGTTTATAACACAAGGAGTAATATCTGACCTCAATACAAACTGGGTCCAGGTTACCAATCTGCAACAAAATAAGGCTGTCGCCTTTTAATTCAGCAGCCTGCAAAAGTTTTTCAGCATAAGTTTCACATGCGACTAATGCCTCCACATTTCTCTTCAATGTTCTTTTGTCAATAATATAATAACGTTCCTCTTTTGGCATATAATGCATTCATTTGATAAAACATGTTTTAAATGGATCTCAACAACTTGATCCCTGCCTAATGAAGATCTCAGGATGCATTTTAACTTTTTAGGGGAAGATGGAATTTCAGAGATATTGATGTCGCTATCGGCAGACCTTAAACACCCCTTATCTTTTTGTTTAACTCTCCGTTCAATTCGTTTCTTATTTATGAAACGTTGATATCAAACTCTGTGAAAACCACTAGTGTAATGGGAAGTAGAATTGAAAACACAAGCTATTAATTTTTCCTTTCCGTCTAGAGAAGCCCACAAAGCCATACACTTACATATTCTCCCGAAGATACATCAGAAGCGGTAAAATTGGCTCATCTGTGCAGTCAGTGATATGACAACAACATTCAACCATCGGCGCGGCCATCTTTGTTAGGTTCGGGCTCGACAGTTTTCAGGTCTAATGCTGCCTTCTGATTGGTTAAAATGAAGTCACTTTAAAATAGCATTTTCTAAGTAGCAAACATACTTTTGGGGAAAACATTGCAGTTATAAACAAGTACATTCTGTAGATTAATTTGATGTATAGTTTATGTAGTCACCAAAAACTTGCACCCTTTACCATTTTATAGACGCCATACAGGTTTCGGCCCACGGCCTACTAAGAGATTCCTTTGTGTGTAGAAAGGGTTAAAACCCTAGAATTGAAAGGATGTATTCATAGAGGTATAACACAAGCCCTTCAAGGGGTGCCATATTATGCTGTACCGGGCGCCCCATTGACCAAGTTGTGCGCGCCCAGCCAATCTCGCTCCAAATGATTTTCAAACTTAACTCAATCGGTGTAAGTTCTAAAATGGTAACAATAATCAAATCAATGTACAGTAAAGTGAGCAGTTTTGTAAAATTTAAAGGATTATTATCATCAGCATTTTCAAGTTTTTCAAGAGTAAAACAAGGCGAGTCACTATCCCCACTTTTTTTAAAATATTTATCAACGACTTAAGATAGTTTTTATTCAGCGAAAATCCAAATTTTGTACATTTAGAACTCGTTGTTGACGATACGACCCTCTTTGCTACAAAACCGGAAGCTTTACAAATACTTTTAAATAAATTTGTCGATTTTTGTAAACAAATTTTAAATGGTTTATAAATGATACTCAACTCGAAATAGTTAAAGAATACATATATCTTGGTGTTTTAATATGGAATGCCAGTCAAATCGTCCACAAGCAAAGTCGTACACACGAAAATTCTGGTTAAGTCGTCCACACCCTTTGGTGGAGTCGTCCACACCCGTCCACACGACTTAGTATAAATTCTGGATATAATAATACGTTGTAGGAGTCGTCCACACGACTTAGTACAATTTCTGGATATAGTAATACGTTGGTGGAGTCGTCCACACGACATAGTTTTACTTCAGGACACATAATGTATTTTTAATTTGTATAGTTTTTCTGCGTGGTCACCCTTTCTCTCGGCAAATAAACAACAAAGTAAATCATTTTATTCAATAAATAACAAATTCATAACCAAATTTAACAAACACATGACATTATGTAATCATATAATTCCCATTTTAAGTTATTTTTTTATATCATGAATAGTGTCCAACTTCTTCCTATGTGCTTTTTATGCAGGTTGGTTTCACTAACAGCATTGCCCTGAATTTCATGGTTCCGAGATTTGGAGATAAGCTCCGCCCCCTTAGATACTGTTTCTATGTCCCACAAGTTTGACCAGATAATTTTTTAATGCCAGTACTGATAAAACAGATAATGGGCGCGGTAATAGATCTTTATTATAATGCATATTATACATTATACATAGTCAATACATTATACCCAACATACAACCTTCTCCTGGCCAGCCAAGCTCGTGTCTGCCACAGATTGCAATGTATGCTGGTTGACAACATATCAAACAAGATCATGTGACCTAGTCACTAGCAGACGACACTACAATACTCGATCTCACAAGTACTCCCTACAATTATAAGACGCATCAGTAAAAATAACAATACTAACATTTCTTAAATTACCTGGAGATGGAAACAAAATTCTTCAATTCTCATTTTGTAATTTGTTTATAGCCTTATAAGCTTGCAAAAGCTGCTCGACTCTTGGCCTTTTAATTGAAATACTTAAATTTAAAACTTCAAAACATAAATCTGGGTCCGTATTCAGAGGATATCTTAAGTCTAAGATAGTCACTTAACTACTAGCTTTTACTTAAATATACGTAACTTCCTGTAAGTTAAGGGCAAGTGGTATTCAAGACACTGTTAAGTATCACATTTTCCCTTAAAGTTAAGCTGCCTTAACTTTTAAGTGTTAGTCTTTAAGTGGTATTCAAAGGCCAGTTTAAGTGAGAAATACCCACTTAACTTTAAGTGACCTATGGGAGGTACCTTAAAGTTAAATGAGATTGTAATGCCTTCTTTTAACGCTGTAGTAGTAGTCCAGTTTTGGCGATTTTTAAAGTTAGGGGATTCATATTTAAATAAAGACAATGTCGCGGAGCGTAGCTGGCCGTAAATTTATTTTTAAGTCGGCAGCTTTGATGTTGTGGTCATGCCATAATAGAGTAAAAGTTTATTACCACCGAGATGGTTAAGGATATCTTTTTCGGATCATCTATCATGTTCGTATACATGCTTAATCATGTTTCCACGACTGTCATATAATACAGTTAAATTCATTTGTGATGACATGGCTTTATATATTTTTAGAAATTATTTAGACAACCGCTAGAAGCAAGGCATGATTTATTTTTTACAACTCATTCCCATATATACATAATCGGTAGAATTAATTCGGGTAAAATATAATGTAACATGCATCTTTCGTAAACACAATGCACCGTCAATTTGACTGGCACCCTTAATATGTATGGTGGCCCATGGTTATCATAAAGAATGCGTAAAAAAATCCCCCAAAAATAAAAACTGTAACAAAAAAAATTAACAAAAATAAAAGTTAGCCGAAATATAAAATAAAAACTAAATTAAATTAAATATAAAATAAAAACTAAATTAAATAAAATAAAAATTAAATTAAATTAAATTAAATTAAATTAAATTAAATTAAATAAAAATTAAATTAAATAAAAACTAAATTAAATTAAATTAAATAAAAATTAAATTAAATAAAATAAAAACTAAATTAAACAAAATAACAATTAAATAAAAAAAAACGAAATTAAATTAAATTTTACAAAAAATAAATGTAAATCAAAAACTGAAATGAAAAGAAAATTAAATTAAAAATCAAAAAAAAAATAATTGAAAACAATAACGAAAAAACAATAAAATAAATTGAAAACAATAACGAAAACAAAAAAATTCAACCGAAAACTGAAATGAAAACTAAAATACGCATGTCTCCACATGGCCCATCGTTATCATTAGCCCATCGTTATCATTCAAACGGAACTGTAATCGAACGCACCTCTAACTTGTTGTTGGCGAATAACTCTAATCAAGGTGATATTTGACATCAAGTGAATCGGATGTATATGGGAGCCACGGTGGCTCAATGAGTAAGAGGCTGGCTCGCTAGCCTGGAGATTCCTTGTTCGACTCCTAAGTTGGTCGAGAGAGTTCACTGGCATTTTCCAGCGTGGTTCCTCACATAGTCGTTCGGACGATACAAAAACATGTACACTTTGGCTTGCACTTAAAAGACACATTGGAGTGCACGTAAAAGATCCCTTGGCAGTTGGAATTCGATATAAGAGTAGGCGGTAGGATCGCTGTCTGGGCAAAATTTCCCTCAAGGACACTTCATTAGCCCAGTCGGGACAGGACATATAGGCCATTTTCGGGTGTATACAGGTTCAATGTTTAGATGTCTGTGCGACGGAGGGAACAGGAATGGAATGTCAATGAATGAATGGAAGACGGGCATACGCCATACGGTGTGCTATGAGAGAAATTTTGCCCAGGCAGCGGCGCTACGGCCTACTCTTGTGTCAAATTCAACTGCCAAAGGATCTTTTACGTGCACTCCAATGTGTACACGGGACCTCGGTTTGTTTTATCCCATCCGAACGACTAGACAATGCAGGGATCAAACACCCGACCTCCAGGCTACCGAACCAGCGCCTTATCCACTCAGCCACCGTGACCACCAGAAACGAAGAATATAAGAGTCCATTTAACTGGATTATAGCCCTCCTTTTTTTGCCTACTTTATTTCCACGTACATAAAATTTTGTATGTCATGTCCCGCCAAACATGATAAAATCGGCAACCAAACTAAAAGTATGCGTCATGACTCCAGTGAGGTAAGCAATGCCTTATTTTCTCACTCAAATGTTCCTTCACATTGTGGGGGGTTGGATGGCTGCCATTGAGTCATCTCGCGTGGTTTCGAATCCCCGGTTGTACGTGACAAGGATTAGGGTCGCCTGTCCATCCTCGTGGGTTTTATCCGGGTCGTCTGGTTTCCTCCCACTGCTAAAGACCCCTACGCGCAAGCGAATTATTGAAATAAAATTAAACCATATTATAGTCCCGAAATGACATAGTTTGAGTCGAGTGGACGTTAAACCAAATTTCTCTCTCTCCTTCACGTTGTACAGGCCTTCACAGGGACCGCACGCGACCGTTTAGCAGTAAAAAGATTGCCCAGTAAAGTTGACTTGAGTTCGAATGTTTTTGGACAAGGATTCAATAGGACGATTCCTGAAAGTACAGGGCAAGTGTATAATAAGACCTACGTTCATAGCTGAACTAGCCCTGACCCCACGTTTTTGTTAATAAATACTTAACATGTTGCAGTCATTAACAGATATTGTTCATCAAAACTCGGGATATCAATCATTTAACAGGGTTCTATACTTATGTCCAGTAGACGCTCACTGCCCAGCAGGTGCAAAAATAAAATAGGGGACACTCTCAAAACTCTTATTGTTTATAATGAGACTTTAAGATACAATTAACTGCATACCACTGTTTATTTTGTAGATTGTTTGAAATTGGCTTTTATGGTGTTTAGATGTAGAAAAACAGGGGAGATAACCACCCCATATAATGTAAAAGGTATGAGGAACTGTAAATATTTTCAGAGAAGTGTATAAAACAAAATATATTATATTTTTCCCTAAAGATGGCAGTATAAAAAAGACTTCGAGATTTCTTCGAAATATTTCGATTGAGGCTCGCCCGGAAGGAAGTTTACATCGTACCCAAACCTTTTTGTTTTCGAACTCAAAAAGGTTTATGACGATTCTTTTTATATATAAAATTTTGATAATGGATAATCTAAAAAAAATACTCTCAATGAACTGTAGGGGCCTCGGCGATAAGCAAAAAAGACGAGACGTCTTCCAATACTTAAAACAGGAACAAACAAATATTATCTGCTTACAAGATGTACACTTTGATGACAAGAAAGAACCAATTATAGAAGCAGAATGGGGATTCCAAACTCTTATATGTGGTTACACAACCGCAGCAAGAGGGGTGGCAATATTATTCAATAATAAATTTGAATACAAACTAAATAAGATATGTAAACATACAGTTTCGGGAAATTTTATAATAATTGATATAGAAGTTAGCCAAAAACGCTTTATTCTAGCTAATATTTATGGTCCAAACGAAGATAATCCAAACTTTTATCAAAATATTCAAACCAAATTACAAAATTTTCAGTGTGAAAACATGATCATATGCGGTGACTGGAACTTAACATTAAACCCAGAAAAGGACACATTTAATTATAAACATGTAAACAATCCTAAAGCAAGACTACAAGTCTTGAAACTGTGTGATGAATTAGACCTAGTTGATGTCTGGAGATGTTCAAATGAAAATAAACGAATTTACACAAGGGCAAAATCCAGCCCAATAAAAAGAGCCAGACTGGATTTTTTTCTAGTGTCAGAAAATTTTATGAACGCCATCTCTGATCCAAAGATAGTTTCAGGTAATCGCACTGATCATTCAATAATAAGTATTTCGGTAACTCTTTCGTCTAACAAACGTGGAAGGGGGTACTGGAAGTTTAACTCATCATTGCTGTATGATTTAAAATTCGTTAACATGATAAAAGCCGAGATATATGAAATAAAACAAAAATATGCAGCGTTAGTGTATGAGAGAGATTACGTTAAAAATTGTCAGGATGAAATAGACTTAACTATTGATGACCAACTGTTTTTTGAGATGCTACTTCTACACTTAAGAGCAAAAATAATTTCATACGCAGCTTATAAGAAAAAAGACAGAAATACACAAGAAAAAGAAATTGAAGAAAAAATAAAATTAACAGAAAGTCTAATAGAAGTAAATCCAAACAGCCAGAAACTTATCGAAGAATTTGAGGTACTGAATGCAAAATTAGTTAATATCAGGAAAGAAAAAAAGACAGGTGTTTTGTTTTTTTTGTAAACAATATTTTTATTCATTAAATCTGAATTCGGATTGGGGAACAGGCTATGCCTATGTGTAACCCCTTTCTCTAATATAGATACATGTACACATTATAAATATTTACATACATACATACATATTTACATAAATATAGAGCATATATTTTGATACATCATGAATAAAATAGAGACTTAGATAATTATACAGAGTTCAGGGCTTCGAATAACTTAATAGATGTTTATGAGGATTTAAATCTTTTTGAAAGGAAAATAAATTTTTGTACCTCTTTGAAAATAAGTATGTTTATCTCAGGACTAAATTTTGTTGACCCGTACAGAAGACAACTGGTTGTTTTATGGTTGTGTTGGAGGTTGTCGATTGTCTGTTTTCTTGCATCTGAATGTAAGGGGCATATGAGTAAATAGTGTTCGGTATCTTCAAATTTGTGACCACAGAGGCAAACAGGGCTGTCATCGACGTGTCTGAGAAATTTGTGGCCTTGTAAGTTCGAGCAGCATAATCTTAGTTTACTGTGGATTATTTGTAATTTTCGTATTCCTTGATAGTAGTATGATGGGACGATGGTATCTAATTTATTAAGTGAGTTTCCAAAGATAGCAGCGGATAGAGAGTTTCTAATTTCAACTTTAAGTTTGTTCCATTCTCGTATACCGGAAGGGATGAAGGACTTGGAGAAAATTTCTGTTCTGCATCTTGCTTCTTTTAGTTTATCTTTGTTTCTAAGGTTATAATTGATAGGGATAGGGGACAGTTCTAATAGGTCAGAAAGATATGATGGCACGAGGTTGTTTATAATTTTATACATTAGTTTTAATTTATGACGTCGACGTCTTTCCGAGAGTGGAACAAACCCAGTTTCTTTATAGAGTAAGGCATGGCTGGTACCTCTTACTGCCCCACAGATAGTGCGCAGTGCATCTAATTGTAGGGATTCTAGTTTGTTAGCTAAATAATCACTGCACCCATCCCAAATAATATCGGCATAATCAAAGTGTGGAAGGATAAAAGAACAATATATTGTATTTAAAGATTTTCTATTCAGTCTATATTTTAGAGATCGAAGGCAATTTACTAGTTTGGATACTTTGCTTATAATGCTATCTATATGGTTATTCCATTTACAGTTAGTTTGGAAGATTAGGCCTAGATGTTTGTGTTCACTTACTTCTTTGATTTGTACCTGGTTCATAAATAATGGTGGGTTAACTATGTGGGGTTTAGTAGTAATAGTCAGTGTCTCTGTTTTTAGGGGGTTAAAAGTTACCAGCCATGTCTCAGCCCAAGTTTTGATTCGGTTTAAGTCATCGTTAATGGTAGCCGCATTTGCCTCTGGGTCTTCAATTTTTAAGTATAAAGATGTATCGTCAGCAAATAATCTAATGTTTGAATTTATATTGTTCACAATATCATTTATGTATATTAAGAATAGGAGAGGGCCTAGTACAGATCCCTGTGGAACACCAGCAGGGATGCTTCTGGGGTCCGAAGAGGTGCCACTGATGGTTACACATTGTTGTCTATTATTTAAATAATCTACGAACCAGAGTAGTAGATCTCCTCGAATCCCCGCAGCATCCAGCTTGTGACAGAGTCCGGCATGCCAAACCCTGTCAAAAGCCTTGCTGATATCACAGAAGACTATTCTAGTATATTGATGTTGATCGATGGCTCGACAGAAGAAGTGTGATAAATCGATTAGTTGAAAAATGGTAGAATCACCAGGAAGAAAGCCACTCTGGAAAGGTGTTAGTATTGAGTTATCTCTAAGGAAGTTAAAGACATATTTGTGAATGATTTTTTCGAAAATTTTGACTATTATACTTAAAAGGGAAATAGGTCTATAATTACTACAATCGTTTGGGGAACCTTTTTTGAATATAGCGACCACGTTTGCAAATTTCCAAATTTTTGGTACAATGTGTAGATCTAATGACAATTTAAAAAGTTGGCAAAGTGGATGGCTGATTTCTTTTGCGATGTATTTTAGGATTCTCGTGTTTATTTCGTCGGGTCCTGAGGCTTTTGTTATATCAAGGCTGTCTATTATGTCTTTAACTTCCTCTGGATTTGGTACAATCTTATCAATGCTGTTGGGGTTCATAACAAGCAGTGGTAGAGATTTATTAGTGCTATCTAGTTGTGATTGTTTAATAAAGAATGAGTTTAAGGCATTTGCTTTTTCTGATTGAGTAAACAACGTATTACCATTGACTGTTAATGGAGGGGGTTCGTTTGTAGAAGCAGCGTGTGTTTTAGTATATGAATTAATAAGTTTCCACCATGTTTTTGTTCCAAAGTTTTCTGTGTCACTAATTTGTTTGTCTATTTTGTCAAAGTAATCATTTTTGCTTTTTCTAATTAAGTCTATATATTCATTTCTAATTTTCCGGAAATTTTGCCAATCAGAGTCTGAATTTCTATTTACCGCTTTTTTGTGCCATCGATTTTTTTTCTTTTTCATGCGTCTTATTGCGCCGTTCATCCAGGGTTTATCATGTTGCCTAATTGTCACTATTTTGCAAGGTATGTTTGTTTTTGCTATGTTGATCAGGGAGCTTGTAAATTGGACACACGATGCTTCTATGTCTGAACTATTGATAAGATTGTACCATTTAGTAGCTATGACGTCACGTTTTATGCTCTCGAGATCAGTGTTTTCGTAATTCCATACCGTTCGCTTGAAGCTGTGTTGTTTTTGTACGGTGAAAGCCATTTTGCAATATACCGGACAGTGGTCGCTACAGAAATTATCAAGTACACCGTTTTCAGTTGTTCGCAAGGTAGAGCTGGTTAATATCAAGTCTATTAAAGAAGTATGGTTTTTGCTGGAATAATGAGTAGGTTTATTTATCAACTGAGTAAGATCGAATATATTTATCGCATCGTGAATAAAACTTTTAGATTTTTTTAACATATCAATATTGAAGTCGCCTAAAATTATGCATTTGTCCAAGGGTTCGGTTACAGCGTTTTGAAGAGAGTTAAATATTTGTTGGTTTGTACTAGATGTTGATGAAGGTGGTCTATAATAATTGCCAAGTAAAAATTTATGGTTGTTACAATTTATTTCTATCCATATAGACTCTATTTCACTGTTTTCTAGATCAGCCCTGCGTTTGAACGATATGGAATTACGAACGTAAATAATAAGTCCTCCCCCATGATTATTTCTATCTTTCCTAATAGGTGGGTAGTAAGACGGTAAAGAGATAGATTCTGATGTGATGTTTCTGTCGAGCCATGTTTCACTTATTGTTATAATGTCAAAATGACTTAGCTCTACAGCAATTAAATCTATTTTATTTTTGAGGCTCCTTACATTCAGATGGACAATTGAAAGTTGATTATGTATTTTTGTACCGGGTCCTGGATTCAGTTCGATGTCTCCTGACAAGAGTAACAACGTGTTTATTATAGCTGCAATTGAGAACAAAACATTTGCACTAGGTGTTACATGTGTGAGATTCCTTTTAGGTAAATTATTCAACTTGTGATGATTACATGGTGTTTTGAATGACGGATCTTCAAAAAATAGTCCTGAGATTTGAAAGTATTGTAGGTGATTGTTTAGACGTACGTTGTATTGGTTGCTTGTCGTAAAAGAAGTTGTTTCCAAGTGTGTTGTATATAGAGAATTGGCAGTTTTCTTCATTTCAGAAAGTATTTTATGTATCAAGCTAATATATTTAAAATTATAAACGATAAAATCAAATAAACGTAAATACAAGTCATAAAAGGTGTAAAATAGAATAACATATCTACATGTAAAGGTATATACATTGATGGCGGTGGGTAGAAAGGGTGAACGGTTCAGGTTTCTACATTGTTCAGTGAGATTTAAATGTTACGGGAGATTGTTATGCGTCTGGATAAACAAGTCTACTTGATCAGTAGCCTATGCATGAGATTTGGCAGTCGGCCAACCACGTGGTTAATCTGGGTCAACGTTGTTTGAAGAAGGAAACATGGTTTACTGTTCTGGAGTGAGTACATAACTGTTTCTTACCTAATGTTTTGTGTGTGACAGATGCGCTGGAGTTATGACTCTTCGTGTGTGCTTATTTTACTTACCTCTTAGCCCTTGTTCTTCCAACTTTGGTACTTACCTTGGAAACAGAATATGAATAGCCTATGGGATATTTATGAGTTTAGAAAAACGTATTATATTTTGGTGCCATTGCACATCTCCGTCTATCGCCACTGTCGGCAATTTACATTTACAAATTTATATAAATGAATTTAGGGGAGGGGGGTAGGTATTATATTTATTTTGTGGGCCCATTTGTTGTACAATGTATGGAAGTCCAACATTTTGGATGTTATGGTTGTGTATAGCTATAGGCCAATATTGGTATACATGTATATGTACATGTGTGTGTAGTGTTGAAGAAATGTGTGTGGAGTATTGGATTATACTGTGTTTTTTAAGATGAACATTTTCATACTAAGGTGGACAGGTGTTATTGAGAACGTGCCCTTATTCTGTCTTGGGATGTGACGCAACCCTTGGGTTATTTGTCACTAGTTCTCACAATGTTACCTAATAATAAGAATAGATTGTTAACACATAATGTCTTTAATGTCTTCAAGATATAATAATGATTATGCTTCTTGAGTTTCTGGGTTTATATCCTAATTTCGGTTACCATAGATTTGGTTAGCGTGTATTCCAAAGTATTTAATCCGTTTCTAATGGAGATGATTATAACCCAGACCAAGACAAGACATGTTAACAACCGAAGTTTAACTGGACAAGAGGGATTATCAATTTGAATGCAAGCTAATGGCTTAAGCTTTAATTTAATTATTTAATTGTTAGTGTACAACAAATATATGTTTGTTGCACACTATGACAATACCCTCCGGTCCTGAAGAAAAAAAACTTTTCTCCGTAAAAGCAGTCATTCTATGATCAGAAGCATGAAATAAAACCAATTAGATTTGAAATATAAAGACATTTATAACTTAAAATACTTGATAAAAAATAGTGGGGGGGGGGGTATAGTAACCATACGCATAAAGATGAATTATTAATATTGAGTCATATTCAAGAATATTTAAAACTCGCTTGGCTGTGAAAGGGGAACACTATATCCTATATGGAATATGACTGGTTTCACATTTTAATTATGCCATATTATTATATATTATTAAATTTCATTATGCTATGGAGAATACTATAAAAAATACTCCGTTTTATGAATTATTAAGACTATGTTAGCTTAGTGCTTGGTGCTAATTGCAATTACGACGAATTGTGTGAAATACTGTGAAGATTGCTTAACAGGGACGGCTAATGTGTCAGTTGTGGAAAAACTTTCGTTTCTTTTTCTTTTTCTTTCGACCGTCGTTCCTATAGTTCTCGTCGAAGAACGCTCTTTTATTTTGACTGATATTTTCAGCTGGCTCCCACGAAGACGGTGATTTGGGCCGCTTTACAAGATACTCAACCTGTCCATTTATTGACCTTCGTTTAAGAATTTTGTACTCGAGATGTGGTTCGGTTGGTTGAGATGGTGGATCAGTTGCGTTACTAGCAGCAGGAGTGTCCTCGTTATTTCCGGGTTGGCGTAAGTGATACTCCTTAAGCCTATTGTGATTCACTAATCCCTTCTTCACCTTAAACGTCTCACAGTCTCGAAGTTGGTAGGTGTTATTAGGCCCTAACTTGTCAATTGCATATGGTCCTTGGTACTTTTTAAATAGTTTTGGACTAAGACCTTTTGGTACATCTTTGTTGTGTAATAGGACCGTATCGCCTTCGGCTAATTTGGGTGGTGCAGTATTTTTGTCATAATACTCCTTTGATTGCTGTTGTGCCATTGTCATGTTCTCTGTTGCTATGGCTTTGGTTGCTTTAAGATGCTCCAGAAGTTGTTTCACGTGGGCAGCAGCTTCTTTTCCCAAGGATTCATTTGGTAAAATACTGACGTCATATGGTAACAGCATCTCCCTTCCAAACAACAGATAGTGTGGTGAATAGCCCGTTGATTGACAAGGTGTGCTTCGTAAAGCCATCATTACGAACGGCAATATTTCATCCCAGTTGTCCTGAGCGGCATTTGCATATGTACGTAAAATCTGGGCGATGTCTTTATTTCTTCTTTCACACACACCGTTAGTCTGTGGATGATATGCTGAAGTGGCATTATGTTTAATGTCGTATATCTCACATATTGCATTGACCAACTTAGAGGTGAACTGCCTTCCCCTATCAGTAATAAGTGTCCTTGGCGCACCGTAACGAGTGAAGACCTCGTTAACAAGAAGTTTGGCGACTTCGGTAGCTTCTTGGGTTTTCATTGGGAAGGCTTCAGTCCACTTGGTGTAGGAGTCAATTGCAAGTAAGACATATTTAGCATCATTTTTAGATTTGACTAATGGTCCAAGGATGTCGACATGAATTCTGTCAAAGGTTCCTTCTATTGGCATAGGTACCATTGGTGCGTTCTTTGCATGGCTGGGTTTGGTCCTCTGGCACATATCACATGTTTTTATATAGTTTTCAATGTCTTGGTACATGCCAGGCCAGAAGTACTTTTGCAAAATTGAATGACGCGTTGCATCTCGTCCCAGGTGACATCCTCCTAATTTAGAGTCATGGTATGCCTCAAGTAATGGTAATCGATCAGGTTCTGGAATCGCCAATTGTGTTATCATAGTACATCTGTTCTTTTTGTTGCCTCTATGTTTGGCTTGGTAGAAGTGGTACAGAGTGTCATTCAAAAGGTCGTATTCCTTGGCACGCCCTACAAGGCCGGTGATCTGAGCCTCGCTATAATGAGCAGGAATTTCCGCTTTTTCGAGGTAGTTGAAGATTACACCTAATTCCGGACTGTTCTTTTGTCTAGCGCTGATATCTGGGAACGTCTTTTCTTCTTGTGGTTGTATTGCAGCAATTAGGTGCTTACCATAAGAAAATGTGACTTCCAAATGTTCTTTGGTTACTGAACTTCCACTGTTGGTGTCTTCTATGACTTCCAGATGTTCTTTGGTTACTGAATTACCACTGTTGATGTCCTCTATTGATCTAAGACAGGCTATAATTTCATCTGCGCTGCTTGATGTGGTAGGCGGGGGGTACTGTCTTCTTGATAGAGCATCTGCATTTTGGTTTAATTTTCCACTCCTGTGAAAAAATTCGTGTTGGTAACCCTGTAAAAACACCGCCCATCTTGCCAAACGTCCAGTTCCACTTGGCTTGCAGGTTTTAAGGAAGGCGACCGCTTTGTTGTCTGTATAAACTTTGAATTTGCCGTGGGCCAAATACGGTCGGTATGTTTTTATTCCTTCCAAAACTGCAAGGCATTCCTGCTCGGTGATGGACCATTTCTTTTCGGCCGCATGGAGCGCTCTTCCACCATAACAAATAACTGTCTCTTGTCCTTTATTATTAAGCTGACCAAGTATGTAACCTAAGGCTTCTCCACTTGCATCCGTCGTCAGGATGAACTCCTTGTTAAAATCAGGATGAGCCAAGATAGGTGCATTGATCAACGCCCGTTTAAGACTATCAAAGGACTTCTGACATTCATCTGACCAAACAAACTTGGTGTCATTCTGTAGAAGCTTAGTTAATGGAGCTGCTAAATTAGAATAGTTTGACACAAATTTTCTATAGTAATTAGCAAGTCCTAAGAATTGACGAACCTTTTGCTGTGTGTTTGGTGCTGGAAATGTATTTACTGCTTCGACCTTGGATGGATCTGCGTGGATTCCTTCTTTGCTAAATATGTGTCCAAGATACGTAACTTCCCTGGCCGCAAAACGACATTTGCTTGGTTTCAATGTAAGACCTGCTTCGTGGAGTTTTGCGAAGACATCTTTGAGGTGGCTCAGGTGTTCCTGAAAATTCTTAGAGAATATTATAATGTCATCTATGTATATCAGGACATATTTCCAATTCATCTGTCGAAGTGCTTTGGACATCGTCGACTGGAATGCCATTGGAGCGTTTTTCAATCCAAAAGGTAGACGATTGAACTCAAAGACGCCTTCTTGAGTGATGAATGCGGATTTGTGCTTTGTTTCAGAATCTAATGGAATTTGCCAAAATCCACTCGCACAGTCCAAGACAGAGAACATTTTTGCTTCAGATTGCCCAACAGAGTCTATAACATCGTCAAATCTGGGAATAGGAAAGTAAATAGGCTTTGTGATTGCGTTTAATTTCCTGTAGTCAACTGCGAATCTGTAAGTGCCATCTTTTTTCTTAACCATTATTCTTCCATGACGTCACGTCATTGTTATTGTTATTGTATGTCTTGACAAGCTCAGGCGAAACATGTAGACAATTAAACAATAGTACTTTTCAAAGGCATTTTCAACCTTTATTTATTTTTTCTATATTAACACTACTACGGTTTCAACTTCATACATATATTGATATATATATATATATATATATATTTAAAAGATTCTAAATTCAACTCTCAGGTTTATATACCAAAAATACTAAGATTTGGATGGAAAGACTATATTTTAATTACAATTACATATTTGCTAAGATCTTTCGGCCTTACGGCGTCTTCAGAGCTATGTAAAAAGACAATAACGTCGCTTAGTTACATAATAGCGCGGCGTCAATAAGGGGACATAACTCTAATATTCCCTGATTAGGGAATATTGGAGTTATGTCCCCTGATCAGGGAATATTGGAGTTATGTCCCCTTATTGACGCCGCGCTATTATGTAACTAAGCGACGTTATTGTCTTTTTACATAGCTCTGAAGACGCCGTAAGGCCGAAAGATCTTAGCAAATATGTAATTGTAATTAAAATATAGTCTTTCCATCCAAATCTTAGTATTTTTGGTATATCTAAGAGGTCGTTATTCTTATTATTGAGCCTATATAATGGAAATTTTAGTCTTCCCTATATAGGAACCCTTGCACCCCGGACATGTTATAAGGTATACAACAAAACTGGATTGGCAATTCATTGACTGTTTTACATAAAATGTAGTGTCACTATTAACTTTAACAGATGACCCCTATATAGGGAAGACTAAAATGATGCGGAGACTGAGAGTAAATCTTCACAGACAACACATACTGCAACCCAAATACAGGATGATTCCACTAAGTGAACATTTAGCACGGTGTGGTGCAGGCAAATTTAGTATATTTCCATTATATAGGCTCAATAATAAGAATAACGACCTCTTAGAGGCCAAAGAACAATTTTTTATTTACAAATACCATCCAAAACTTAACTCTAAATGAAAGAATATGTTTTTAATTAACGGTTTAAAATGTACTGAGTTATCACTCTTGCATGTATTGTTCATATTGTAACCATGACGTCATGACGTCATAATATGTATCTATTATTTATTGATTAGTGGTAATATTAAAAGTCTGACGAGCAACGTAAGTTGTGAAAGCGCTAACTGAAAATATGCAGTTTTCTTTTGCCATTTTTTAATTTTCTCTATATATATATTATAGTATAAAATATAAAAATAACACCGATTTGCTTCTACATGTTGCAATATTATATCATCAGAAAGCCATTGATAATTTAACTTATAACGTTGCAAGGTTACCCTTGTGACGTCACAATAGAGGTACATTACATTGCATGAATGAATGAATGAATAGTGGTGATTAAAGGGCTAATCCCGATAACTTTTTGGGGTATAAAACTGCTTAATTTTGTGTTAAAATCATTTAAAACCCATTATCTAAGGCCGATCAACTAACCCGATTTTTGTGATACGCCTGTAAATAACTTAAACCTGACAATCTGCATCTGGAAATGGAGACCTTTGTATCATACCTTATCTGGATTAAACCAGACTTTTTTCTATAAAAATAATATGTAGGTAAAATTTACCTTTTGTTATCAAGTACAGTACATGGGTCATTCACTGTATAGATCTCTCAATAAACGTAAATCGATTATCAGGTCACAAAATGAAAAAAATGACCAGAAATCTTAAAAGGGTTACGTGTCCGGATAAGCAATTTTGGCGTTCACGTCCAAATGACTCAATATTTTGAGTTGAAATTTTGAGACAAGGTATATACACCATTCCCCTATATTTTGGCGTTTTATTTTCATACATTCCCAGACTTTTATTTTTGAGCCTCTGTATAATACGGGATTGTCCCTTTAAATAAACAAATATAATATATACATACACTATTCAGTTAGCTACTTGTTAAAAAAGAGATCAATTAGGCTATTTTATTTGTTTAGCAGAGGTCTAAATTTGTTTATAAAATATTCTGTTTTAGCTGTTCTCTGTTTTGCGCAATCATTTGAGAGCTGGTAGAACGGGAATATTTGAAATTTGGTTTGAAAGTTGTGTGCACATATCGTTAGAGCAAAAACATCGTAAGTGACAAATTTTACGAAAACTGTTTTTTGATTGTTTTGGAGTTCGGAAACCTATATCCACCTGTTGGGGGAATGAAAGGACGAAATTCTCAATTCTCAGTACATGGGTCATTCACTGTATAGATCTCTCAAGAAACGTAAATCGATTATCAGGTCACAAAATGAAAAAAATGACCAGAAATCTTAAAAGGGTTACGTGTCCGGATAAGCAATTTTGGCGTTCACGTCCAAATGACTCAATATTTTGAGTTGAAATTTTGAGACAAGGTATATACACCATTCCCCTATATTTTGGCGTTTTATTTTCATACATTCCCAGACTTTTATTTTTGAGCCTCTGTATAATACGGGATTGTCCCTTTAAATAAACAAATATAATATATACATACACTATTCAATTAGCTACTTGTCAAAAAAGAGATCAATTAGGCTATTTTATTTGTTTAGCAGAGGTCTAAATTTGTTTATAAAATATTCCGTTTTAGCTGTTCTCTGTTTTGCGCAATCATTTGAGAGCTGATAGAACGGGAATATTTGAAATTTGGTTTGAAAGTTGTGTGCACATATCGTTAGAGCAAAAACATCGTAAGTGACAAATTTTACGAAAACTGTTTTTTGATTGTTTTGGAGTTCGGAAACCTATATCCACCTGTTGGGGGAGTGAAAGGACGAAATTCTCAATTTTTCTCGGAGATATGGCTACCCCCAATATATCGTATGTGCATAAATATCATAATATTGGTGAGAGCAAAATCATCGTATCTGACTTGTTAAGAGCAAGAACATGATGCCGTAGCTGATATGACGTTATAATTTATGACATCACAGCCACATTTCTATGGAAACAGATTGGAGGTGATTAAAATATACAGTTTTTATGTTAACTTTAATTCAATAAATTAATCGAGTGATTTTTAAATTTAAGTTAGAGCAAAAACATCGTAAGTGATATTTTGGACAGAATGGGCGTAAATAACTGTAATTCCAAAATTGCAATAAAACATTTAAGTTACCCTTAATATCATAAGTCAACTGGAGAAATGTGAAATATGTTGCAAAAAAAAATTGCACTAAATTAATCGAGTGAATATTGATTTAACTTAGAGCAAAAACATCGTAAGTGATATTTTGGACAGAATGGGCGTAAATTACTGTAATTCCAAAATTGCACTAAAATGTTTCAGTTCCCCTTAATATCATAAGTCAGTTGGAGAAATGTGAAATATGTTGCCAAAAAATGGATTTACCAGAAGGTTTTAACCTTTAACGTCGTTTTTCTCCACAATTAAAAAATGTCACTTACGATGTTTTTGCTCTAACCCAACGATATGTCCAGATGCTCACTCAGAGATATCATGCGATATTCTGGATTTTTTATCTGCGATTTGTGTACAGCAACTCGTGATCTCAAATATTCTGTTTGACCGATATAAAGCTCCGTACAGCCCGGGCAAGTTATGACATAGATCACATTACGCGATGCACATGTTAAATTTGCATTAACGTAAAATGTCCCTTGACCTTTAAAGGTGATTGACGGTCCTTCAATAAGGTATTCGCAAGTACCACAGTTTCCACGCTGGCATTTCTTCACCTCATATGTTGTTGGGTTTGACGAATCGGACGTGAATTTAGCCTTCGTAAGAATGTTTTTCAAACAGCGACCAACAGAAAGTTCGATTCGAAGAGCTACGTATATTACCTCGAAATAGGCGATATCCGCTCAATCTAATTAACGATGGAATATCCAAAGCTTTACAACTGGATAGACGCGATCTACTGACTGTGAAGGAGAAAAACACGTCACAGCGAAAACCTATTGCATACGTTTCGACCTTCAACCCTAAAAACCCGGACATTATGAACACAATAAGACATAATCTACCGGTGTTAGAAAACTATGAACGAATGAAAGAAGTTTTAAAATCAGTAGAATTCATCAACAGCAAGCGTCAAAGCCGTAGTTTGAAAAACATTCTTACGAAGGCTAAATTCACGTCTGATTCGTCAAACCCAACAAAATATGAGGTGAAGACATGCCAGCGTGGAAACTGTGGTACTTGCGAATACCTTATTGAAGGACCGTCAATCACCTTTAAAGGTCACGGGACATTTTACGTTAATGCAAATTTAACATGTGCATCGCGTAATGTGATCTATGTCATAACTTGCCCGGTCTGTACGGAGCTTTATATCGGTCAAACAGCATATTTGAGATCACGAGTTGCTGTACACAAATCACAGATAAAAAATCCAGAATATCGCATGATATCTCTGAGTGAGCATCTGGACATATGTGCACACAACTTTCAAACCAAATTTCAAATATTCCCGTTCTACCAGCTCTCAAATGATTGCGCAAAACAGAGAACAGTTAAAACAGAATATTTTTTAAACAAATTTAGACCTCTGCTAAACAAATAAAATAGCCTAATTGATCTCTTTTTTGACAAGTAGCTAACTGAATAGTGTATGTATATATTATATTTGTTTATTTAATCACCACTATTCATTCATTCATTCATGCAATGTAATGTACCTCTATTGTGACGTCACAAGGGTAACCTTGCAACGTTATAAGTTAAATTATCAATGGCTTTCTGATGATCTGTAGCAGTGAGAATCTTCGGTAATAACTAAAGACTGGAACTATCCTTGAAACTATTTATTACCGGAAACATTAACATCATATTAGGGGTGGGCAAATGAAGGTCGAATTTTGGTGACAAGTGTTTTCTAAGGCCATTTTGGCTGCTGAATCAAAATCCGATGAGATTTTTGTTCTGTGACGTCATTTTAGGTTGGTTCAGTGGTTTTCAAAATGGCGGCCAAAAAATGACTTATTTTCTCATAAAAGCAAGACAATATTGGAACTAGTTGTCCAATATGTTAAAATATATGTTTTCATGGCCTCTGATTCTAAAATTGCACTCCCATTTATGATTTGATAACATCCTATATCGATATAATGAGGGTAATAACTGGAAAAAGTCAATTTGAAAATGGCCACTGAACCAACCTAAAATGACGTCACAAAACAAAAATTTCACCAGATTTGGATTCAGCAGCCAAAATCGCCTTAGAAAACTTTTGTCACCAAAATTCGACCTCCACTTGCCCACCCCTAATCATATACGGAGAACAGCACGTCCGACAAGCAGAGTAACTGTCCTGGAAACGGAATCAAACCTAGAATGCTATATAAATGTACAAATCGGTATTTATAATAAAATGGTATCTAAGGAATTAACAATATACATCAAGGCTACTAATAAAAATTAATGAGGAAATATTAAAATATAAAAGACATTGCAATAAAATAAAACAATAAGAGAATAATTAAACCCATTAATGTGTCAGCTGCCAACTGTCTGTCATTAGATTAAAAGCTTAACCTGTAATTAAACTGGGGGATTAACAGAAACACAAGAAAAATAAGTGTTTAATTGGATGAATAAATACCAAACTAAAGACTTTTGAAAGTCTTAAGGTTTCTTTGCGGGGTAATGTCCACATCCCTGTTGGAAAAGCACAAATATCAGTCTGGTTTCGATTTTCCACCAAACACGGTTCTGGGCCCGAAATCTTATTCGGGTAAGCCGCAATATAAGAAATGGCATTTTTGTCAAGCTTGTCTTCTGAAATCCAAGAGTTCTTTGTTGCCGGCATATTTTTCCATCTAATCAAATACTCAAGTTTATCATTTTTCACACGCCTTTTTAATACCTTGGCTGTTCCTTGTGTCTTTGGAGCAGTCAAGGTCATGATCTCTGGTTCTCTTAGTTCTAGGGCCACGTCAACAGTCTGCGTAGTTTTAGTGTAGATGGTTGGTACTGCTGCGGAACTTTTATCTGACCATTCTGGGCGCACAGTTTGACACGAACTAGATAATGTTGGTTTTATCTCGTTCGTCTGAACAGCTATATTAGTTTTTGTGACAATTACATTCACTGGAGGTACCGTCGATTCTTTGGCAGCCAGCATCTGTTTGAACCGCTGTCCTCGTATAAAATCTCTGTTTTGCTTACTTGACGATTTTTTATTGTCCACTAAATTCAAACTGGACCAAGTTAAAGCAACTGAAGTATTACCTTCTCATCGATCAATTCGCCATTGGTTGGCCTTAGTATTTATACCAATAGTTTTCAAGATCTGTGTCAGTTCATTGGGGATGACTAAATTTTCCATATTGTGATGATTTAACTTACTCGCTTGCAAGAGGTTCCGAGATCTTGTCTCACAAAGCACTCCACCAATCTGTAGCAGTGAGAATCTTCGGTAATAACTAAAGACTGGAACTATCCTTGAAACTATTTATTACCGGAAACATTAACATCATATACGGAGAACAGCACGTTCAAAAAGCAGAGTAACTGTCCTGGAAACGGAATCAAACCTAGAATGCTATATAAATATACAAATCGGTATTTATAATAAAGTGGTATCTAAGGAATTAACAATATACATCAAGGCTACTAATAACAATTAATGAGGAAAGATTAGAATATAAAAGACATTGCAATAAAATAAAACAATAAGAGAATAATTAAACCCATTAATGTGTCAGCTGCCAACCGTCTGTCATTAGATTAAAAGCTTAACCTCTAATTAAACTGAGGGATTAACAGAAACACAAGAAAAATAGAAATGTTTAATTGGATGAATAAATACCAATCAAATGAAATAATGAAAGAATAAAATAAAAACAATTCATAAATTTATCACCATTACAATATTATATTGAAACATGTAGAAGCAAATCGGTGTTATTTTTATATTTTATACTGTACATTAGAACAACTACTTACTATTACTATATATATATATATATATATATAGTAGAATAGTTAATTAAAGCTGCTCTTTGGTAATATATAATTGAAATTAAAGATGGCAAAATAAAAATAAAACTACATTTGTATGCTAACGTTTTCACCGCGAAAGCGGCTCATCAGGCGATTTATAACAATAGTCTATGACGTCACAATGTCATAGTTACATAATTATACAGGCAAGGGTACACATATTCAATCCCACCGCGTTCTTTATTTTAATTAATTTCATAATTCTCTTATTTAGAATTAAGTTTCGGGTGGTACTTCTCAATAAAATAGCTCTCTTTCGCCTCCAAGAGGTCGTTGTTGTTGCTATTAAGTCTATATAAAGGAAAAACACTAAATTTACCCCCACCACATACTTCAAGATGCTCACTGAGCGGGATCATCCTGTATTTTGGTTGAAGTATGTGCTGTCGATGGAGGTTCATTCTCAACCTAAGCATCATTTTGGTCTTCCCTATGTACCTTCCCTTGCATCCCGGACACACTATAAGGTAAATTAGATAGTTCGATTGGCAATTCATTGCCTGTTTGATATAAAATACATTATCATCATCAATTTTTATGGATGATCCCTCAATGATAATGTCACAGGTTTTACACTTTGAATTACCACATTTCGAAACTACTGGAATTGAAGCGACTGAATCATATTTAGAAGATGTTATAATCCTAGCTAGATTGGAAGGTTGCTTTAGACTGTTGATTATATTTGTTTTTCTCAAAATTTTATCCATCGTTTGGCTATTTTTAAGGATATGGATGTAATTTTCAATGATAGATTTCCCATTTTCCTGGGACGGATTGAATGTAGTAACTAAAGCAACGTTCCGTTTATCAGAGACTACAGGAACTTTAGGTTTTCTTAACAGGCTTTGATCCAGACTCAATGCTCTTTGGTTAGCATCGTCTATTAATTTACCTGGATATTTTTGTTTTAATAAGAAACCTTTTAGTTCCCGCAGTCTCTGAATTTTGACATCTTGATTGGACACAATTGTACAAATTCGTCTAGCTAAGTTATATGGGATGTTTCGTTTCGTATGAGGTGGGTGACAAGAATTAAAATTTAGATATTGATGTGTATCAGTTTTTTTGTAATACACATCAGTTTCAATAGAGCCGTTTGCGTGTAGCTTAACTGTCACATCCAGAAAATTTAATGTGGATTGACTCTGCTCAATTGTAAACTGTCATCTAAACTATTTAACATTTTATGAAGTTCTGAGATGATTTCCTGAGATACTCTGAGTATCACAAAACAATCATCTAAGAACCGTTTCCATGAAGTCTTAATCAAATCACTAAATTCATTGCCAAACATTTTGGTCACCCTCTCATACCATATTTCCTCAAGATAACCTAAAGTTAAAGTAGCATAGGTAGGGCCAACTTTCGTACCCATAGCGACTCCCTTGATTTGTGTATAGTATAGGCCATTGAAGAAAAATATGTTATTTGATATCACGAGATCTAATGCACCGAGAATAAATGAATTTGAAAACCGGTCTGGTATTAGGTCTGCGTGGTTATTTAACCAATATTCGACAGCTTTTAGACCCAGATCTTTGCGTATATTGTTATATAAATTAACTACATCAAAGCTAATAATTGTACTACCAGACTCTACCTGTGCAGGTAGTTGATGTAGAAAATCTATATCATCGCGAAGAAAGCTTTTAACGCGAGAACATAATGGTTTTAAGATGATGTCTATAAATTTGCTGAGTCGTTGGGTACTGCTGTTGGGCCCACCTACGATTGGTCGAAATTTTAGGTCTTCTGGACTATGTATTTCAACCACTTCATTAAATGATTGTCGGACAGCTTCTTCTATCAGCTTACTCTTGTGCACCTTTGGTAGACCATAGAAGTAAGCCGTGGTAGGTTCAAAATCCTCTAAATATTCCTCTTCTCCTTTATGTAGGGGGGTTGCGTTTTTGGTGATAAAATTCACTATTTTTTTCTTTACGGCATTGTTATCTTCGATGCGCGATAGCTGGTAGTATTCAGTGTCATTCAGCATTTTTACAATGTTCTGTTCATAGAATGAGCTGTCCATCATTACTATAGCTCCTCCCTTGTCAGCTTGTTTGACAATTATATCTGAATTGTCCTTCATCTCGTTCAATACCTTTAGCTCACCCTTACTTAAATTTTGTTTGTAAGGTCTTGGTTGAATTTTGTGAGATGCAATAGAAGTAATGAAGTTATCGAGATGTGCATCTTTTCCTAATCTCGGTGTAAAGTTTGATTTATTTTTAACTAGGCACTCCGATTCAGTGATAGTTTCATTAAGGTCATCCTTATCATCTTTGTGGAAATGATATTGGAGTCTTAACTTCCTGCAGAAATGGGAAATTTCAGAACGTAAAATACAGTTATCACTTCGGGGTGTTGGCGTAAATTTTAAGCCCCTTTTAAATAAACGAATATGATCGGAGGTGAGTTTTACGCTGCTTAGGTTTATGACAACAGGATCTACATTCGTTGGTTCTTGTATCGACTTCGGGTTTTCTGTCGGCCTTGGCCTAAAAAATTGGCCCTATTGGCATACGTATTTCCTGTATCACGGAAAACTGGTGAAGGATTTATGGTACTGTAATTCGTTGTTTGTGGCCTTTTACGGCGGGGTTCCACTTCTTGCCACACATCGTTTTTACGATACGGCTGTGCTTTAGGCTTTGACATTGGCCGTTCTTGCCACGCATCGTTTTTACGATACGACTGTGCTTCAGGCTTTGACATTGGTCGTTCATGCCATGCATCGTTTTTACGATACAGTTGTGTTTCAGGCTTTGACATTGGCCGTTCGGTGTAAACACGTCGACTTAGAGGTTTCTTATTTCGAACCCTTTTCATTTTATCTCTTGAGTTGGGCTTAAATTCCTCCACGTTTTGTGTTGTTTTCGGATCTTTGATATGTTCCGACTCTTCGTCGATCACTTTGAAGTAATCAGATCCGTATTTATCTGAATAATTGTCAAGCCATTCTTTTCGTTTGATCCAGGTTGACTCGGCTTCTGTTTGATGGAGTAAGCATTCAGATTTCCATATCTGTTCAATTTCCTCCAAAATTTCTTTATTTAATGCATGTTCGCAAAATACTTCATGCATGTGCTGATCGATGTGTTGACATTTAGCTTTAAAACTCGCGGCATTAATCTTCATAGTTCCAATTTGGGCCTTGAATTTATTGATAGCTAGGTCAAATCGTATATTAATGACTTCCTTGTTTTGTCCGGTGACAGGTTTTAACCGAAATTTAACCGGTATTAATGGGTGTTCTCTGATAACCCATTCATCATATACTTTTGTATATTGTTCCGTATGATAGTATTTGTTGTACCATCGTCTGTGATTCGATTTTTGTGCGTTCCATATTTTACTTATCTTGGACTTTAAAGTATGCACTTGGCTTATTTCAACTTTAGTTTCGGTTTCCTGTTCATGGCGGTCTGCATCATCATTGTTTTTTATGTTACTGATGATACACACTATCTTTGAAAGTATCTCGGGAATATTTTGTTCATTTACGTTGTTTTCTAAACGTTGTTTGGTGAACCCGAATAAATCTTTCAACAAGCATAAGGTTTGATCTTGTTTAACTTCTATTTGTCCGACCTTACCTCGTAGATCGCTCATCGCCTTAGTAAGTTCTTCCAACTGTCTGTTGGTCTTGGTGCCTTTAGTTTCTTTCTCATTGCCAGCCATAAGAGCGAAGAATTTAGTAGAATAGTTAATTAAAGCTGCTCTTTGGTAATATATAATTGAAATTAAAGATGGCAAAATAAAAATAAAACTACATTTGTATGCTAACGTTTTCACCGCGATAGCGGCTCATCAGGCGATTTATAACAATAGTCTATGACGTCACAATGTCATAGTTACATAATTATACAGGCAAGGGTACAAATATTCAATCCCACCGCGTTCTTTATTTTAATTAATTTCATAATTCTCTTATTTAGAATTAAGTTTCGGGTGGTACTTCTCAATAAAATAGCTCTCTTTCGCCTCCAAGAGGTCGTTGTTGTTGCTATTAAGTCTATATAAAGGAAAAACACTAAATTTACCCCCACCACATACTTCAAGATGCTCACTGAGCGGGATCATCCTGTATTTTGGTTGAAGAATGTGCTGTCGATGGAGGTTCATTCTCAACCTAAGCATCATTTTGGTCTTCCCTATGTACCTTCCCTTGCATCCCGGACACACTATAAGGTAAATTACATAGTTCGATTGGCAATTCATTGCCTGTTTGATATAAAATACATTATCATCATCAATTTTTATGGATGATCCCTCAATGATAATGTCACAGGTTTTACACTTTGAATTACCACATTTCGAAACTACTGGAATTGAAGCGACTGAATCATATTTAGAAGATGTTATAATCCTAGCTAGATTGGAAGGTTGCTTTAGACTGTTGATTATATTTGTTTTTCTCAAAATTTTATCCATCGTTTGGCTATTTTTAAGGATATGGATGTAATTTTCAATGATAGATTTCCCATTTTCCTGGGACGGATTGAATGTAGTAACTAAAGCAACGTTCCGTTTATCAGAGACTACAGGAACTTTAGGTTTTCTTAACAGGCTTTGATCCAGACTCAATGCTCTTTGGTTAGCATCGTCTATTAATTTACCTGGATATTTTTGTTTTAATAAGAAACCTTTTAGTTCCCGCAGTCTCTGAATTTTGACATCTTGATTGGACACAATTGTACAAATTCGTCTAGCTAAGTTATATGGGATGTTTCGTTTCGTATGAGGTGGGTGACAAGAATTAAAATTTAGATATTGATGTGTATCAGTTTTTTTGTAATACACATCAGTTTCAATAGAGCCGTTTGCGTGTAGCTTAACTGTCACATCCAGAAAATTTAATGTGGATTGACTCTGCTCAATTGTAAACTGAATACTGTCATCTAAACTATTTAACATTTTATGAAGTTCTGAGATGATTTCCTGAGATACTCTGAGTATCACAAAACAATCATCTAAGAACCGTTTCCATGAAGTCTTAATCAAATCACTAAATTCATTGCCAAACATTTTGGTCACCCTCTCATACCATATTTCCTCAAGATAACCTAAAGTTAAAGTAGCATAGGTAGGGCCAACTTTCGTACCCATAGCGACTCCCTTGATTTGTGTATAGTATAGGCCATTGAAGAAAAATATGTTATTTGATATCACGAGATCTAATGCACCGAGAATAAATGAATTTGAAAACCGGTCTGGTATTAGGTCTGCGTGGTTATTTAACCAATATTCGACAGCTATTTTATTGAGAAGTACCACCCGAAACTTAATTCTTAATAAGAGAATTATGAAATTAATTAAAATAAAGAACGCGGTGGGATTGAATATTTGTACCCTTGCCTGTATAATTATGTAACTATGACATTGTGACGTCATAGACTATTGTTATAAATCGCCTGATGAGCCGCTATCGCGGTGAAAACGTTAGCATACAAATGTAGTTTTATTTTTATTTTGCCATCTTTAATTTCAATTATATATATATATATATATATATTTAAAAGATTCTTAATTCAACTCTCAGGTTTATATATCAAAAATACTAAGATTTGGATGGAAAGACTATATTTTAATTACAATTACATATTTGCTAAGATCTTTCGGCCTTACGGCGTCTTCAGAGCATGTAAAAAGACAATAACGCCGCTTAGTTACATAATAGCGCGGCGTCAATAAGGGGACATAACTCCAATATTCCCTGATCAGGGGACATAACTCCAATATTCCCTAATCAACGGGGTAATTGTATAATCATAATGATTTTCATTTCAAACGGCGGTTCAGTTTAGGAGAAAATAACTCTATCAGTCTGTTCTCTTTGGCTTCCAATATTTGTTCATTTATGAAATTTAACTTATATATTGGCGCGACTCTGAACTTTCCTTTACCACATATGTCTAGATGGCCACTTAGTGGAATTGTCCTGTTTTCTGGGTGGAGTATCTGGGACCTGTGCAGGTTCATTCTAAGGTTCAATTGTTGGTCGCTTTTGCCTATATAGTTTTCACCGCATCCCGAGCAACGTAACAAATAAACAACATGTTTAGTTTTGTTTAGTTTTGCAGTTCATGTTTTGTTTAACACTGAATACTCGGTTTTTTGGCATGGCGAATGTAGAGCCTTCCATAATGTCATTACATAATGCACACCGTTTATCACCACATTTTGATACGCGTGACATTTCCGTAGTTTCATTCATATCAAACCAAGAAGATGTCAATATTTTCCGAAGATTTGCTGGTTGTTTATAGCTGCTAATGAAATTTGTTTTCGAAACAATCTTTTTCATTTTCGGGCAATTATCCAGCATTAGCTTGTTTATATCGATGATGTTCATTGGTCGGTTGTGGTGTGGATTGAATGTAGTCACTAAAGTCATGATGTTGTCATTTTTCTTCTTCCGCTTTGGGACTCGTAACGTTTCCTGGTCTAATTTTAATGCTGTCTGTATCGCATTATCGATCAATTTTACGGGATAGTCTTGTTTTATAAGAAATAGCTTCAATTCGTCAAGCCTTTGTTGTTTCCACGCTTCGTTCGATACAATTGTACATACGCGCCTCGCTAAGTTGTACGGGATGTTACGTTTCGTGTGCGAAGGGTGACTTGATCTGAAGTTCAGATATTGATGCGTATCTGTTTTCTTATAAAACAAGTCTGTTTCTATTTCACCAGTATCCCATAAATGGACTTCAACGTCTAGGAAATTCAATTTAGATTTGCCTTTTTCCATAGTGAATTTGAGTGATGGAGCCAATGAATTTAATATTTCATAGATTATTTCCAACTCGTTTTAATCTGACTGGATATTGAAGCAGTCGTCTAGAAATCGTTTCCAAAATTCTTCTAGATGTTGTCGTTGACTGAGTCCGAGTCTTATCTCTACGGCGTTGTATAACAACACTTCTAAATAGCCAAGTGACAGTGTAGCGTAGGTTGGTGCCACTTTGGTTCCCATTGCTACCCCTTTGACCTGGCTGTAATGTTTTCCATCAAAATAGAAGATATTGTTCTTAATCACTAGGTCCAAAGCCTCAAGAATGAACTTGGATGTAAATCGGCTTGGAATTTCATCTCTGTGCTTGGAGATCCAATATGCTATAGCCGTAATTCCTAGTTTTGAATCAATATTACTGTAAAGATTAACAACGTCAAAGCTCACTAATGTACTTCCAGGTTTTACTGATTTAGGTAATTTAGAGAGAAAGTCTATATCGTCTCTCAGAAAGCTTTTGACGTGCTTGCACAGGGGTTTAAGAATGATATCTACAAGATTACTGAGCCGTTGTGTGACACTTTCCGGGCCTCCAACGATGGGGCGAAAACGGAGATCTTCTGGTTGTTTAATCGTTATTAGCTCAGAATTTTGTTTTTCAACTTCATGCTGGATTTGCTTGCTTTTGTGTATCTTGGGCAATCCATAGAAGTAGGCCGTTTTCGATTCGTAACTAACCAGGTAGTCTTGTTCATCATTCGTTAAACTTATGTGTTCATGAATTAGACCCTTTATTTTGCGTTTTACTTCTTTCGACTCTTTGTAGTACAATCTCGAACCAGACAAATTTTGGAGAAAGAAAACTTAAATTTTTACATTTAGGATCCACTTTTGTTGTGTCAGCGAGTTGACTTTGACTCAAGAATCATTTCACAACAAACAAAACGACAATCCGGCATCTTGTTTTTAGATTGTCCAATCAGAGGTCAGCATGGCCGGGGCTTACGCGTTAAAAAATCAGAAGATAATGGGCGGTCTTTGGCCCCAGAGGCCTCCGGCCCCGCGGCTGACTCTGGGTACGAGATTGTTTGTAGTAGTCTTTATCTTCTAGAATTGCTAGGACTTTAGATCTATAGAATTCTTTGTCCATCAGTACAATGGCACCTTTATCCGCCTCTTTTATAATAAGTTCATCGCTATTCTTAAGTTGTTCAAGACCTGATTTTTCTTCCTTGTTGATGTTTGGCTTAACTGGTATGTCTCCTAATGGTGAGTTTTCTATTTTATCTAGGAACTCGTCGAGCACTAAGTTTTTGCCCTTATCTGGATTGGCTTTTGACTTATTTTTAACGATGCTAACTTGGTTGCTTTGATTATCACGATCATCTTCATTTCCGTCTTCTAAGAATGTATGGTATTCTGTCAATCGTAATTTACGTGAGAATGTTTTAAATTCTGACTGGAGTAGTTGTTCATTTCGATTTGGCGTTGGTGTAAATTTTAATCCTTTAAGTAGAAGACATATTTGTGGATCTGTAAGATGATGGCTTGATAAGTTTATAATTTTCGGATCGATTTTACATGTAGATAGTTTGGTTGGTAAGTGTTTGGGTGCCTCGGTCTGTACCTTCTCTCTTCTGTATGAACTCCCCGTGTGTTTCTTAAAGGTTTGGGTTCGTCGTAGCCATTTCCTTTTCGTTGGCCTCGGAATAAAAAATGATTCCTGTTTGACTTATTTGTTGTGCGTCGTTTCGCTATTTGCCATGATTGTCATTTTTTGTTTCCTCAATCCCATTCCTCGACATTGAACGAGTTCGTTTTGGGTTTTTAGACTGGCCGCCTTCTTTAGTTCGGGTATTACTTTTTCGGTCAGAGTGTGAAATCCTGCCATTGGTTTTAACTACTCGTTTCTTTGGTTTCAATTTTTATTTCACCGACAATTGGATTTTTGTTTTCCGGTAATTTCGCTACTAGTTTTGGCTTGAAGGGCGAATTTCCGAATTTACCCTCATAACCATTTAGCCAAATTTCGCTCTTTTCCAATTTATTTTCGCACCACGTTGCGGTCTTGTTAATATCGGATTTCCAATATTCGACCAGTCGCGCCAATATATAAGTTAAATTTCATAAATGAACAAATATTGGAAGCCAAAGAGAACAGACTGATAGAGTTATTTTCTCCTAAACTGAACCGCCGTTTGAAAGGAAAATCATTATGATTATAAAATTACCCCGTTGATTAGGGAATATTGGAGTTATGTCCCCTGATCAGGGAATATTGGAGTTATGTCCCCTTATTGACGCCGCGCTATTATGTTACTAAGCGACGTTATTGTCTTTTTACATGCTCTGAAGACGCCGCAAGGCCGAAAGATCTTAGCAAATATGTAATTGTAATTAAAATATAGTCTTTCCATCCAAATCTTGGTATTTTTGGTATATATATATTTTTTACAAGCCAACAGATACACATCAATATCTGTTTTTTAGTCCTTGTCACCCGTCTCATACAAAAAGAAATATCCCATATAACCTAGCTAGACGCATTTGTACAATTGTTTCAAATTATGACATGAAAAATCAGAGATTGCAGGAGTTAAAGGGATTTTTACTAAAACAAAGATATCCAGAAAAGCTAATAGACAATGCCAATCAAAGAGCATTGGATCTGGACCAAGATCTTTTAAGACAACCAAAAATACCTGCAATCTCTGATAAACGTGACGTTGCTTTAGTTACTACGTTTAATCCAACCCAAGAATATGGAAAATATATTATTGATAATTACACCCATATTCTTAAAAATAGTCAAACTATGGATAAAATCCTAAGAAAGATGAACGTAATTAATAGTCTAAAACAGCCGTCTAATCTAGCTAGATTATTAACATCATCACACTTCGAATCGGTCGCCTCATTACCGCCATTAGTTTCAAAATGTAATGATCCAAGATGTAAAACTTGCGATGTAATCATTGAGGGGTCATCTGTTAAAGTTAATAGTGACACTACATTTTATGTAAAACAGTCAATGAATTGCCAATCCAGTTTTGTGTATACCTTATAACATGTCCGGAGTGCAAGGGTACCTATATAGGGAAGACTAAAATGATGCTGAGACTGAGAGTAAATCTTCACAGACAACACATACTGCAACCCAAATACAGGATGATTCCACTAAGTGAATATCTAGCAGTGTGTGGTGCAGGCAAATTTAGTATATTTCCATTGTATAGGCTCAATAGACCCTTCTCACGCGTCGGCCATTTTACATCGAAAACGAGGCTCAGCATATATAGTCTCGGTCACCCAGAACCTCCTAGTCTTCAACATACAGAGGGTCTGGGACCGTTCTCAATATTTGACGTAAAGCCCATTGCTCATGCGTAACCGGGAGTTTGGTTATTAATGTGTCTTATTATCCAGTCTCTTTAGCTAAGCCATGGTGTAAACATCTTTTTTAAGAGGAGTTAACTCCCTTAGACGTTGTTTATGATAAGCCAATTTTTGTCAAATGTTGACAACGGATCCAGACTTATATTCGTAGAATATTTTTCTGGATGATAGAGACTACAGCATATATAGCCCAGGAAATCGTGACGTATCATTTGTTTACTTTTTTGTAGCAGACGCCCTTTTTTATGAACAAGAAAGACGTCTTCTTTTACTTTTATTACTTGTCTAAATATTATTATTTCGGTAACCGAAACACGTAAGACTACAAAATGATCAGTTGCGGTCCCTAGCTACCACAGTGGACCCTTAGTCTAAAGTCATTACCAGCTTTAAAAGAAAGAGATATAGAACTGTGGGCTAATCAAAGCCGAATACCAAAAGCCGTTCACACCAAGGGCTACGGCAATTTTTCCGAGTCGTATGTACATGATGTTGAAGGTAATTTATTTTAATTGTTTATTTCATTAATAATAAAATTCTCGGCAAATGTGAGCAATTGTTTAATACCCAACCATGATAAAAACACGGGAAGAGGGGGAATTCCCTTCGTTCGACGCTATTAATTTCTCGTTACTATAAATAAAACTGTCGTTTGACAGGTCACGGTCATCTCAAGCGGATTCCAAGGTATTATTGAAAGGAGTGTTTTTTGCAGAAAAGAAGCCCCGTGTGGCCTATAAACCTTTAATTGGGAGAATTTTTAAAAAAAATTCTATTGGGTTCGTATTCAAATTTCGAATATACCCCCCCCCCCCCCCCGGCCTTATATTATATTTTGGCGTAGGCTAGAGTAGCCTATTCCTATACCCTAAAGGTTAGGCTGTGCAGGCTGCAGCACAATTTCAATTTGTTATTGTTATAATAATAATAGGCCTATTATTATAGTCTCTTGTGTTGTTATAGATTTTGAAATGGAAGCATAGAATGGAAATAATGAAAATCATAATTATTAAACAGACAAATGTTATCTTCAAATCCCTCTTAATAAAGCATTTTAAATTTTTAACATTTGTTTCATTTCAGTTCGTACAGCAATTGATGGATGTTGTGTTAGAGCGAAATGCTTCAAGTCTATGAAAAAGAATGATCCACCCCATTCTTTAAATTTAAAATTATCAATAATAGATAGCTGTGTAAAAATATCAGATTGTTTATGTTCATGTAAAGCTGGGGAGGGGGACTGTAATCACATTTTAGGGTTGCTTTATCTTTTACATCATTACTGTAAAGTGGATATAAAACTGTGCCTATACTTCAATCTAAGACATCTCTAAAACAAATTTGGCATATTCCTGCAAGAACAAATGATATTACACCAAAAAAAGTACAGGACATTAATTTTCAAAAGATTTCTTTATCAAAATCAGTTGAGGGATCACCTCAAGCAAAACGTTTTCGACTTGATGGTGTCAAATCTTCGTTTTATAATCCAGTTGAAACTCCATTACCATGTTTTCAGTTTATTAATTTGTTGTCGCATAATTTACATTCTGTCAACTCTGGCGCTCAGTTTAGAGCAATTCTGTCAAATACAAATATTGAATGTATGGATATGGTTAATTGTAGTTTAGGTCCGGTACCTAAAGGATGTGTTTTATCTGATCATCAGCCTATACTAGACAGTGAAAACACATTGGATATTTTAAATAACCATCCAAATGTTACTGATTTTCCCCCCTTTAAATTGCCTAAGTTAAATTCTTGTGTTTCTTTTGTATTAACTCATAGCCAACAAGATGTTTTTGATGGGCTTTTTGTTTCTGAATCAGATTCTTTACATATTGAAAAAACTACACGTGACCAGTCATCGAACAGCATGTGGCACAAATTCAGGTGTAACCGCTTAACGTCTTCTATTTTTAAGCGTATAGTTTCTAGGCAGGGTGATTTTTTAAAACTGGCAGAGTCTTTAGCTAGTAAAAAAAGTATAACCACCTCTGCAATGCAGTATGGCATTGACCATGAGGGTGAAGCAGCATCTACATATGCTGGCCTTTCAGGAAATAATGTGTATGGTTGTGGACTTGTAATAAACCCAAGCTGTCCCCATCTTGGTTCTTCACCAGATCGTAAAGTTTATGACATCACTGCAAATCAAAAATATGGACTACTCGAAATAAAATGTCCAACCTCTGTATCTATATCTGATGTTAAATATTTAAAATTACATGGTCAGTCATATAAACTTAAAGAGACACATGATTATTATTATCAAGTTCTAGGTCAAATGGCACTTACTGGGTTGTTATGGTGTGATTTTTATGTAATGTGTAAAGATGACTTTCATTTAGAGAGAATTTATTTTAATCAAAACAAGTGGAATCAAATAAAAGTAAATTTGGACTTGTTTTATTTTGAGCATTATCTTACATATATAAGTAAATAACTTGTAACAAGGTTGTGATGTATAAACTTAATAATTAATTATATGTACAATATGATGACTAGATTAAAACATATGTATAAGCTGTACAATATGATGACTAGAACTAGATTAAAAACATATTTATAAGCTGTTACAAATAATGTACATGCATCATCATTTATGTACAATTTCACTAGAATTATTTATACATGTATCTAAATTGATTCTTATTTGTTAGATGTGAATAGAGTGACAGATAATTAATTGAATTTATTAAAAGGTCTATCTAAATCATCATTCATTAGGTCATATTTTTTTATTTTTAAGTATAAAATGAATTGAGGTTTCACATCCTACAATTCAGCTCCAGATTGGATAAAAATGTAGGCATACACTGTACGTTGTGCTATCTGTGAAATTTTAACCTCACAGCGGCACTATGGCCTACTCTTACACCGAAATGAAACTGTCAAGGGTTCTTTTAGGTGCACCCCACCCATGGCCTACTCTTATATCAGCTAACTAGAAAAACATATCAATAATATCATTAGGACTAAATAGTATTGTAACAAGCTAGTTAAGAGACCCTTTACAATCCAAGAAGACATCCAGTAATACTTAAAGTTAAATTGCTTTTAAATTTATTTATAAAACATATATCTACTTATGATTATGTATTAACATTATTATATTATAATTATATTATACATTCAAATTATTCATTGTATTCCCTAGAAATGTAAAATCTGAAGTCTGTGTTATAGATCTGGTAAATATTTTTACACGACAGTACAATTATCCTTATAATAACATACTTTATTTATAATAAACATATAAATGTTATTGTTGACATTATATTACTGTTGTTCGCATAATACATAATTATTAATATTTTACGACAAATAAACATACAAATGTTTAAGTCAATTACATGTCTTGTTATTACTTAATCTCAAAATAATTTTCCATGAAAATTTGTTAATAAGCAACAAACAGTCCAAATTTGGTCTATTGAACCCGCTATGGTAAGAGGAATTACAGAATCAAAAATATGGTACTCCTTACAACGCCTTATTGCCCTTTCTACATGTATTCTCAGTCGAGAATTCCTGAGTTTCCTTAACTTGTTCTTTTGTGAATTGATCCATTTGTCTTAAAAAAGGTGGAATGACAATCTTAGCTCCCTTAGGAGTCAACAAATCCTGAATTAAAAAACCTTTATCAACCATGACATCGTCCCCAACATCTAAAAGATGAATAATCCCAGATAATCGTGTTATTTCTTTATCTGAAATACTGCCTGTGTACAAAGAACTTATAAAACTAATCATACCATTAGGTGTTATTCCTAAAACGCCCTTCATTGTTGTATGACTCTTGTAATTAGAATACATTTCAGAATTACGAACTTTGAAACTTGGGGTTTGAATTCTAATTTCAGTACAGTCTAAAATTACTCGCACATTAGGGTATAAAACCTTAAAAAACTCTGGAATATATTTATTAATAGTACTTTTATCTGGCCATATTGGTAATATGCCTAACATTACATAAAGATAATTTGACCAGGTCATAATAAATCTGCTTACAGAGCTGATAGAAATATCAAAACGCACTGCTAAATTATTTTCAGAAAAACCCTGCCGAACTCGACATAAAAACATAAACCAGCGGCTGCCAGGCAGGATACGCCCACATACAAGAGTTGGATAGAGAACAAGCTAAAAAGAAAGTGATTTTCCTACAATCAAGGACAATAACTCATGAAGTTACAAATCGATATGCGCATATATCGAATAGAACCAAGATCTTTGAATGGGTTATGAACATGCATTTCAAGGTACTTCAAAATCTGATTAAAATATTTTTACACTATATTCGCATACAAGTGGCGGCCATTTTGTCCGGCAGTTTTGGTCCGATTTCACAAAATTCAAACTCAACCTTCATTCCAATGTAACGATGATATAATCAAATGTTTTTTAAATCGGATAATAATTGTGATCGCAAGAGGAACCGCAAGCTAAAAATGGTGATTTTTTTCGTAAAATCAGGGGTCATACTTCAGGAAGTTATGATCCGATATGCGCAAATATTGAAAGGAGCCAAGATCTTTGGGTTATAAACATTCATTTGAACTTTCATCAAAATCGTTTCAAAATTGTGACATCTACAGTGTTCACAAGCTAAACGAGAGATGGATAGATAACAAGGTAAACCGAAAGTGATTTTTCTACAATCAAAGGCTATAATTCATTAAATTACAATTTGATATGCGCAAATATCGAAAAGAATCAAGATCTTTAGGTTATAAACATGCATTTCAAGTTTTTCAACAAAATCGAATCAAAGTTGTGACCTATACTGGGTCCACAACCTTGATATACCATATTTTAACACTATAAGCGTACAAACGGTGGCCATTTTGTCTGGCAATTATGGTCCGATTTCCCTGAAATTCAAACAACCTTCCGTTTGGTGTAACGGTGATAGAGTCAAGCATTTTTTTAAATCGGATAATAATCGTGGCCTCCAGAGGGACCATAGGCGATTTTTCGGACAATCAGGGGCCATAATTCAGGAAGTTATGATCTGATATGTGCAAATAACAAAAGGAACCAAGATCTTTGGGTTATAAACATGCATTTCAAGTTTCATCAAAATCGAATTAAAATTGTGACATCTACAGTGTTCACAAGCTAAACGAGAGATGGATAGATAACAAGGTAAACCGAAAGTGATTTTTCTACAATCAAAGGCTATAATTCATTAAATTACAATTTGATATGCGCAAATATCGAAAAGAATCAAGATCTTTAGGTTATAAACATGCATTTCAAGTTTTTCAACAAAATCGAATCAAAGTTGTGACCTATACTGGGTCCACAACCTTGATATACCATATTTTAACACTATAAGCGTACAAACGGTGGCCATTTTGTCTGGCAATTATGGTCCGATTTCCCTGAAATTCAAACAACCTTCCGTTTGGTGTAACGGTGATAGAGTCAAGCATTTTTTTAAATCGGATAATAATCGTGGCCTCCAGAGGGACCATAGGCGATTTTTCGGACAATCAGGGGCCATAATTCAGGAAGTTATGATCTGATATGTGCAAATAACAAAAGGAACCAAGATCTTTGGGTTATAAACATGCATTTCAAGTTTCATCAAAATCGAATTAAAATTGTGATCTCTACAGGGTCCACAACCTTGATATACCATTTTTTAACAGTATTCGCGTACGAACGACGGCCATTTTGTATGGTAATTTTGGTCCGATTTTTCCGAAATTTAAACTCAACTGTGATATAATCGAACGATTTTACAAATCGGATAATAATTGTGACCTCCAGAGGTACCACGAGCTAAAATAGGTGATTTTTCGGACAATTCAGGAAATTACGTTTCGATAGACGCAAATATCGAAAGGAACCAAGATCCTTGGGTTATAAACATGCATGTCAAGTTTCATCAAAATCGGTTCAAAATTGTGACCTCTATAGGGTCCACAAGCTAAAAACGTGATTTTTCGTACAATCAGGGGCCATAATCCATGAAGTTTTGATCCGATACATGCCAATATCGAAAGCAGCCGAGATCTTTTGTGGATAAACCTTTATTTCAAGTTTCGTTAAAATCCGACAAGAATTGTGACATGTAGAACGTCCACAAACAATTGTGGACGGACGGACGGACAGGGGCGACGACATAATACGTCCACATGAAAATGTGGGCGTATAAAAATTGATCAATCAGTAGAAGACTTTCTGAACTAAAAGCAGTACTATTAAATTGTGATGACTGATTGCGCTGTCTCTGAACTTGGCTCCACCTAATCATGTTTACAGCAGTTGGCTGTAAAGCATTAAATACAGATAAAAAATTATTATAATCCCGAAAACCTGTATAAAATAAAACCATATCATCATTCATACAAACTTAAAACACGATCTTCTAAAACTTTATTATGTTGTTGAAGAGAAATAAACTTTTCTTCCAAACTTAAAGGTGAAACAGCATAATCATGATCTTCAAATGGTGGTGGTATAAATTCTTTCACTTTGTCATTCCTGAATTAAATTATAAAATAGGATTAATTATGACATGAAATGTGGTTTGGCGTTCTACTTTTCTATACCAACAGGGATAATATTAAAAATGGCCTTACAGTACACTTTGCAGATGGGTTGGACAGCGGTTTTACGATGGTACAACCTATTTATAGTGCTGCTTACCAAGGATTCTTTTATGTGCATGCCAATGTTAACATGGGCCTCAGTTTTACATTCCATCCGAACAGATATACACTGTCAAGAGGAATCTACCCCATAAAATATTGAACCAAACCGGGAGGGACTAGAGACTTGGTTAGTGAGCAAACTATATAAGGGGTGGGGTAGTTTTTTAACAACTACATAAAAATACATAGATGTAGGCCTATTATTAAAGGGAACGCAATCGACTAACAATCTCAAATATGTATATATATTATATGGTTCCTAATCCTGTACCTGTAATTATTAAATGGTAATCTTTGTTTGGGTGCAGGTCTTTCCTCATGACATGTTGTCCAATTAAAAAGAGACGGAACAGAACCATTCTTTAGTCTTCTCATTCCAGAGAGTGTCTTTTTAAAGTCATTTGAATTGAAATGTAAACAACAAACATGGGTAGCTTCTGTAATCTAAAAAAAATAAATTAAATAATTAGGTAGGACATTTGTGTAACAAACATTAGGCCTATACTATAAGCCTATGAAAAGATATAAGGCCTATAGGCCCTACAATACATACGGTGTTACGGTACTTAATTATGCCGAGTTATGGCAAAAAAAGTTTAACAAATATAGCCCAAGCCTAGGCCTACATTAATAATAACAATGATGATGATAATTTCATTTTGAAAATGCCAATAAAAAATTAGACATATTATAGAACTAAATAATAAAGTATTTATTTTGGAATATTTATTTGACTGTGCGTACAACGATCGGCATGTATGTTGACATTCGATGATTCTCGTAATGGTAGGTCATGAAATTAAAAATGCATGACTTACTTTGAACAAAGCATTCTCATCTCTTCTTATTTTAACAATCCATTCTCTCCGTAGCTTTTCGTCTTTCGGTATGTTGTGAAAGGACAGCTTCTTGGTTATAAATATGCATTTCAAGTTTCATCAAAATCGAATTAAAATTGTGATCTCTACAGGGTCCACAACCTTGATATACCATTTTTTAACAGTATTCGCGTACGAACGACGGCCATTTTGTATGGTAATTTTGGTCCGATTTTTCCGAAATTTAAACTCAACTGTGATATAATCGAACGATTTTACAAATCGGATAATAATTGTGACCTCCAGAGGTACCACGAGCTAAAATAGGTGATTTTTCGGACAATTCAGGAAATTACGTTTCGATAGACGCAAATATCGAAAGGAACCAAGATCCTTGGGTTATAAACATGCATGTCAAGTTTCATCAAAATCGGTTCAAAATTGTGACCTCTATAGGGTCCACAAGCTAAAAACGTGATTTTTCGTACAATCAGGGGCCATAATCCATGAAGTTTTGATCCGATACATGCCAATATCGAAATCAGCCGAGATCTTTTGTGGATAAACCTTTATTTCAAGTTTCGTTAAAATCCGACAAGAATTGTGACATGTAGAACGTCCACAAACAATTGTGGACGGACGGACGGACATGGGCGACGACATAATACGTCCACATGAAAATGTGGGCGTATAAAAATTGATCAATCAGTAGAAGACTTTCTGAACTAAAAGCAGTACTATTAAATTGTGATGACTGATTGCGCTGTCTCTGAACTTGGCTCCACCTAATCATGTTTACAGCAGTTGGCTGTAAAGCATTAAATACAGATAAAAAATTATTATAATCCCGAAAACCTGTATAAAATAAAACCATATCATCATTCATACAAACTTAAAACACGATCTTCTAAAACTTTATTATGTTGTTGAAGAGAAATAAACTTTTCTTCCAAACTTAAAGGTGAAACAGCATAATCATGATCTTCAAATGGTGGTGGTATAAATTCTTTCACTTTGTCATTCCTGAATTAAATTATAAAATAGGATTAATTATGACATGAAATGTGGTTTGGCGTTCTACTTTTCTATACCAACAGGGATAATATTAAAAATGGCCTTACAGTACACTTTGCAGATGGGTTGGACAGCGGTTTTACGATGGTACAACCTATTTATAGTGCTGCTTACCAAGGATTCTTTTATGTGCATGCCAATGTTAACATGGGCCTCAGTTTTACATTCCATCCGAACAGATATACACTGTCAAGAGGAATCTACCCCATAAAATATTGAACCAAACCGGGAGGGACTAGAGACTTGGTTAGTGAGCAAACTATATAAGGGGTGGGGTAGTTTTTTAACAACTACATAAAAATACATAGATGTAGGCCTATTATTAAAGGGAACGCAATCGACTAACAATCTCAAATATGTATATATATTATATGGTTCCTAATCCTGTACCTGTAATTATTAAATGGTAATCTTTGTTTGGGTGCAGGTCTTTCCTCATGACATGTTGTCCAATTAAAAAGAGACGGAACAGAACCATTCTTTAGTCTTCTCATTCCAGAGAGTGTCTTTTTAAAGTCATTTGAATTGAAATGTAAACAACAAACATGGGTAGCTTCTGTAATCTAAAAAAAATAAATTAAATAATTAGGTAGGACATTTGTGTAACAAACATTAGGCCTATACTATAAGCCTATGAAAAGATATAAGGCCTATAGGCCCTACAATACATACGGTGTTACGTACGGTACTTAATTATGCCGAGTTATGGCAAAAAAAGTTTAACAAATATAGCCCAAGCCTAGGCCTACATTAATAATAACAATGATGATGATAATTTCATTTTGAAAATGCCAATAAAAAATTAGACATATTATAGAACTAAATAATAAAGTATTTATTTTGGAATATTTATTTGACTGTGCGTACAACGATCGGCATGTATGTTGACATTCGATGATTCTCGTAATGGTAGGTCATGAAATTAAAAATGCATGACTTACTTTGAACAAAGCATTCTCATCTCTTCTTATTTTAACAATCCATTCTCTCCGTAGCTTTTCGTCTTTCGGTATGTTGTGAAAGGACAGCTTCTTGTCAATGTCGTACCGAGAATCGCTTGTACACAACGGGACACAACCATTGACGTCATATATAGATAGACCGCCTATTCGCTAGAATCGCGTGGTATCGCCTGATGTGACTTCCGTTGAGGGAAGAAACCAATATGGCTGCCATCTGTACGACAGTGTTTTGAGTTTGGGAATAATAGAAAATCAAAACTACCACTGCAAAACTGACAAACTATGTCCGAAATAAATATCCGAAAGAACGTAAGTATTTTTTTTATCGATACTATTAGTTTTCAGTGAAATTTCGTTCGTATAATGTATAATAAGCATTTTATCGTTTGGTCCTCACAGTTGGAACGGTGACTGACAGTCACAGTGACAGTGATAGATCGTACCGGTGGCGTTATAATTTATAAAACATAATTTTTGACCTGGAATAATATTTCCAAATCCAAACAAGTTCAAGATAATTAAATTAATAAAGAAGAATTAACTTTAAAGTGACCTACAACATAATATAGTCATGTTTTATTGTTTCTTTATTTAGCCAGTCACGTTTGGTCGTGCAGGCCTACCATTTTTATATTTTACAAATTTTAAAATTTAGTTTTTGTTTTGCAAGAAAAAACGGCCACCTATAACTTTTTGGGCCTATTAAAATGAGATAATTAATATGACTTTATTTAATAGGGGTTGAAGATTAGGAAACAGGCTTTCTAACATCCTGCCCTTCATAAAAAAAATATTAATACCACTAGGGCAATAGGGCCTAGTATAATACAAAATGTAATCTAGGCCCAATTTAATTAAATGAAAAAGAAACTTTACATTTTCATTTAACTTCATTAAATAGTAAAAGTACTTTTGGATTTCAAAAAGCTACCTTAGTTTCTGTTAAGATTATAAATCAATTCCAAATAAAAATTTCTACTTATTAACCAGTAATGTGGCTATATTCTTACGACGAGGCTTAACGAATAGAATTATTGATAGCTTTTTCTTACAACATGGTGGAAGTTCTGAAATTCTTTGATAAGACCTATTTTACTCTACTGAAATGATTTATTTTTTTCCGAAACAAAAATCCTTTTATCTTGCTGGAGCTTCTGATTGCTGTGTGCATGCTTCTTTTTTTTACCTTTTTAGGCTAAATAATAATTTAAGATACCGGTATTAAAAATTTCAAATAGGCCTTAGGCCTATATATATATGCAAATTTTGTTACTTCCGCATTCGCTACCGTAACTTCCACCATGTCGTAAAAATAGTCTATCAATAATTCTTACGCCTCGTCGTAAAAAAAATGGTCTAGGCATTTTGTCAATTTAACGTGCTATTTAAAAAAAAATATATATATATATATATGCATTAAAAATTCAATAAAAGCTATTTGTATACATTTGAAAATTTGATCAAAAAGAGGGTTTGGGAAAAATTTAAATAAGCTGTCCTCATAATGTAAATTTAGGTACAATAAAGCTAGACAGGCTTAAAGGCTTGTCACACAGGCTCTTGAAGTTGAAATGTGACCTCCCCTCAATTGATGATAAATCTTTAAACCCTGTACTTTCTTTTGTAGGTCTCATCATAAGATGAAATGTTTCCTGCTACATCCATCCATGGATAATATAACAACAGTTTTTCAAAAGAAGACTTTATGTCACACAGAAAATGATATTAAACTGTTATTTAACTAATAGATTCAAACATTTCGGCTAACAACAGAAAAGAAATGGAGTTTAACTCCCTGCTGTTCTGCCCCGGCTTGGCAATGTGTACATGAGGCCTTAGTTTTTCGTCCCATCCAAATGACTCGAAAATGTTCCTTAATCAAGCCCTCTGTAGACCTACTGCACCACTGACAAAGGGAACCCATGCCTGAAAATCCAGATGAACTTTCTCAGCCAACACAGAGAGCCAACCCGCATTCTCCAGGCTAGCGACTCATAACAGACAATTTCAAACATAAAAAGTGTTCAAGAATGAATAAAGAAATTATTTTTATGAATATGATTCTTATTTGTTGATATTTTTGTGATGAATATTGTTTTAACCTTCTAACAAGAAAAGTGTGGTCTACTCGTTCAGATGGAGGATAAAACATACATGGGTAATTCGTCAAATGTGCCATTTCTGCTTCTTCTAAGCAGAGATATGCAATTTGATTAGTCTATGCTTAGGTATCTTTCACTTTCACGCCAACATGTACACTGGACATCAGTTTTTTTGTCCCATCCGACTGACTAGGCAACTACCCTTGTCAGACACTCCGTCATGCATCACTGACTGAAGGTAACTGAGGCAAAATAATCATAAGTTAGAATCCTCCACAGAGGCTTACCTGTAGCCTACATTCAGAAATCATGTGATTACAATTTTAAGAATATTCTTATTGTGAAAAGAACGAGACAAAATGTGTGGTAATTTGTCAGACGAGCAATAAAACTTGTATTGCCAGTATTATACAGGGGTCGTGTGTGTGTGTGCCTTGTATCATAAGGCCTGACATTTGGTGAACTGGGGAGGTTTTTGATCCCTGGGTACATGACAAGGAGTAGGAACGCCCGTCCAACTTCATGGGTTTTCTCTGGTTTCCTCCCACTGCAAGCGAATTATTGAAATAAATTGAACCATATGTTAGTCCCGTAATAATATTGTTTGTATCGAGTGGACATAAAAACCCATTTCTCTTCGCACCTGATGTTTAATTACATCAAAACCATGAGTAAGTAATTCATAATAAGCTGTTTCTTCGACCCAGATTAAGTAGAGTAACTAACCATTAGATTGATCAAGCCTTCAGAGGTTGACAGTTTCAATTATAATTGAGTGAGACTGGTAGAACTTGGTGTTTATCATCACACCAATACCTTGACTTAGTTTGATGATGTGCAACTTTAATTCTAATCAAGTGAGAACTTTGATACATGGCTAAAATGGTTGATCCTTATAAAAAGGTAAATAGGCAAATAAGCAATTAAAAAATGTCAAGTGTGCAATCTCCTAATTACTCTTTTTATTGGGGCCATTAGCCTCATTGTTGGTTTGTTCATATTAAAATACATTTCCATTGTCTGTGATTCAGAACGTGGGGGGGGGGGGCTGACAAGTACAGCTGTCTAAAAAGATCCCTTGGCAGTTGGAATTCAATATTAGAGTGAGTAGGCCGCTGCCCGGGCAAAATTTCCCTCAAAGCGCACTGTATGGCGTATATGCCTGTCTTCATTAGCCTACTTTAGGAGCAAACGAGAAATTTTTAATGGAAGTAAATAAAATGACCTACATGTTTATAATTTTTTTTATATGCAATAGAATAAAATATTGGTATCGGTACTCAAAATTTCAAACATAAAAAAATGGGCGTGGAAATTTAAAAATACCCCCACCCCCACAATGCCTGCCAGTTTACGTTCTTTTAAAAATATGTCAAGATTGAAGTTCTAAAATTTGACCTTCGTTTTTAATTATTTCATATACTTAGGAAAGTTGTGACACAATTTCCAGTAGCTATCTAAATTATAATTTTAACAAAAAAATAAAATTCCATAACTGGACTCTTAAAACTTCCAAGTTTTTTCTGTTTTGACATGCTTTTTAAAAATATAAATAATGAAGTAAAAAATACGATCTTCATGTTTATAATTATAACATATACTTATGAAAGTTGTTGCAGAAGTTCCAATAGCTATCTCAATTACTACATTAGTCATTAGTATTTAGGCTACTAAAAGATTATCGGTACCAAATTTTCAACATAAAAATATGGGCGTGGCAGTTTCAAAATTCTATTTAAACAAAAACTACCAACTCTAAAATTTCAAACTAAAGATTTTTGTAAATCGCAGGGCACAGCCTTTTAGAGCGTAAGTTTTTAAGGCAATGAATTTTATTTTTCAATATTACATTATTGATTTATTTTATTCTAAAAATACTTTTTACAAGCGCGATCGTCACTGTATCGGTCTGTATTTCCCTATGAAAAAAATGTTTAACGCTTTATAATTCCTAAAAAACTATACAAAAATAAAGCTAAGGTTTCAATTAAATAAATTAATCTGTTGGGATTGTCGATATAACCTTAATTCCGCCAAAAATTGATGTACGTTCACCGTCAGTTTGCCGTTTGTTTACATTGGTTTTCGCGGCTTCTGCCCTGAAGGGAATTCTCGCGCTGTGTGTCATGGCGGCCCTGGCCAATCATAAGGCGTGAGCGGTCTATCTATATATGACGTCAATGGACACAACAGTGAAGTGCCATTGTTTACATTGACGACGTCTGCATCCGGATGCGGCGGGTTTGTATACCGAGCCTCGTTTTCGAATTTAGCGTGAGAAAGGTCTATAATAAGAATAACGACCTCTTAGAGGCCAAAGAACAATTTTTTATTTACAAATACCATCCAAAACTTAACTCTAAATGAGAGGATATGTTTTTAATTAACGGTTTAAAATGTACTGAGTTATCACCCTTGCATGTATTGTTCATATTGTAACCATGACGTCATGACGTCATAATATGTATCTATTATTTATTGATTAGTGGTAATATTATAAGTCTGACGAGCAACGTAAGTTGTGAAAGCGCTAACTGAAAATATGTAGTTTTCTTTTGCCATTTTTTAATTTTCTCTCTCTCTCTCTCTCTATATATATATAAATAAGTAAGATGTTTGAAAAGAAAACAAATAGCGTTATATAAACACAAATAATAACAATAGAAAGACGTCACATCCGACGTTTACAATAAATGTTGAGTATACCACTGTTATTAACAAGCCAACAGTGAGGCTGATGTCCCCCGCCGAAATCCCAAAATAATAAGATGACACATATTAATTAATCGAACATTTATTTTTTTCAAAATATTAGCTTTAGCTCAAAATATTAATTATTGACTTAGTTAAGACATTCGCCTAATGAGTTATGTTTCAAAGTCTTGACCAATAAAAGTGCTTATCGCTCCTTAGCCAAAGCAGAAAATTTGCAACCTTAAACTTAGTCAAGATAATGATAAAATGAATCTATACTCTGAGTTCTGAGTTACATTGCTATCACTTCAGTACAACTAAAGTTATCGTGCCCCAAAGCATCAACCAATCAGATTTCTTATCGTTCTGCTTACCCTCAGCAGAAAAAGTTGATTAACGAACTTGGTCAATATATCGGTGTTATAAAGCTAAAGCTATACACTAAGTGTCCTCACTCTCACTTAATCAGAACCTAATAAGCATCAACCAATCAAATTGCTTATCTCTGCTTACCCTAAGCAGAAAATGCTCACCTTCAAATCCCATCAAGGTATTCACCTAATAGACACCTATGCCAAGTGTGAACATTCTAACTCAATTAGAACGATAGTTATTGTGTTCCAGAATCTCGACCAATCAATTTGCTTATCAGCCATCTTACCAAGAGCAGAACATGCTCATTATCAAACTCAGTCAAGGTATTGATGTAATGAAACTACACACGTAATGATTCACGCAGGTGAGATGCCCTCTTATGGTCAGTACTACTCATCAACGCCTACAAACAATTACCAGTATTCTCATACAGGTTTTTCCCAGAACAGATACCCTGCAATGAGCCCAAACGGATCATTTCAGCCACAATATCCCCCACCCCCATTATCCGTAGAATGTATGCTGAATGAAATGAACCAAAAACTAGCAAAATTAGACCTATTAGATAAAGTTATAGACAGATTGAATACAATTGAAAATAAAATATCTAACTTTGAACAGGACTTAACACAAGTCAAGAATAGAGTTTCGAGAAGTGAAACTAACATAGACGGTAATTATGTGTTGATTAGTAGTCTAGAACAAAATGTGTCAGTACTTCAAGGTGAGACAAAACGTTTAAGTGAGTCTCTTTTGGACTCGCAAATGAGGGGCATGAAATATAATTTAATATTCTCGGGAATCCCTGAATCAGATGATCAGGACAATGAAAATTGTGAAGTTGTGTTAACTAAGTTTATCTCAGATCAGCTCGGTATCAACAAAAATATTCAGTTTCAAAATATTCACAGGTTACGAAGACGACGAGACGGCAAACCAAGAAGTATCATAGCCAGGTTTGTGAACTATGTTGACAGGACTGAAGTGTTGAATAGTGCTCCATTACGACTCAAAGATACAAATTTCAGTATTAACCCCCAGTATCCCCCAAAAATAAATGCCAGAAGAAGTCACCTATTTCCAATCATGAAAGAAGCCAAAAAATTGGGACTGAAGGCCAAATTAAAGCTGGACAAATTATATGTAAATGAAACTGAATGTGAGAGCTATGAAGAGCTACACAAAATTATGAGGCCAGTGGATCAACGAAATGACAACAGCTCAGCTACGAGGGTTAAAGACAGGCGTGACCACCTGACAGCTAATGTTGCGACAAGTAATAAAGAGACGATCTTAGGTAAATAGGACAGCCTAGGGGAGTTTTCTAAAATTATGGCTAGTATTGAAATACTAACAGTAAACGTTTGTGGTCTTGAAAAGAGGCAGAATTATCCCGAATTTATTGACCTAATATCTATGTACGATATAATTTGCCTATCAGAGACGAAAACAGACAATGCCAGCAATATTTGCGTCCCCGGGTACAAAATACACACCCAAAATAGATTTAAACTTAAAAATAGACGATCAGGAGGCATAGCAATTCTTGTGAAGGAAACTCTGTCAAATCATCTCAATGTGATTACTACAGATAGTGAATACATAATGTGGGCTCAATTAAAACTCCCCAAAATAACTTTAATTTTAGGTGTAATTTACATTCCACCCGAAAACTCAAAATACTCATCCCTTGATGCATTCACACAAATTGAAAATGAACTTATAAATTGTTTATCTAACAACTCTTATGTTATATTAACAGGTGATTTTAATAGTAGAATTGGTAACGACGATGGTATCTCAAACTTTGATTATGATAAATATCTCGACTTCTCAGATAGTGCTTATACGCACAGTGTTGTAAATGTTCTTAATGAACTAAATATACAAACACACCGAATCTGTAAGGATACAAACAAAAATCGATATGGATCTAACTTGATCCAATTATGCAAAAATAATGATTTAATCATTATGAATGGTAGAATGAACAAAGATATCACAGGTAAATTAACATGTAAAAATGCCAGTACCGTAGACTACACATTATGTACAACCGAACTAATAAAACTAGTTAAAGAGTTCGATGTTCTCGAATTCTCGTGCCTTATATCTGACGCCCATTGTCCTCTGCGATTAAAACTAAATTTAGAAAATAGTTTGGAAGTAAAATCTAATCTTAACTTGTTTGAAAACACAATAACTGAAAATATTTGCATCCCGAGAAAATGGGCTTCAGAAAAAAAGATAGTTTTTATTGAAAATATGAAACAACAATCGGATGAAATTAACAATATTTTGTTAAATATTTGTAATTGCTCTCCCGATGTTGTAAGTGTCAAAAGTATTGATGATATCATGTCAGATATTTGTAATCTTATGACCTCTACCGCTGGTAGCGTATTTGGGATCAAGTCAAAAAAGTATAATTTAAAAGTAAACAATAAACCTTGGTTTGATCACAAATGTGCATCCGGCAGAAAAGTTTACATGAAAGCAAAACGTGTATATAAAAAACATAAAACTATTGTAAATAAAGAAATTATGAATAGGAATTTGAAACAATATAAAAATGTTATGGATAAATCAATGAAAAGCCATAGATGGTCATTACAAAACAGTTTAAAAACACTAAAATCCAAAAACCCAAAGGAATATTGGAAAATCCTAAAACAGTCAAAACATCCACATATAAATTCGCAAAGTAAATTAAAATTGGAGGATGCGTTTAAATACTTTAGAAATATAAATGAAGTCGATATTGAAAATTGTGATCCCAGTGACTTCACAAGTGAAGATGACATAAACTCAGACACCGCTCTAAATAGAGAAATAACAGAACATGAAATATTAACGGTTGTTAGCTCTTTAAAAAACAATAAATCGGCTGGACAAGACTTAGTAGTCAATGAATACATAGTTAGCACATTAGACGAATTTTTACCAATCTATTTAAAATTATTTAATCTCATTTTTGATTCAGGTACAATCCCATCATCGTGGACAATAGGAAACATTATCCCAATATACAAAGATAAAGGTGACCCAAAGGATCCATGCAACTACAGACCAATAACTTTACTAAGTTGCTTAGGAAAGGTATTTACCTCCCTTATAAACAATAGACTAAATAAATTCTCAGACAAACACTCAATAATTAATGAAGTACAGACAGGTTTTAGACAATCTTACTCAGTCACTGATAACATGTTCATAATTCATTCTCTATTCGAAACCTTGAAATCATCCGGTAAGCGTCTGTATTGTTGTTTTATCGACTTTAAAGCCGCTTTTGACAGTCTGACCAGAATCCACATGTGGCAGAAACTAAGTAAGAGTAACATTAAAGGTAAATGCTTCAGAATAATATATAATATGTATGATGTCATTAAATCTAGATTAGAAATAGATAGTCAAGTGTCTGAGTTATTCAGTTGCCGAATTGGAGTGAGACAGGGTGAGAACCTCTCACCCTTTCTTTTCTCCATTTTTCTAAATGACCTGACCGAATTTATGTCGCAGCATCAAATTATTGGTATGCCTACCATTTCCACAGAAATACAAAATAGTTTATCAATATATATGAAATTATTTACTATTCTATATGCAGACGACACTACGCTATTTTCAGAAAGTGCACCAGATTTACAAACCCAATTGGATATATTTAAAACTTATTGTGATACATGGAACCTGACTGTAAACGTGTCTAAAACAAAAATTATGGCTCTTGGAAAAGGCAGGAACCCCCCAAAATTTAGTTATACATACAATAATGAGCCCATAGAAATAGTAAATGAATTTAAATACTTAGGTCTAATTTTTACAAAAACTGGAAACTTTTCTAAAGCAATAAATTATTTATCAAATAAAGCCATGAAATCTATGTTTTCAGTATTAAAATCATGTAGGACCAATAACTTAAGTCTTGATTGTCAGCTAGACCTCTTTGATAAAATTATTAAACCGTCGTTAATTTATTTATGTGAAATATGGGGCTTCTCAAAACTTGATAAAATCGAAAGTATACACCTCAAATATTGCAAATATCTGCTAAACTTAAATAAATCGACACCGAATTGCATGGTATACGGAGAACTGGGTCGCTACCCCATAGCAATAGATATTAAAACTAGAGTTATAACCTTTTGGGCTAAACTACTGACTGGTAAACCTTCTAAAATATCAATTATCATGTACAAACTAATATATGACAGATTTCTTAATGCTAACGTATCAAATCCCTGGCTAGAATTTGTAAAATATATTCTTGATGAATGTGGTTTAAGCTATATTTGGACAACACAAAACTTTGTAAATGTATCCTGGTTAAAGCACACAGTAAAATCAGTACTCCAAGATCAATTTAAGCAAAACTGGCACTCTGATATAAATAGTTTCCCTAAATGTATAAATTACAAATTATTTAAAAGCGAATTTAAATTTGAACCATATTTACATAATTTACACGGCAAATCAAGAAATATCTTATGCAGATTTAGAACAGGTAACTTAAGACTACCTATAGAGACCGGTAGATGGCTTGGTATTCCAAGACAACAGAGAACCTGCAATATCTGCACACTTGAACTTATAGGTGACGAGTTTCATTATATATTCGAATGTCCAACCCTAAGTGAACACAGAACTAATTTAATTCCTAAAAATATAATAAAATTTAGAAATATTATTTCATTTTATAACCTATTTAATAATTATAAATATAGTACTTTAAATAGCTTATGTAAATTTATATTTATTATTCAACAGACATTAAACTCCTTTTCAACTTAACACATTGTATATTATATTCATGTTATTATTATGTTACTCCCCCCATCAACTTAACACATTGTATATATATTTCTTAATGTTATTATTATTATGCTATATTAATTAGATTACATGTTTTCTCTACGCTGTTTATTGTAACGGTTATTTGAGAATAAAGTTATTATTATTACCAAGTTTCTTTATTTCACCTAATTAGAATTAAAGTTATCGTGCCCCAAAGCATCAACCAATCAAATTGCTTGCCTCTGCTTAAACTAAGCAAAAAATGCTCATCTTCAAATTCCATCAAGACATCGTCCCAATAAACACTCACTAAGTTTGAACATTCTAACTTAAAATGAGAGTTATTCAGTTCCAAAGTCTCGACCAATCAAATTGCTTATCGCTCTGCTTACCCTGAGCAGAACATGCTCATTATCGAACTTAGTCAAGGTATTGATGTAATGAAACTATACACCCCGTTTCATCACTCTCACTTAATTAGAACTAAAGTTATCGTGTCCCAAAGCATTAACCAATAAAATTGCTTATCTCTGCTTACACTAAGCGGAAAATGCTCATCTTCGAACTCCATCAAGGTATTGCCATAATAAACACCTACACTAAGTTTGAACATTCTAGCTCAATTAGAACGAGAGTTATTGTGTCCTAAAAAGTGTGACAGACAGACAGACAGACAGACGGACGGACGGACGAACGTAATGATAATCGGTGTTTAACATGTAATGATATTATCAAAGGGTCATCTATCACTGTCACAAATCACCAAATATTTACAATCAAACAAAATAACTTAATGTTAAAGTTTAACTGGTGTAGTTTAAATTATAAATATATTTCATTGCAAATGTATATTTCATTGTGTATGTAACTAAATTTCGACTTAAATTATTGTCCCCCGCCTCTCGAAGAAAGCAGGGGACTATTAACATGGGTTCGTCCGTTCAGTGTCATTCAGCATTTTTACAATGTTCTGTTCATAGAATGAGCTGTCCATCATTACTATAGCTCCTCCCTTGTCAGCTTGTTTGACAATTATATCTGAATTGTCCTTCATCTCGTTCAATACCTTTAGCTCACCCTTACTTAAATTTTGTTTGTAGGGTCTTGGTTGAATTTTGTGAGATGCAATAGAAGTAATGAAGTTATCGAGATGTGCATCTTTTCCTAATCTCGGTGTAAAGTTTGATTTATTTTTAACTAGGCACTCCGATTCAGTGATAGTTTCATTAAGGTCATCCTTATCATCTTTGTGGAAATGATATTGGAGTCTTTAACTTCCTGCAGAAATGGGAAATTTCAGAACGTAAAATACAGTTATCACTTCGGGGTGTTGGCGTAAATTTTAAGCCCCTTTTAAATAAACGAATATGATCGGAGGTGAGTTTTACGCTGCTTAGGTTTATGACAACAGGATCTACATTCGTTGGTTCTTGTATCGACTTCGGGTTTTCTGTCGGCCTTGGCCTAAAAAATTGGCCCTATTGGCATACGTATTTCCTGTATCACGGAAAACTGGTGAAGGATTTATGGTACTGTAATTTGTTGTTTGTGGCCTTATACGGCGGGGTTCCACTTCTTGCCACACATCGTTTTTACGATACGGCTGTGCTTTAGGCTTTGACATTGGCCGTTCTTGCCACGCATCGTTTTTACGATACGACTGTGCTTCAGGCTTTGACATTGGTCGTTCATGCCATGCATCGTTTTTACGATACAGTTGTGTTTCAGGCTTTGACATTGGCCGTTCGGTGTAAACACGTCGACTTAGAGGTTTCTTATTTCGAACCCTTTTCATTTTATCTCTTGAGTTGGGCTTAAATTCCTCCACGTTTTGTGTTGTTTTCGGATCTTTGATATGTTCCGACTCTTCGTCGATCACTTTGAAGTAATCAGATCCGTATTTATCTGAATAATTGTCAAGCCATTCTTTTCGTTTGATCCAGGTTGACTCGGCTTCTGTTTAATGGAGTAAGCATTCAGATTTCCATATCTGTTCAATTTCCTCCAAAATTTCTTTATTTAATGCATGTTCGCAAAATACTTCATGCATGTGCTGATCGATGTGTTGACATTTAGCTTTAAAACTCGCGGCATTAATCTTCATAGTTCCAATTTGGGCCTTGAATTTATTGATAGCTAGGTCAAATCGTATATTAATGACTTCCTTGTTTTGTCCGGTGACAGGTTTTAACCGAAATTTAACCGGTATTAATGGGTGTTCTCTGATAACCCATTCATCATATACTTTTGTATATTGTTCCGTATGATAGTATTTGTTGTACCATCGTCTGTGATTCGATTTTTGTGCGTTCCATATTTTACTTATCTTGGACTTTAAAGTATGCACTTGGCTTATTTCAACTTTAGTTTCGGTTTCCTGTTCATGGCGGTCTGCATCATCATTGTTTTTTATGTTACTGATGATACACACTATCTTTGAAAGTATCTCGGGAATATTTTGTTCATTTACGTTGTTTTCTAAACGTTGTTTGGTGAACCCGAATAAATCTTTCAACAAGCATAAGGTTTGATCTTGTTTAACTTCTATTTGTCCGACCTTACCTCGTAGATCGCTCACCGCCTTAGTAAGTTCTTCCAACTGTCTGTTGGTCTTGGTGCCTTTAGTTTCTTTCTCATTGCCAGCCATAAGAGCGAAGAATTTAGTAGAATAGTTAATTAAAGCTGCTCTTTGGTAATATATAATTGAAATTAAAGATGGCAAAATAAAAATAAAACTACATTTGTATGCTAACGTTTTCACCGCGATAGCGGCTCATCAGGCGATTTATAACAATAGTCTATGACGTCACAATGTCATAGTTACATAATTATACAGGCAAGGGTACAAATATTCAATCCCACCGCGTTCTTTATTTTAATTAATTTCATAATTCTCTTATTTAGAATTAAGTTTCGGGTGGTACTTCTCAATAAAATAGCTCTCTTTCGCCTCCAAGAGGTCGTTGTTGTTGCTATTAAGTCTATATAAAGGAAAAACACTAAATTTACCCCCACCACATACTTCAAGATGCTCACTGAGCGGGATCATCCTGTATTTTGGTTGAAGTATGTGCTGTCGATGGAGGTTCATTCTCAACCTAAGCATCATTTTGGTCTTCCCTATGTACCTTCCCTTGCATCCCGGACACACTATAAGGTAAATTACATAGTTCGATTGGCAATTCATTGCCTGTTTGATATAAAATACATTATCATCATCAATTTTTATTGATGATCCCTCAATGATAATGTCACAGGTTTTACACTTTGAATTACCACATTTCGAAACTACTGGAATTGAAGCGACTGAATCATATTTAGAAGATGTTATAATCCTAGCTAGATTGAAAGGTTGCCTGAGACTGTTGATTATATTTGTTTTTCTCAAAATTTTATCCATCGTTTGGCTATTTTTAAGGATTTGGATGTAATTTTCAATGATAGATTTCCCATTTTCCTGGGACGGATTGAATGTAGTAACTAAAGCAACGTTCCGTTTATCAGAGACTACAGGAACTTTAGGTTTTCTTAACAGGCTTTGGTCCAGACTCAATGCTCTTTGGTTAGCATCGTCTATTAATTTACCTGGATATTTTTGTTTTAATAAGAAACCTTTTAGTTCCCGCAGTCTCTGAATTTTGACATCTTGATTGGACACAATTGTACAAATTCGTCTAGCTAAGTTATATGGGATGTTTCGTTTCGTATGAGGTGGGTGACAAGAATTAAAATTAAGATATTGATGTGTATCAGTTTTTTTGTAATACACATCAGTTTCAATAGAGCCGTTTGCGTGTAGCTTAACTGTCACATCCAGAAAATTTAATGTGGATTGACTCTGCTCAATTGTAAACTTAATACTGTCATCTAAACTATTTAACATTTTATGAAGTTCTGAGATGATTTCCTGAGATACTCTGAGTATCACAAAACAATCATCTAAGAACCGTTTCCATGAAGTCTTAATCAAATCACTAAATTCATTGCCAAACATTTTGGTCACCCTCTCATACCATATTTCCTCAAGATAACCTAAAGTTAAAGTAGCATAGGTAGGGCCAACTTTCGTACCCATAGCGACTCCCTTGATTTGTGTATAGTATAGGCCATTGAAGAAAAATATGTTATTTGATATCACGAGATCTAATGCACCGAGAATAAATGAATTTGAAAACCGGTCTGGTATTAGGTCTGCGTGGTTATTTAACCAATATTCGACAGCTATTTTATTGAGAAGTACCACCCGAAACTTAATTCTTAATAAGAGAATTATGAAATTAATTAAAATAAAGAACGCGGTGGGATTGAATATTTGTACCCTTGCCTGTATAATTATGTAACTATGACATTGTGACGTCATAGACTATTGTTATAAATCGCCTGATGAGCCGCTATCGCGGTGAAAACGTTAGCATACAAATGTAGTTTTATTTTTATTTTGCCATCTTTAATTTCAATTATATATATATATATATATATATTTAAAAGATTCTTAATTCAACTCTCAGGTTTATATATCAAAAATACTAAGATTTGGATGGAAAGACTATATTTTAATTACAATTACATATTTGCTAAGATCTTTCGGCCTTACGGCGTCTTCAGAGCATGTAAAAAGACAATAACGCCGCTTAGTTACATAATAGCGCGGCGTCAATAAGGGGACATAACTCCAATATTCCCTGATCAGGGGACATAACTCCAATATTCCCTAATCAACGGGGTAATTGTATAATCATAATGATTTTCATTTCAAACGGCGGTTCAGTTTAGGAGAAAATAACTCTATCAGTCTGTTCTCTTTGGCTTCCAATATTTGTTCATTTATGAAATTTAACTTATATATTGGCGCGACTCTGAACTTTCCTTTACCACATATGTCTAGATGGCCAGTGGAATTGTCCTGTTTTCTGGGTGGAGTATCTGGGACCTGTGCAGGTTCATTCTAAGGTTCAATTGTTGGTCGCTTTTGCCTATATAGTTTTCACCGCATCCCGAGCAACGTAACAAATAAACAACATGTTTAGTTTTGTTTAGTTTTGCAGTTCATGTTTTGTTTAACACTGAATACTCGGTTTTTTGGCATGGCGAATGTAGAGCCTTCCATAATGTCATTACATAATGCACACCGTTTATCACCACATTTTGATACGCGTGACATTTCCGTAGTTTCATTCATATCAAACCGAGAAGATGTCAATATTTTCCGAAGATTTGCTGGTTGTTTATAGCTGCTAATGAAATTTGTTTTCGAAACAATCTTTTTCATTTTCGGGCAATTATCCAGCATTAGCTTGTTTATATCGATGATGTTCATTGGTCGGTTGTGGTGTGGATTGAATGTAGTCACTAAAGTCATGATGTTGTCATTTTTCTTCTTCCGCTTTGGGACTCGTAACGTTTCCTGGTCTAATTTTAATGCTGTCTGTATCGCATTATCGATCAATTTTACGGGATAGTCTTGTTTTATAAGAAATAGCTTCAGTTCGTCAAGCCTTTGTTGTTTCCACGCTTCGTTCGATACAATTGTACATACGCGCCTCGTTAAGTTGTACGGGATGCTACGTTTCGTGTGCGAAGGGTGACTTGATCTGAAGTTCAGGTATTGATGCGTATCTGTTTTCTTATAAAACAAGTCTGTTTCTATTTCACCAGTATCCCATAAATGGACTTCAACGTCTAGGAAATTCAATTTAGATTTGCCTTTTTCCATAGTGAATTTGAGTGATGGAGCCAATGAATTTAATATTTCATAGATTATTTCCAACTCGTTTTCATCTGACTGGATATTGAAGCAGTCGTCTAGAAATCGTTTCCAAAATTCTTCTAGATGTTGTCGTTGACTGAGTCCGAGTCTTATCTCTACGGCGTTGTATAACAACACTTCTAAATAGCCAAGTGACAGTGTAGCGTAGGTTGGTGCCACTTTGGTTCCCATTGCTACCCCTTTGACCTGGCTGTAATGTTTTCCATCAAAATAGAAGATATTGTTCTTAATCACTAGGTCCAAAGCCTCAAGAATGAACTTGGATGTAAATCGGCTTGGAATTTCATCTCTGTGCTTGGAGATCCAATATGCTATAGCCGTAATTCCTAGTTTTGAATCAATATTACTGTAAAGATTAACAACGTCAAAGCTCACTAATGTACTTCCAGGTTTTACTGATTTAGGTAATTTAGAGAGAAAGTCTATATCGTCTCTCAGAAAGCTTTTGACGTGCTTGCACAGGGGTTTAAGAATGATATCTACAAGATTACTGAGCCGTTGTGTGACACTTTCCGGGCCTCCAACGATGGGGCGAAAACGGAGATCTTCTGGTTGTTTAATCGTTATTAGCTCAGAATTTTGTTTTTCAACTTCATGCTGGATTTGCTTGCTTTTGTGTATCTTGGGCAATCCATAGAAGTAGGCCGTTTTCGATTCGTAACTAACCAGGTAGTCTTGTTCATCATTCGTTAAACTTCTGTGTTCATGAATTAGACCCTTTATTTTGCGTTTTACTTCTTTCGACTCTTTGTAGTACAATCTCGAACCAGACAAATTTTGGAGAAAGAAAACTTAAATTTTTACATTTAGGATCCACTTTTGTTGTGTCAGCGAGTTGACTTTGACTCAAGAATCATTTCACAACAAACAAAACGACAATCCGGCATCTTGTTTTCGAGAAAAAGACCTAAAAAAGATTGTCCAATCAGAGGTCAGCATGGCCGGGGCTTACGCGTTAAAAAATCAGAAGATAATGGGCGGTCTTTGGCCCCAGAGGCCTCCGGCCCCGCGGCTGACTCTGGGTACGAGATTGTTTGTAGTAGTCTTTATCTTCTAGAATTGCTAGGACTTTAGATCTATAGAATTCTTTGTCCATCAGTACAATGGCACCTTTATCCGCCTCTTTTATAATAAGTTCATCGCTATTCTTAAGTTGTTCAAGACCTGATTTTTCTTCCTTGTTGATGTTTGGCTTAACTGGTATGTCTCCTAATGGTGAGTTTTCTATTTTATCTAGGAACTCGTCGAGCACTAAGTTTTTGCCCTTATCTGGATTGGCTTTTGACTTATTTTTAACGATGCTAACTTGGTTGCTTTGATTATCACGATCATCTTCATTTCCGTCTTCTAAGAATGTATGGTATTCTGTCAATCGTAATTTACGTGAGAATGTTTTAAATTCTGACTGGAGTAGTTGTTCATTTCGATTTGGCGTTGGTGTATATTTTAATCCTTTAAGTAGAAGACATATTTGTGGATCTGTAAGATGATGGCTTGATAAGTTTATAATTTTCGGATCGATTTTACATGTAGATAGTTTGGTTGGTAAGTGTTTGGGTGCCTCGGTCTGTACCTTCTCTCTTCTGTATGAACTCCCCGTGTGTTTCTTAAAGGTTTGGGTTCGTCGTAGCCATTTCCTTTTCGTTGGCCTCGGAATAAAAAATGATTCCTGTTTGACTTATTTGTTGTGCGTCGTTTCGCTATTTGCCATGAATTGTCATTTTTTGTTTCCTCAATCCCATTCCTCGACATTGAACGAGTTCGTTTTGGGTTTTTAGACTGGCCGCCTTCTTTAGTTTGGGTATTACTTTTTCGGTAAGAGTGTGAAATCCTGCCATTGGTTTTAACTACTCGTTTCTTTGGTTTCAATTTTTATTTCACCGACAATTGGATTTTTGTTTTCCGGTAATTTCGCTACTAGTTTTGGCTTGAAGGGCGAATTTCCGAATTTACCCTCATAACAATTTAGCCAAATTTCGCTCTTTTCCAATTTATTTTCGCACCACGTTGCGGTCTTGTTAATATCGGATTTCCAATATTCGACCAGTCGCGCCAATATATAAGTTAAATTTCATAAATGAACAAATATTGGAAGCCAAAGAGAACAGACTGATAGAGTTATTTTCTCCTAAACTGAACCGCCGTTTGAAAGGAAAATCATTATGATTATAAAATTACCCCGTTGATTAGGGAATATTGGAGTTATGTCCCCTGATCAGGGAATATTGGAGTTATGTCCCCTTATTGACGCCGCGCTATTATGTTACTAAGCGACGTTATTGTCTTTTTACATGCTCTGAAGACGCCGCAAGGCCGAAAGATCTTAGCAAATATGTAATTGTAATTAAAATATAGTCTTTCCATCCAAATCTTGGTATTTTTGGTATATATATATTTTTTACAAGCCAACAGATACACATCAATATCTGTTTTTTAGTCCTTGTCACCCGTCTCATACAAAAAGAAATATCCCATATAACCTAGCTAGACGCATTTGTACAATTGTTTCAAATTATGACATGAAAAATCAGAGATTGCAGGAGTTAAAGGGATTTTTACTAAAACAAAGATATCCAGAAAAGCTAATAGACAATGCCAATCAAAGAGCATTGGATCTGGACCAAGATCTTTTAAGACAACCAAAAATACCTGCAATCTCTGATAAACGTGACGTTGCTTTAGTTACTACGTTTAATCCAACCCAAGAATATGGAAAATATATTATTGATAATTACACCCATATTCTTAAAAATAGTCAAACTATGGATAAAATCCTAAGAAAGATGAACGTAATTAATAGTCTAAAACAGCCGTCTAATCTAGCTAGATTATTAACATCATCACACTTCGAATCGGTCGCCTCATTACCACCATTAGTTTCAAAATGTAATGATCCAAGATGTAAAACTTGCGATGTAATCATTGAGGGGTCATCTGTTAAAGTTAATAGTGACACTACATTTTATGTAAAACAGTCAATGAATTGCCAATCCAGTTTTGTGTATACCTTATAACATGTCCGGAGTGCAAGGGTACCTATATAGGGAAGACTAAAATGATGCTGAGACTGAGAGTAAATCTTCACAGACAACACATACTGCAACCCACATACAGGATGATCCACTAAGTGAATATCTAGCAGTGTGTGGTGCAGGCAAATTTAGTATATTTCCATTGTATAGGCTCAATAGACCTTTCTCACGCGTCGGCCATTTTACATCGAAAACGAGGCTCAGCATATATAGTCTCGGTCACCCAGAACCTCCTAGTCTTCAACATACAGAGGGTCTGGGACCGTTCTCAATATTTGACGTAAAGCCCATTGCTCATGCGTAACCGGGAGTTTGGTTATTAATGTGTCTTATTATCCAGTCTCTTTAGCTAAGCCATGGTGTAAACATCTTTTTTAAGAGGAGTTAACTCCCTTAGACGTTGTTTATGATAAGCCAATTTTTGTCAAATGTTGACAACGGATCCAGACTTATATTCGTAGAATATTTTTCTGGATGATAGAGACTACAGCATATATAGCCCAGGAAATCGTGACGTATCATTTGTTTACTTTTTTGTAGCAGACGCCCTTTTTTATGAACAAGAAAGACGTCTTCTTTTACTTTTATTACTTGTCTAAATATTATTATTTCGGTAACCGAAACACGTAAGACTACAAAATGATCAGTTGCGGTCCCTAGCTACCACAGTGGACCCTTAGTCTAAAGTCATTACCAGCTTTAAAAGAAAGAGATATAGAACTGTGGGCTAATCAAAGCCGAATACCAAAAGCCGTTCACACCAAGGGCTACGGCAATTTTTCCGAGTCGTATGTACATGATGTTGAAGGTAATTTATTTTAATTGTTTATTTCATTAATAATAAAATTCTCGGCAAATGTGAGCAATTGTTTAATACCCAACCATGATAAAAACACGGGAAGAGGGGGAATTCCCTTCGTTCGACGCTATTAATTTCTCGTTACTATAAATAAAACTGTCGTTTGACAGGTCACGGTCATCTCAAGCGGATTCCAAGGTATTATTGAAAGGAGTGTTTTTTGCAGAAAAGAAGCCCCGTGTGGCCTATAAACCTTTAATTGGGAGAATTTTTAAAAAAAATTCTATTGGGTTCGTATTCAAATTTCGAATATACCCCCCCCCCCCCGGCCTTATATTATATTTTGGCGTAGGCTAGAGTAGCCTATTCCTATACCCTAAAGGTTAGGCTGTGCAGGCTGCAGCACAATTTCAATTTGTTATTGTTATAATAATAATAGGCCTATTATTATAGTCTCTTGTGTTGTTATAGATTTTGAAATGGAAGCATAGAATGGAAATAATGAAAATCATAATTATTAAACAGACAAATGTTATCTTCAAATCCCTCTTAATAAAGCATTTTAAATTTTTAACATTTGTTTCATTTCAGTTCGTACAGCAATTGATGGATGTTGTGTTAGAGCGAAATGCTTCAAGTCTATGAAAAAGAATGATCCACCCCATTCTTTAAATTTAAAATTATCAATAATAGATAGCTGTGTAAAAATATCAGATTGTTTATGTTCATGTAAAGCTGGGGAGGGGGACTGTAATCACATTTTAGGGTTGCTTTATCTTTTACATCATTACTGTAAAGTGGATATAAAACTGTGCCTATACTTCAATCTAAGACATCTCTAAAACAAATTTGGCATATTCCTGCAAGAACAAATGATATTACACCAAAAAAAGTACAGGACATTAATTTTCAAAAGATTTCTTTATCTAAATCAGTTGAGGGATCACCTCAAGCAAAACGTTTTCGACTTGATGGTGTCAAATCTTCGTTTTATAATCCAGTTGAAACTCCATTACCATGTTTTCAGTTTATTAATTTGTTGTCGCATAATTTACATTCTGTCAACTCTGGCGCTCAGTTTAGAGCAATTCTGTCAAATACAAATATTGAATGTATGGATATGGTTAATTGTAGTTTAGGTCCGGTACCTAAAGGATGTGTTTTATCTGATCATCAGCCTATACTAGACAGTGAAAACACATTGGATGTTTTAAATAACCATCCAAATGTTACTGATTTTCCCCCCTTTAAATTGCCTAAGTTAAATTCTTGTGTTTCTTTTGTATTAACTCATAGCCAACAAGATGTTTTTGATGGGCTTTTTGTTTCTGAATCAGATTCTTTACATATTGAAAAAACTACACGTGACCAGTCATCGAACAGCATGCGGCACAAATTCAGGTGTAACCGCTTAACGTCTTCTATTTTTAAGCGTATAGTTTCTAGGCAGGGTGATTTTTTAAAACTGGCAGAGTCTTTAGCTAGTAAAAAAAGTATAACCACCTCTGCAATGCAGTATGGCATTGACCATGAGGGTGAAGCAGCATCTACATATGCTGGCCTTTCAGGAAATAATGTGTATGGTTGTGGACTTGTAATAAACCCAAGCTGTCCCCATCTTGGTTCTTCACCAGATCGTAAAGTTTATGACATCACTGCAAATCAAAAATATGGACTACTCGAAATAAAATGTCCAACCTCTGTATCTATATCTGATGTTAAATATTTAAAATTACATGGTCAGTCATATAAACTTAAAGAGACACATGATTATTATTATCAAGTTCTAGGTCAAATGGCACTTACTGGGTTGTTATGGTGTGATTTTTATGTAATGTGTAAAGATGACTTTCATTTAGAGAGAATTTATTTTAATCAAAACAAGTGGAATCAAATAAAAGTAAATTTGGACTTGTTTTATTTTGAGCATTATCTTACATATATAAGTAAATAACTTGTAACAAGGTTGTGATGTATAAACTTAATAATTAATTATATGTACAATATGATGACTAGATTACAACATATGTATAAGCTGTACAATATGATGACTAGAACTAGATTAAAAACATATTTATAAGCTGTTACAAATAATGTACATGCATCATCATTTATGTACAATTTCACTAGAATTATTTATACATGTATCTAAATTGATTCTTATTTGTTAGATGTGAATAGAGTGACAGATAATTAATTGAATTTATTAAAAGGTCTATCTAAATCATCATTCATTAGGTCATATTTTTTTATTTTTAAGTATAAAATGAATTGAGGTTTCACATCCTACAATTCAGCTCCAGATTGGATAAAAATGTAGGCATACACTGTACGTTGTGCTATCTGTGAAATTTTAACCTCACAGCGGCACTATGGCCTACTCTTACACCGAAATGAAACTGTCAAGGGTTCCTTTAGGTGCACCCCACCCATGGCCTACTCTTATATCAGCTAACTAGAAAAACATATCAATAATATCATTAGGACTAAATAGTATTGTAACAAGCTAGTTAAGAGACCCTTTACAATCCAAGAAGACATCCAGTAATACTTAAAGTTAAATTGCTTTTAAATTTATTTATAAAACATATATCTACTTATGATTATGTATTAACATTATTATATTATAATTATATTATACATTCAAATTATTCATTGTATTCCCTAGAAATGTAAAATCTGAAGTCTGTGTTATAGATCTGGTAAATATTTTTACACGACAGTAAAATTATCTTTATAATAACATACTTTATTTATAATAAACATATAAATGTTATTGTTGACATTATATTACTGTTGTTCGCATAATACATAATTATTAATATTTTACGACAAATAAACATACAAATGTTTAAGTCAATTACATGTCTTGTTATTACTTAATCTCAAAATAATTTTCCATGAAAATTTGTTAATAAGCAACAAACAGTCCAAATTTGGTCTATTGAACCCGCTATGGTAAGAAGAATTACAGAATCAAAAATATGGTACTCCTTACAACGCCTTATTGCCCTTTCTACATGTATTCTCAGTCGAGAATTCCTGAGTTTCCTTAACTTGTTCTTTTGTGAATTGATCCATTTGTCTTAAAAAAGGTGGAATGACAATCTTAGCTCCCTTAGGAGTCAACAAATCCTGAATTAAAAAACCTTTATCAACCATGACATCGTCCCCAACATCTAAAAGATGAATAATCCCAGATAATCGTGTTATTTCTTTATCTGAAATACTGCCTGTGTACAAAGAACTTATAAAACTAATCATACCATTAGGTTTTATTCCTAAAACGCCCTTCATTGTTGTATGACTCTTGTAATTAGAATACATTTCAGAATTACGAACTTTGAAACTTGGGGTTTGAATTCTAATTTCAGTACAGTCTAAAATTACTCGCACATTAGGGTATAAAACCTTAAAACACTCTGGAATATATTTATTAATAGTACTTTTATCTGGCCATATTGGTAATATGCCTAACATTACATAAAGATAATTTGACCAGGTCATAATAAATCTGCTTACAGAGCTGATAGAAATATCAAAACGCACTGCTAAATTATTTTCAGAAAAACCCTGCCGAACTCGACATAAAAACATAAACCAGCGGCTGCCAGGCAGGATACGCCCACATACAAGAGTTGGATAGAGAACAAGCTAAAAAGAAAGTGATTTTCCTACAATCAAGGACAATAACTCATGAAGTTACAAATCGATATGCGCATATATCGAATAGAACCAAGATCTTTGAATGGGTTATGAACATGCATTTCAAGGTACTTCAAAATCTGATTAAAATATTTTTACACTATATTCGCATACAAGTGGCGACCATTTTGTCCGGCAGTTTTGGTCCGATTTCACAAAATTCAAACTCAACCTTCATTCCAATGTAACGATGATATAATCAAATGTTTTTTAAATCGGATAATAATTGTGATCGCAAGAGGAACCGCAAGCTAAAAATGGTGATTTTTTTCGTAAAATCAGGGGTCATACTTCAGGAAGTTATGATCCGATGTGCGCAAAAATTGAAAGGAGCCAAGATCTTTGGGTTATAAACATTCATTTGAACTTTCATCAAAATCGTTTCAAAATTGTGACATCTACAGTGTTCACAAGCTAAACGAGAGATGGATAGATAACAAGGTAAACCGAAAGTGATTTTTCTACAATCAAAGGCTATAATTCATTAAATTACAATTTGATATGCGCAAATATCGAAAAGAATCAAGATCTTTAGGTTATAAACATGCATTTCAAGTTTTTCAACAAAATCGAATCAAAGTTGTGACCTATACTGGGTCCACAACCTTGATATACCATATTTTAACACTATAAGCGTACAAACGGTGGCCATTTTGTCTGGCAATTATGGTCCGATTTCCCTGAAATTCAAACAACCTTCCGTTTGGTGTAACGGTGATAGAGTCAAGCATTTTTTTAAATCGGATAATAATCGTGGCCTCCAGAGGGACCATAGGCGATTTTTCGGACAATCAGGGGCCATAATTCAGGAAGTTATGATCTGATATGTGCAAATAACAAAAGGAACCAAGATCTTTGGGTTATAAACATGCATTTCAAGTTTCATCAAAATAGAATTAAAATTGTGATCTCTACAGGGTCCACAACCTTGATATACCATTTTTTAACAGTATTCGCGTACGAACGACGGCCATTTCGTATGGTAATTTTGGTCCGATTTTTCCGAAATTTAAACTCAACCTTCCTTAGGGTGTAACTGTGATATAATCGAACGGTTTTACAAATCGGATAATAATTGTGACCTCCAGAGGTACCACGAGCTAAAATAGGTGATTTTTCGGACAATTCAGGAAATTACGTTTCGATAGACGCAGATATCGAAAGGAACCAAGATCCTTGGGTTATAAACATGCATGTCAAGTTTCATCAAAATCGGTTCAAAATTGTGACCTCTATAGGGTCCACAAGCTAAAAACGTGATTTTTCGTACAATCAGGGGCCATAATCCATGAAGTTTTGATCCGATACATGCCAATATCGAAAGCAGCCGAGATCTTTTGGGGATAAACCTTTATTTCAAGTTTCGTTAAAATCCGACAAGAATTGTGACATGTAGAACGTCCACAAACAATTGTGGACGGACGTCAGGACGGACGTCCGGACGGACGGACGGACGGACGGACAGGGGCGACGACATAATACGTCCACATGAAAATGTGGGCGTATAAAAATTGATCAATCAGTAGAAGACTTTCTGAACTAAAAGCAGTACTATTAAATTGTGATGACTGATTGCGCTGTCTCTGAACTTGGCTCCACCTAATCATGTTTACAGCAGTTGGCTGTAAAGCATTAAATACAGATAAAAAATTATTATAATCCCGAAAACCTGTATAAAATAAAACCATATCATCATTCATACAAAGGCGTTGAATTCCGAATTTCATACTACCGGTAATTAAACTTAAAACACGATCTTCTAAAACTTTATTATGTTGTTGAAGAGAAATAAACTTTTCTTCCAAACTTAAAGGTGAAACAGCATAATCATGATCTTCAAATGGTGGTGGTATAAATTCTTTCACTTTGTCATTCCTGAATTAAATTATAAAAATAGGATTAATTATGACATGAAATGTGGTTTGGCGTTCTACTTTTCTATACCAACAGGGATAATATTAAAAATGGCCTTACAGTACACTTTGCAGATGGGTTGGACAGCGGTTTTACGATGGTACAACCTATTTATAGTGCTGCTTACCAAGGATTCTTTTATGTGCATGCCAATGTTAACATGGGCCTCAGTTTTACATTCCATCCGAACAGATATACACTGTCAAGAGGAATCTACCCCATAAAATATTGAACCAAACCGGGAGGGACTAGAGACTTGGTTAGTGAGCAAACTATATAAGGGGTGGGGTAGTTTTTTAACAACTACATAAAAATACATAGATGTAGGCCTATTATTAAAGGGAACGCAATCGACTAACAATCTCAAATATGTATATATATTATATGGTTCCTAATCCTGTACCTGTAATTATTAAATGGTAATCTTTGTTTGGGTGCAGGTCTTTCCTCATGACATGTTGTCCAATTAAAAAGAGACGGCAGAACCATTCTTTAGTCTTCTCATTCCAGAGAGTGTCTTTTTAAAGTCATTTGAATTGAAATGTAAACAACAAACATGGGTAGCTTCTGTAATCTAAAAAAAATAAATTAAATAATTAGGTAGGACATTTGTGTAACAAACATTAGGCCTATACTATAAGCCTATGAAAAGATATAAGGCCTATAGGCCCTACAATACATACGGTGTTACGGTACTTAATTATTCCGAGTTATGGCAAAAAAAGTTTAACAAATATAGCCCAAGCCTAGGCCTACATTAATAATAACAATGATGATGATAATTTCATTTTGAAAATGCCAATAAAAAATTAGACATATTATAGAACTAAATAATAAAGTATTTATTTTGGAATATTTATTTGACTGTGCGTACAACGATCGGCATGTATGTTGACATTCGATGATTCTCGTAATGGTAGGTCATGAAATTAAAAATGCATGACTTACTTTGAACAAAGCATTCTCATCTCTTCTTATTTTAACAATCCATTCTCTCCGTAGCTTTTCGTCTTTCGGTATGTTGTGAAAGGACAGCTTCTTGTCAATGTCGTACCGAGAATCGCTTGTACACAACGGGACACAACAGTGAAGTGCCATTGTTTACATTGACGACGTCTGCATCCGGATGCGGCGGGTTTGTATACCGAGCCTCGTTTTCGAATTTAGCGTGAGAAAGGTCTATAATAAGAATAACGACCTCTTAGAGGCCAAAGAACAATTTTTTATTTACAAATACCATCCAAAACTTAACTCTAAATGAGAGGATATGTTTTTAATTAACGGTTTAAAATGTACTGAGTTATCACCCTTGCATGTATTGTTCATATTGTAACCATGACGTCATGACGTCATAATATGTATCTATTATTTATTGATTAGTGGTAATATTATAAGTCTGACGAGCAACGTAAGTTGTGAAAGCGCTAACTGAAAATATGTAGTTTTCTTTTGCCATTTTTTAATTTTCTCTCTCTCTCTCTCTATATATATATATATAAATAAGTAAGATGTTTGAAAAGAAAACAAATAGCGTTATATAAACACAAATAATAACAATAGAAAGACGTCACATCCGACGTTTACAATAAATGTTGAGTATACCACTGTTATTAACAAGCCAACAGTGAGGCCGAAATCCCAAAATAATAAGATGACACATATTAATTAATCGAACATTTATTTTTTTCAAAATATTAGCTTTAGCTCAAAATATTAATTATTGACTTAGTTAAGACATTCGCCTAATGAGTTATGTTTCAAAGTCTTGACCAATAAAAGTGCTTATCGCTCCTTAGCCAAAGCAGAAAATTTGCAACCTTAAACTTAGTCAAGATAATGATAAAATGAATCTATACTCTGAGTTCTGAGTTACATTGCTATCACTTCATTACAACTAAAGTTATCGTGCCCCAAAGCATCAACCAATCAGATTTCTTATCGTTCTGCTTACCCTCAGCAGAAAAAGTTGATTAACGAACTTGGTCAATATATCGGTGTTATAAAGCTAAAGCTATACACTAAGTGTCCTCACTCTCACTTAATCAGAACCTAATAAGCATCAACCAATCAAATTGCTTATCTCTGCTTACCCTAAGCAGAAAATGCTCACCTTCAAATCCCATCAAGGTATTAGACACCTAATAGACACCTATGCCAAGTGTGAACATTCTAACTCAATTAGAACGATAGTTATTGTGTTCCAGAATCTCGACCAATCAATTTGCTTATCAGCCATCTTACCAAGAGCAGAACATGCTCATTATCAAACTCAGTCAAGGTATTGATGTAATGAAACTACACACCAAGTTTCTTTATTTCACCTAATTAGAATTAAAGTTATCGTGCCCCAAAGCATCAACCAATCAAATTGCTTGCCTCTGCTTAAACTAAGCAAAAAATGCTCATCTTCAAATTCCATCAAGACATTGTCCCAATAAACACTCACTAAGTTTGAACATTCTAACTTAGAATGAGAGTTATTCAGTTCCAAAGTCTCGACCAATCAAATTGCTTATCGCTCTGCTTACCCTGAGCAGAACATGCTCATTATCGAACTTAGTCAAGGTATTGATGTAATGAAACTATACACCCCGTTTCATCACTCTCACTTAATTAGAACTAAAGTTATCGTGTCCCAAAGCATTAACCAATAAAATTGCTTATCTCTGCTTACACTAAGCGGAAAATGCTCATCTTCGAACTCCATCAAGGTATTGCCATAATAAACACCTACACTAAGTTTGAACATTCTAGCTCAATTAGAACGAGAGTTATTGTGTCCTAAAGAGTGTGACAGACAGACAGACAGACAGACGGACGGACGGACGAACGGACGAACCCATGTTAATAGTCCCCTGCTTTCTTCGAGAGGCGGGGGACAATAATTTAAGTCGAAATTTAGTTACATACACAATGAAATATACATTTGCAATGAAATATATTTATAATTTAAACTACACCAGTTAAACTTTAACATTAAGTTCGGGATTGTATTTCCGTATAAACATGCTTTCTTTTATTTCTAATAGCGCTTGATTTGCTACATTTAATTTGTACATAGGGAAAACAGTGTATCTACCTCCGCCACAACGATCTAGATGTTCGTTCAAAGGAATAGTTCTATTTTCTGCGTTTTTAATTTGTGAACGATGGAGGTTCATTCGTCTACTTAATTGCAATTCTGTTTTACCTATGTATCTGCCCTTACAACCTGCGCATATCATCAAATAGATTACATTATTTGATTTACAATTCATATTTTGTTTGATTGTAAATATTTGGTGATTTGTGACAGTGATAGATGACCCTTTGATAATATCATTACATGTAAAACACCGATTATCATTACATTTAGAAACTGTGGGTGTAGAAGATATGGAATCAAATTTTGAAGATGTCAACATTGTTCGTAAACTATGTGGTTGTTTAAGACTGTTAATTATTGTGATTCGATTAATAATTTGGCTCATTTTTTTACTATTTTGAAGAATATGACGGTGTTTGTCATATATTAATTTACCTCTCTCTTGTGGTGGATTGAAAGTTATAACTAAGGCTATTTCCTTATTAGTTGAAACATTTTGGTAAATTTTCGGTTCCCCCGCTGATATCCCAAAATAAATAGATGACACATATTAATTAATCGTACATTTATTTTTTTCAAAAGTATTGAGCAATCAAACTATACACTAAGTTTCATCACTCTCTACAAGATAGAATCAGACATTGTTCATCATCGAACTCCATCAAGGCATTCACCTTACGTACGCCTACACCTAGTTTTAACATTCTACCTTAATTAGAAGGAGGATTTTTGTGTTTCAAAGTCTAGACCTATCAGTTGCTTATCGCTCTGCTTACCCTCAATAGAAAATGTTCATTATTGAACTTAGTCAAGGTATCGATGAAATAAAACTATATACCAAGTTTCATCACTCTCACCTAATTACAACTAAAGTTATTGCGTCCCAAAACATCAACCAATCATATTGCTTATCTCTGCTTACCCTAAGCAGAAAATGCTCATCTTCGAACCCATCACGGTATTGACCTAATAAACACCTACATCAAGTTTGAATATCCTAGCTCAATTTGAAGGAGAGTTATTATGTTCCAAAGTCTCGGCCAATCATATTGCTTATCGCTCTGCTTACCCTGAGCAGAAAATACGCATTATTGAACTCAGTGAAGGTATTGATGAAATGAAACTATATACCAAGTTTCATCACTCTAACTTAATTACAACTCAAGTTATCGCGTCCCAAAGCATCACCCAATCAAATTGCTTATCTCTGCTTACCCTAAGCGGTAAATGCTCATCTTTGAATTTCATCACGGTATTGACCTAATAAACACCTACACCAAGTTTGAATATCCTAGCTCAATTAGAAGGAGAGTTATTATGTTTCAAAGTCTCAGCCAATCAAATTACTTATCGCTCTGCTTACCCTGAGCAGAAAATGCTCATTATCGAACTTAGTCAAGGTATTGATGTAATAAAACTATATACCAAGTTTCATCACTCTCAATTAATTACAACTTAAGTTATCGTGTCCTAAAGCATCAACCAATCAAATTGCTTATCTCTGCTTACCCTTAGCGGAAAATGCTCATCTTCGAACTCCATCAAGGTAATGACCTAATAAACACCTACACCAAGTTTGAATATTCTAGCTCAATTAGAAAGAGAGTTATTGTGTCCCAAAACGTGTGACAGACGGACAGACAGACAGACAGACGGACGGACGGACGGACGGACGAACCCATTTTAATAGTCCCCTGCTTTCTTCGAAAGGCGGGGGACAAAAAATAAATAAAGGTTGAAAATGACTTTGAAAGGGACTATTGTTTATTTGTCTTAAGTCTACATAACCCGGGAGCCCAGCGAGGTTTAATCAAAATATTGGGTCCAAAAGGTTTGAGGTCTACAACACATATTTTAACCCTATATCATTTTGGAAAGGCAAGTCTTAAGTTTTGTAACCTGTGCAATTACCTGGGAGTGCCCCTCCCAACCACCTAAATTTTAATTATAGTTAAAATTAAATGTCCATCAACAATTTTCTTGCAGGCTTTTCATACTCAACACTAAGAAACAGAATGCATGGCTTAAGAGCATAAAATGTTGTTCTAATGCTACTTAAGAGCTTAATTAATTAGCACTAATTAATGACTGTAATTAAAATTTAGAGTCCATAGCTGAAACAAAGCCTAAAAGTTAGCTAGCCAAGTCAGGAAACCGAAAATACTACTTAAGAGCGACAAAAGTTGAACAAACTTTGCTTAAGACAAGTTCAAAGCTGGCAAAAGGAGGGGGGGGGGCACACAATCCACACATAATGATGTTAAAGTGTTTTTCATAAAATTATCTTGTCCGGGGTTATTTTTCTTTCTAATACCTTCACTATGAGTTTCACTGCACAAAATGACTGCTTAACAGCATACAATGTTGTGCTAAGGCTGCTTAAGAGTGTATTTAATTAGCACTAATTAGTGACTTTAATTAAAATTTAGAGTCCATAACTGAGACAAAGTCTCAAATGTAGTTAACCAAGTCAGGAAACCGAAAATACTACTATAGAATGAATGAATGAAATGGGGTTTAACGTCCTATGCTTAAGCACCGTACCTGGGCTAATTGAAGACGGGCATACGCCACAGTGTGCAATGAGGGAAATTTTGCCCGGGCAGCGGCGCTACGGCCTACTCTTATATCGAATTCCAACTGCCAAGGGATCTTTTACATGCACTCCAATTTGTACACGGGACCTCGTTTTTTCGTCCCATCCGAACGACTAGGCAGCTGTCCTTGTCAGGCCCTCCTTCTGCATCACTGACAAGGGGAAATCACGCCGGAAAATCGAGATGAACTTTCTCAGCCAATGCAGGGATCGAACACTCAACCTCCAGGCTAGCGAACCAGCGCCTTATCCACTTAGCCACCGTGATCCCCATACTACTTAACAGCGACAAAAGTTGAACAAACTTTGCTTAAGACAAGTTAAAAGGTGACAAAGGGGGGGGGGGGGGGGGGGGGGGGGGGCACACATAACGATGTTTAAGTGGTTTTGCTAAAATTGTCTTATTTGGAATTATTTTCCATTCTAATACCTTCACTTTGAGTTTCAATGCATAAATGACTGCTTAAGACCATACCATGTTGTACTAATGCTGCTTAAAAGCTTATTAATTAGCAGGGGGTTAATGGACGAATGGTTAGCATGTGCGGTTTGCATCATAAGGTCTGTTATTGGGTCAACTGGCGGGGTTTGGATTCCCCAGTTGTACATGATAAGCAGTAGGGTCGCATAATTAGCATTTTTATTGGAGTCATAAATAAAAATGATAATTATGCGACCCTACTGCTTATCATGTACTTTATTGGCCTTTATATTAAATTTAGAGCAATGGATTTGGGTACATGTTTTACTTGGTAGTGTCCATGTTAATTTTTGTAATGTAATCGCATGAATCTTACGAGTCTCTGATGGCGAGAATTTTTAGTCTTGTCAATTATGAAGAAATAAAACTTTTTTACATCACCTTTCGGCAAACCTCGACAGATTCTACACATCTTAATGTCGGCTGTATGACCATTTCCGCCATATTCGAACTATTTTAAGGGTTCCGAATGGAAAATGGCTGTCCCCATGGAGAGTGTAGTATATCAACAAACGTTACGTTTGGCATTTGGTTTGGGGAATTACCAGGGAATTTTATGAAACCAGCAGCCTTGAAACAACATCTCTGCTTATTTAGGTATACACACTCTACAAAAGACGCAATTTGGGACTTTTTTGTTAAAGCTACACGTTTTCCTTTTTGAAGTAAATCAGTAGCTGCATCGCAAATGTATGGTCGTAGGTACATATCACATACTGTCATACTACAGTCGAGTCTAGATGTAGGGTAATGGAATCTGTCGAGATTTGCGGAGTGTTATATCACAATATACGTATAGATCAAAATAAAAACAAAAACAATTTAAGAGTGTTTAATTAGGACAGGGAAGTATCAAAAAAATGTAAAATTGATTTAGAGGATCGCAATTCAATACAAAAATTCTTTTAAGGACAATATTGGTGTCCGTCATTATCACAGGTGTGATAGAACTGGTTAAACACGTTCAAAATATAATTTTAACACAGATATCATTTATACGATAGATGAGTAATAAAAGTTTCAAAAAAGGGAAGTGACGAACGTCAAAAGGAAACCCGAGTTATCCCTCTATATAACTGAGTGATAACAGATACGAAGCTGAATTTCTGCTCACTAATAATTCCTTCTAAGACCAAAAGTTGTTATTTGGGACCGTAAGAGGATATCTGACAATTCAATAAAGTAATTGAATGTCATGAGAATGTCATGAGAACACGAGAAAAAAAAAATTAGTCGGTACATTCTCTTGTTTTTATTCATTCTATACCGTATAAAATCATTGTAATGCATATATATTTTACTGTTTTTCTTTCGTGTTCTCTTATCTAGTGGCAGTCAATTCTTTTTATGAATTGTCAGATATCCTCTCACGGTCTCACACAACAACTTTTGGTCTTCGAAGGAATTATTAGTGAACACAAATTCGCCCATGTATCTGTTATTACTCGTCACTTCAGAAGGATAACTCGTATCTTCCTTTCGTGTTCGTCACTTTCGTTTGTTGAAACCTTTATTACTCATCTATCATATCAATGATATCTGTGTTAAAATTATATTTGGAACGCGTTTAACCAGTTCTATCACATATGTTATAATGACTGACACCGATAGAAATTACATTGTCCTACTTGTCATGTAAATTCCTCCTAATCATATTCAATAAACATATGCAATTCGATAATTCTAAAATTGACACTTTTTAACTATCACACAAGTCTGTTTATCATTTTGTCTGCGCATGAGAGAAACCCTTCATCATTATAAATTTCATAAAAAATGGTTTAAATCATTTTTCGGCAATCTCATTAAAACACAGAGATCCTGTTTCGTTCCATTTTTTTTAGTTCAAAATTTAATTTTGTTTTACTTGTCTTTACCCTAGGATCTGGAAGAGTTGTTATATAATAGGCGTTCTTGTTGATGTGAGGAATTAGCCAATGAAACAATCTGTTACAGTGACTTCTTTGCGCAGAACTGTGGGGAAACGCTAAGAAATGTCAACGCTGATTGATTAATCAGACTTGAAACCACACCAATTGACTCAATGACAGATCTAATGAATCGAAAGCCTACTGTATGTGCCATCCGATCCCCCCCCCACACACACACACCTTTGTCAACCTTGAACCAGTCTTAAGCAAAGTTTGTTGAAAACTTTGGTCGCTCTTAAGTTATATTTCGGGTTTCCTCCTGACTTGGTCAGCTAGCTTTTCGGCACAAACTGTCATTTTTGGACTAACACGGTTCAATTCAATAGTGGTCTTTTGAAGTGGGTGGAAACCTGAGGACCAAGGATAAACCCATGAGGTTGGCCAGACGACCCTACTGCTTATCACGTACATTGAGTCAATGATAGACCTTATGATGCAAACCGCACGAACTAACCAATCGGCCATTAACCCCCTGCTAATTAATAAGCTTTTAAGTAGCATTAGTACAACATTGTATGCTCTTAAGAAGTCATGTATGCAGTGAAAATCATAGTAAAGGTGATAGAATGGAAAATAAATCTGAATAAGACAATTTTAGCAAAACAACTTAAACATCATTATGGGTGCCCCCCCCCCTCTCCCTTTGAACTTGTCTTAAACAAAATTTGTTCAATTTTTGTCACTCTTGAGTGGTGTTTTGGATTTTAATTACAGTCACTAATTAGTGCTAAATAATTACACTCTTAAGCAGTCTTAGCACAAAATTGTATACTCTTAAGCAGTCATTTTGTGCAGTGAAACTCATAGTGAAGGTATTAGAAAGGAAAATAATCTTGGACAAGATAATTTTATGAAAAACACTTTAATGTCATTATGTGTGCCCCCCCCCCCCTCCCTTTCGCCTTTGAACTTGTCTTAAGCAAAGTTTGTTCAATTTTTGTCGCTCTTAAGTGGTATTTTTGGTTTCCTGACTTTGTTAACTACATTTTAGGCTTTGTTTCAGTTATGGACAGTAAATTTTAATTACAGTCACTAATTAGTGCTAATTAATTAACTCTTAAGCAGGCTTAGCACAACATTTTATGCTCTTAAGCAGTAATTTCGTGTAGTGAAACTCAAAGTGAAGGTATGAGAAAGGAAAATAATCTCGGACAAGATAATTGTATGAAAAACACTTAAACGTCATTATGTGTGCCCCCCCCCCCTTTGTCACCTTTGAACTTGTCTTAAGCAAAGTTTGTTCAACTTTTGTCGCTCTTAAGTGGTATTTTTGGTTTCCTGATTTTGTCAGCTATCTTTTAGGCTTTGTTTCAGTTATGGACTCTAAATTTTAATTACAGTCATTAATTAGTGCTAATTAATTAAGCTCTTAAGTAGCATTAGAACAACATTTTGTGCTCTTAAGCCATGCATTCTGTTTCTTAGGGTTGAGTATGAAAAGCCTGCAAGAAAATTGTGGATGGACAATTAATTTTAACTCTAATTAAAATTGGGGTGGTTGGGAGGGGCGCTCCCAGGTAATTGCACAGGTTACAAAACTTAAGACTTGCCTTTCCAAAATGATATAGGGTTAAAATATGTGTTGTAGGCCTCAAACCTTTTGGACCCAATATTTTGATTAAACCTTGCTGGGCTCCCGGACTAACATGTTTCGCCTGAGCTTGTCAAGACATACAATAACAATGACGTGACGTCATGGAAGAATAAACACACAATAATATAATAATATTGAATTAGATATTTAATTTGGGTTTAAATTTGTCAATAAAATATTGTTCCTTCAATCTCATTTTCATGGGGTCTGAATGCGGCATCTTAAAAAAAGGGTATATTTTGAATTCGCCTTTACCGCAGATATCAAGGTGCTCACTTAAAGGGATCTTTCTTAAATTTGGTTCCCTGATATGTTGTCTATGAACCGTTACTCTGTTTTGTAACTTGTTAGTGCAACCGATGTAAAAGTTAGGCACAGCCACTACATTTTATGACATATAATACATAAGTTACTTCACAGTTCATACTTTCATTGTCAAAAAATTCTATTCCACTATCAAAAATAAATGATTTACCTTCAATTAAATATCTATCCCTTCCACATTTTACACTTTCCTTAATTGGACTGAGGGATTCAAATTTAGCCCTGGTCAATAGTGATTTAAGGTTTTTAGGTTGTCTTTTTGAAGGGATGAACGGTAGTGCATTAGTAAGTTTTTTCATTTTTTTTTTATCTTGTTTAAGTAGTGGGAAATGTGTTTTAATTACGTTGGAAAACTTAGGATTGTGAGGATTAAAGGTGGTGACAAAAGCAATTATATTGTGATATTAGTATCTTTTATCTTTACCTGCCTTAATTCCGCGATTGGTATTTTACTAGCCCTTTGAATTCCGTCATTAATTAAAGTGGAGGGACATTTGCGGGCTAATAGAAATTCTCTTAATTCCCCTAGTCTTTGAAATTTTCATTCTGTGTTAGACACAATGGTACATATACGTCTGGCCAAATTTTATGGTACAGCGGTTTTTATGTGTTTTGGGTGACATGAATTGAATTCGAGATACTGTTTAGTATGAGTATCTTTATAATATATGTCGGATTCAATAATATTCCCGTTTTTGATTACCATTATGTCTAAAAATGGTATTCTTTCTGTACTGGTTTCCATTGTAAATTGGATATTCGGATGAATATTATTGATTATATCATAAAATAATAAGAGATTGTCAAATGATTGGAGCCAGATGAAGAAACAATCATCTAGGTATCGTTGCCACTGTTTTTCGAAATATGATCTGGCCCCGAGTTCACAAAGCATTCTCAGACTTAAGTTGAGAATTTGCTCAACTTTCAATCACTGTTTATGAGAAATATCTTTGATGCAGACAGACAAAACTTTGCACATAGTTTCTTAATGATGTATTTGATACATTAAAACAACAAAAGTTTTATAAAGGGCTATATTTTAGTTAGAATAAGGTGAACAAATTTGAGTAAATTCTCAACTTAAGTCTGAGAATGCTTTGTGAACTTGGGGCCAGGTCTCCAAGTCAAACGTTTCTTCTACTTTTGTAGCAATGGTTAATTCTAAATATCCAAGAACTAAAATTGCCAGCGAGGGTGAGAATTTGCTACCCATTGCACAGCCAATAAGTTGTTTATAATAGTTAGAATCAAAATAAAAGCAATTGTTTTCTAATATAAAGTCGATGCTTTCTCATATAAATGACTCTGAAAAACGTTCTTCTCTATCGTTTGGATATTTAGATAACCAATGCTTTACAGCTGTTAGTCCTAAAACATGTGATATATTCGAATACAGATTTGTTACATCGAAAGTAACTAGGGTAGCGTTTTGTGGAACATTTTGGGGTAAGTTATTCAAAAAATCTATGCTATCTCGAGTATAACTTTTGACATGTTTGATGCAAGGTTGAAGTATGATATCTATCAAATTGCTTAAACGATGAGTTTCACATGCTGGACCTGCTATAATTGGTCGGAGTTTCAAATCTTGAGGATGATTCACTTCAATATATGTCGAATTTTGGTTTACACATGCTGTATGTATTTCTTTACATTTGTGAATCTTGGGTAAACCATAAATATTGCTAGTTTTCACATCAAACTCTTGTAAGTATAAGCCGCACCAGAGATCAGTATAAGACGCCCCCTCAAGTGAGGTGTTAATCGTATGATTCATTATGAGGCGCCTCACCATTTGGGGGAGGGGAGCCTCATATAATATAGACATGAATAGACGTGACATTGGGTAGGGTCCCATCAATCTCGTAGTGGGCGCCCAACCAAAGTCACTCGGCTTTATATCTAGAACAGTATTTTACGACGCACTGAAGAAATTTCTCAGAATAGTCCTTAAGGTTCATGTCTCGTTTGTAACTTATTTTTTTTAACGAATTTGGGGCTCATCCACAAAAGGGGTCTATAGAAAATTTTCATTCAATCGTTTTTTGGTATATCCCCATGAGTAGTCTTGCCACATGTGATCATTAATTCTTGTTCTTCTTTTTGACCCTGCCGACATTTCAACATACATGTGAGTGGTGTGGACTCGGCGTCATCGACATCGCAAGACTGTGAAATTTCTTTTCTTAAACCGCAAAACACTATGGTTAGTGTGCGCCTTCGTTACTTTAGATGTTACGTTGTTGCTAGCTCTAAATACGCACCAAAAATTGAGACTGGAAAAAACCTGAACAAAATGCAATTCCATAGACTAGATTAACTAGACTTGTCTGATTAAAAAAGAAATTACAGTGCGATCAGAGAACTCGAATCAGGCCCGTAGCCAGCTTGCTGGTGGAGGGGGGCAGTCCGGTTGATAGGGGGGGGGGGCGTCACTCCCCCCAGCCATATGGTCGACAACTTTTTGTCAGGGGGGGGGGATTATTTCGAAGCCCCCCCCCCCAGACTCCCCCTTATAGCTACTGGCCTGACTCGAATTCTAATCTTTTAGGGCGTGTTACGTGTGCTCTGTTTTGTGATAATTATTGGAAACATAATAGGATTATTAAAAACAACATTTATCGTCTACAATATGAGTTTATATGGCCGACTGCCAATTTATCCGTTATTAAAATGTTTTAGCTAGGGTCTAGTGTATTTATAAAGATAAGTTGCCAGGCAACGAAACATACGCCCACAGCAGCTTAATCGTCCGGGCAGTCAACAAGAGTTGTCACATATGTTACTTTTTTCGGTAATGAAACATTTATAATACACTAAAATCTGATAAAAAGTAACAACTCATTATGTAATTATCAGAAAATCATTTGAATTTGTTGGACTTTGATAAAGTTCGCCTCTATGTTGTTCAAATTATCAAAATTCATTGAAACTCAATATGCTTCTTCGTCTAAACACTGTGTATAAATTTTAAAGTCAATCAGATATTAACTTTAGCCTCTAGAATGTCCACAAGATTCTTTGAAGTGATCAAGAGCCATAACTCTGACAGTAATTATCGGAAATCACTGAAAATCCCTAGGCTTCTTCGTTTCGTGACCTTTAACACTGTGTATAAATTTATAAAGTCAATCGGTTATTAACTTTAGTGTTCAAAAACTAAGGTTTGTGCATGCGTAGAAGCGTTAAACTCAATTTTATTTGAACGTATTCTAAAAACCGAAATTCCAAATTAATTGTTCGTATTTACAGTAGAGTTTCAAAATTTTATGTTACCAAGAACCATAACTCGTTTTGTCTCTAAGAATTACCTCCCTTGAGAAATGGCAGACGAAAATAATTTTCAACAAGTTAAAAGTACAGGTCTAGATGGTAATATCATCAAAATTCAAACATGAAAGAAGTTTGTGTGGCAAGCCTCATAATATTATGTTACAATAAACCCCAATATTGTCTGTAGGATGAAATCTCTTGCAACCCTGAACCACATGATGTAGTTCTGATCACAGAGGAGAACACCTGAACATCGCAGTGGAAGCTTGGTCGCATAATAAATGGAATTCGAAGTTGTGAAGGTATCAGCTGGTCGGATTGCCGTGGCGATAGAGAGGCGGCTTCTCACCAATGCATCGAGGGTTCAAACCCACCTCAGGGCAAGAACTTTATCATTGTAAGTGAGAGGGATATTCGGTCTCCCGTCCGATCAGGCAGGTTTTCCCCCCCGAGTTCTTCGATTTCTTCCTGCAGTAATGATCGAAATCATTCGCACGATCTGTGCCTAAGGCCTAATCGAAAACAGGCCTAAGGCCTAGTTTGCTACCCTTGTAAGATGACGAGATTATTATTATTACTATTCAGACCAGTGTTGGGATTTCAAAATTTTAGCTGTCGGACATTATTTTCCCGAAAAAAAAGGGACACAACTCTTATCGTTATTTAAGCAGGCGTTTTCAAACCACAATTAAGAATAACGTGTCAACAAAATATTCAAATTCATACGTAATAAAAAAAATACATAGGTGCACCTCGTTATTTTTTATGTTTAATTCCCGTACGGCAATCAAATTTATGTCAATATTATTCCTAAAAAATCACATAACATTGTAATACCATAGAGGATGAAAGCATGCAGACTACTGTCAATCCGTAACGTTTTCAAATTCCCCCCGAATTGCCGTATTTTTCTTGTCATAAGTTGATACATTTTTCAGCAAAGTCCGGCATTCGTCGTCTACTTCGTTTCGATTTATATACGGAAGGTAAAAAAATGACATCCCTAAATTCATTTGGCCCTAAACTGTGGTAAACATCACTCTAATACAAATCCCATTCCATTCTAGCAGCATGCGCTATCGTCTAAAACAATTAACTACATAACGTTATTCCAATCGATTCTCGAAATATTCAACATTTCTTAGGGTGTTTATTTTAGGGTGCCACTCGTCTCGCGAGATTTCTAATACCGGTTAAGTTCTCGTGCTTTAACCCATTCGGCAAACCTCGACACATTCTACGCATCTAATGTAGGGTACCGGAATCTACCAAGTGGCTTTACCTGTATCAAGCTTTTTTTCTGTCAAGTTTAATCAGAATTTGTTCAAACAAGGGAACTTTGCTCTGAAAATTCTAAACAAGCTTCGAACGACGCAAATTCTTTCTAAAATCGTCAAGTTCCTGGGTACATATGACTTACCGTCATGTAGAGAGACGGTATCTGCCGATTGCTGTAACCACGTGCGATAGGAAAGAAGTTAGTAATTTCTAGTATTTTTCGGATATCTGTGTGTGTGAAATAGCTTGCAGTAGCGATGCCAAACGCCGCTAGAGGCGCTGGCTGTCCTATTTTTGTTATGCTAAAAAACCTGACCGAGAAATGTACCGTTTTTATTCCGGGGTCTCATGAATATTCAGGAGGTCAAAACGTGGTCACGTGGCACTTTTCTAGAACCTGGTTAGCTGAAGTTAGCGGACTTCCATAGCAGGTAAGATTTTGATCGAATTTTCGCTTATTTTTCTTGTTTTTTATTTTTAAATGTAATATAAACTTAGAAAAAAAGAGCATTCCGCTCAAGGTATTAGCATTTTTGGATAGCCTGGTATATATTTTATATAGTTTGAGCTTTTGTTTTGCCAAAATCCCCCGTAGGAATTGGCAATAATACAGAAAGTAGAACCAGGGAGGCATCGGGGAAAGACAACTCTTGGTAGGTGCGTGTATGGGATCAGACCACTCAATGAATGAATTTTTTAAACCAAACATTTGCAAACCGTACTTATTAAAGTGTGAACTATTTATATGTTTTTTTTACAAAATGTCAATGTCAATATCAATTTTAATTTAATTTAATAACATTACTTGTAAAAAATGAACTTTTGAGAAAATATATCCCCAAATATTGAATTAAGACTGGCTTGGCATAAGCAAAATGAAAATGTGTATCTCATTTCTTTTAAAGCTTATATTTACTATGGACGAAGAGTATTCACAGCCATTATTATTCATAACAGATTCTGAGGAGAGTGAAAAAGAAATTGGATCATGATACAGTTTTGTTTATTATTTTTCACACAATGTATGCTTTAGCATTGATATTTTTTTATCTGTTTATGGGATATTTGTTACCATACTCATTGTTGCTAGCTAGCCTATTGTGATTTATTTTTTCTTAATAATTTATAACCACAGATATTTGTATAATAATGTATCATTTCATACAATTGTGTATAATTTTTGTATATGACTTCGATGAGGTCCAGGCATGTATGCCAAAAAGTTTTATTACGTTTGTTAAGAATATATCTATTTATTATCCATGTGCCTTTAGCATTGATATTTTTATCATTGTAGGCAATTTATTACTCATTGTTGTACATCTCTTTTTTTTTTAAATATTAAAACCAGAGATATTTGGGTTTTTTATAGAGAAGGGGTGATTCTTTGTTTGTTAATGTCATAACATTTGATTACTTATACATGTAACTGTTAGGGTTTTTGCATATTACTTTTTGATGACGTCCAAACATGCCAATAAAAAAATAAATTCTTTGTCATGTGTAATCTATGTGATTATACATGTATCATATATTATTGTGCATTTTTTAAAGTTTTATATTTTTGGTTTTGTAGTTGTTAGTTTACACATGATTTATGTTGATCATGATACAGTTTTGTTTTGTGTCATTTTGACCTAGAAAAATTCTGATATTTTATTTATTTTTGTTGATTTTAAGTTTTATTGATATTTTTAATTGAAATAAAGATATATTTTTATTGGTCATAATACTTGTGATTTTCCATCCCTTTAAAAAACTATGTTTTGTCAGCTAAAAACGCTGTCTGTGTGTTTTGCATGTGTATATATCCAGGAAAAGACTGAAATTTTCATAGCCTCCGGACCTACATTTGACCTGTGACCTTACACTTTCTGTATGACCTTGACATGGTATAGTCAAAAAATACAATTCGAGTAGCTGATGCCTAATAAATAAACACGATAACAATATGAAAACATTAATTGTGTATCTATCACATCAAGAAACGGGTTGGGTAAATATTTCAAAGCCCTGGGATTTCTACATGGTTTGTTATTAACTGTCACGGCATTGTTTTGCTGTGACCTTGAACGAAAACAGGTCTCGGCCGTAAGTCTGAGAGTCTGTTGCATACAAACTATATAACCGAAGAGTCCCCCGATACTTTGATTCCATCCAGTACATATTGAACTTCAAATTCTGCAAGTTTCATGGATCTACCTATTATAGTTTCTGAGATATTAGCTTCGGTCAGGTTTTTTTGCGTTTTTTAAAAAAGCCGTATTTTGGTGCCTCCAATTTGCGGTCTTCAAAATGCCATAACTTTTTTTATTTTAAATATTTTTTCAAAATTCTTTCAGATTATTGAATCTAAATAGTTGACGCTTGCAGTGAAATAGTCATATTAGAGACATTTTGTGTATTTAAAAACCCTTTGGCATCGCTACTTGCAGACGAATTATAATGACTGTCTATTGATCTGGGCGTTGTATACTCTTACAATATGTGACATTATGGCTAGTTTATACATATTGTCGGCTCACATCAATGCGATTAAAATGTCCGACGATACTGAATCCACGTGGTTTAGACGAAGATTAAAATTATAATCACTTGATGAATAGTCAGACAAAGGATTAAGTCAGTCAATCAAGGCAGATAAGGTAATCAATCAATTAGAAGGAGAGTTACTTTAGTGTTTTCCAAAGTCTGGACCAATCAAATTGTTTATCATTCTGCTTACCCTGTTCATTATCAAACTTCGTCAATGAATTGATGAATTCAAACTATACACGAAGTTACATCACTTTCACTTAATTAGAACTTAAAGTAGCGAAGTCTGTAACTCCACATCATCCAAAATCGTTGACATTGAAAGCACGATTTTTTTTGCAATTTAAATCAGTATTTGTGATGTGGTCTTACCTTAATAAGATGGGCTTCTGATAACCAATATTTTAGACATAATAAACATTTTACCATTGGTAAACAAATAGTGTACCATAATGTGTTTCAGAGCCATTTGTAACAAGGTGCTCAAAGATTGCAAGGCTAGACATATGCCACAAGTCATGTCGAACGGCGATGCCATATTCTTTTTTGATGAGCATGCGCAATAAATACCCGATGTTGATTGCAAGAACCAGACGCTAGAAACTGTCTTTCGGTTGAGACTTCTGTCCTATTTCGCCAAACATAACTGATGACAATTCACAGTAAAACGGAAACAATTGAATGTAAAACAGTTTATCTTAATTCATATTACATTATTATATGTGTTGCAACCCTTTTGTGCCAAATTCTAGGTCCAAAATATTAGCGATTTAGCTCCTTTAATTTATCGTATTCAAAAGGATCAACCATTCAATTTTCTTTTCTGTTCAAATTTCTTATCTCTTCGAAGTTTGTCAAGCCATTCACCTAATTAACACCTACACCAAGTTTTAACGTTTTAGCTCAATAAGAAGAAGAGTTATTGTTTCCCAAAATGTGTGACAGACAAACCGACAGACCGAACCCGTGTAATGAGTCCCCTGCGTTTTTCGAAAGGTGGGGGACACAAATTTTTATTGAACAAATATCTTAGGATGGACATATGAGAAAAATCTTGTAAAATTGCCAAACATGTATACATTGTATAGTAAACAATCTAGTTGGTAGTGTTATCAATGAAATTATTAAAATTATGATAGTCCCAACATACTGTATACATATACTATACGTGTAACTCCAGTTCAAATCAAATAAATGTGAAATACATTTTTGTGTATACAAAATTATACATACCGTACACTTTAATAGCGATACAGGACAACTGTTAAAAAAGTGTTAATCAACCCATTTTAATCATATATTACATTAAACTGTAGTGATAAAGATACAAGGATAAAGGTACAAGTCGACAAAAAAGAGATAAAAGAAAACAAATCACAAAATTTAAGGAGATAAGTTGCAAGGCAACTAAAAATACGCCCGCCGCAGCTATATCGCCTGGGCAATCAACATGAGTTGGCACATATATTTTGGCTTCTGTTGGTAATAAAACATTTATAATTCACTAAAATCTGATTAAAGAGTAACAACTCGTTAAACATACATTATGCAAGAGCAATATCTGCCTATTGTAGGTTTTTCTTTGGGCCTGAAATCTTATCTAAATTATTAATTAGACATTATTTAACTGATCCAGACCATAATCAACTCTCGATGTCAAGGCTAGCCTTTGATATCGACTGGATTAGATTCATATATGTTGCTAAGGTTCATTGATAATTAAATAAAAACAATGGATAATCGAGACTATGCTTTTTAACGTACTATTTTTAGTAATGATGAGCAAGGCTAGGCGGAAATGCCCAAAGCTGATATATCTCAGTTCATAGTGGACCAATTGGACTGAAATTTCCAACAAATTACCTTTCTATTATCTATTTTTGAATTATTATAGAAAGAATGACCAGCTCTTTATCCAAATCTCACATAATTTATCTTTAAGTAACAAGCCAACAGCGAGGCTGGTGTCCCCTGCCGAAATCCCACGATAAATGAATGACACATATGCACATTTATTTTTTTCAAAAGCATCGAGCAAGCAAACTTTACACCAAGTTTCATCACTCTCTATCCGATAGAATCAAGATTATCTTGTCCCAAAGCATCGACAAATGATATTGATAAGCATTTTCTTAGCTTTAGCTCAAAATGTCAAGCATTTAATTCAGTCAAGCCATTCACCTAATGAACATTAAGTTTAAACATTCTACCCCAATTAAAAGCAGAGATATGTTCCAAAGTCTTGACCAATCAAATTGCTTATCGCTCCTTAGTCAAGGTAATGATATAATGAATCTATATTCTGAGTTTCATCGCCCTCACTTCTCTTTAACTAAAGCTATGGTGCCACAATGCATCAACTAATCAGATTGCTTATCTCTGCATACCATAAGCAGACAATGTTCATCATCGAGTCTCCTCACTCTCACTTAGAACTAAGTTATCGAGCCCCAAAGCATCAGATTTCTGAAATCTGCTTACGATAATAAAGCAGATAATGTTCAGGCATTCACCTAATGCATGTCTATACCAAGTTTGAAATTATACCTAAATTAAAAGCAGAGTTTTTGTGTTTCAAAGTCTTGACCAATCAAAATGCTTATCGCCCTGCTTACCCTGAGCAGAACATGCTCATTATCGAACTTGGTCAAAGTATTGATGCAATGAAACTATACACCAAGTTTTACCACTCTCACTAAATTAGAACTAAAGTTATCGTGCCCTAAAGCACCAACCAATCAAATTGCTTATCTCTTCCACCAGAAAATGCTCATCTTCAAACTTCATCAAGGCACTGATCTAATCAACACATACTCTAAGTTTGAACATTCTAGGTCAATTAGAAGGAGAGTTATTGTGATCTAAAGTTTCGACAAACCAAATTGCTTATCGCTCTTCTTACCCGGAGCAGAAAATGCTCATTATCGAACTTAGTCAAGGTAGTGAGGTAATGAAACTGTATACCAAGTTTCTTCATTCTCACTTAATTTGAACTAAAGTTATCGTGTCCCAAAGTATCAACCAATCAAATTGCTTATCTCTTAGACTGAATGAATGAAATGGGGTTTAACGTCCTACTGTTATGCACTTAACCTGAGCTAATTGAAGACGGGCATACGCCATACAGTGTGCTATGAGGGAATTTTGCCAGGGCAGCGGCGCTACGGCCTACTCTTATATCGAATTCAAACTGCCAAGGGATCTTTTACGTGCACTCTAATGTGTACAAGGGACCTTGGTTTTTCGTCCCATCCGAACGACTAGACAGCTGTCCTTGCCAGGCCCTCCTTCTGCATCACTGACAAGGGGAAATCACGTGGGATATCTCTTAGAAAGAGTTATTGTGTTCCAAAAAGTGTGACAATAAAACAGACGGACGAACGAATGGATGAACGGGCAGACGGATTGAAAGACGAATAAACCCAATTTCGAAAGGCGGGGGACAATTATCAGAAAATCATTAGAGTTTGGTTGGCCAATGCTAACGTTAAGTATACAAAATATTTAATACCATGAATTTATTTAGCTGTTCAAGTTACCATAAATCATTGAAAATCAACATACTTGCTTGTCTCAAAACCTTAAACTCTGTGTATCAATCTAAAAGATTATATTAGGCGTCAACACAGTATCAGGACATTTGCCACCTGGACTGTTACCCACATAGGATATCTGCCACCCTAGGACATCTGCCACACGGATTTTTACCACCCGGACTGTTACCGACATAGGACATCTGCCACCCTAAGACTTCTGACACCCGGATTTTTACCACATGGACAGTTACCGACATAGGACATTCGCCACCCTAGGACATCTGCCACCCGGATTTTTACCACACGGACTGTTACCGACATAGGACATCTGCCACCCTAGGACTTCTGTTTGCTGCTTTATTGATGGTACTCTGTTTCGATATTCTGAGGTTGGCTTTTTAAAATTTTATGATACTGAATAAAACACACAAAAAGAGACATTATATCTATTTGATGCATCTGAATATCTCTCTATCTTTATCTCTCCTTCCTTCCAGACCCCCTCCCCTCCTTTCTCCCCCGCATATTACACACATAAGGGCATGCGCATACATTCGTGCACACAGACAATTTCGTTTTTTGTAGAGAAGAATAAAAAAAAAGGAAGAGAGAGAAAGAAAGAAAGACAGGGAAATAAATAAAGAAAAAAAAAGAAAGACAGACAGAGAAAGAAAGAAAAACAGAAAGAAAGAGAAAGAAAGAAAAACAGAAAGAAAGAAAAAATGACAGAGAAATATGTGGGTGGGAGGATGCAGCTCCAAACAAAACATCACTGTCATGAAAATGTTTGCAAGAATTCATTTCAAATTTTCATGGGAAATGTTCATAGATTTGACAAAAACTACATGGCAAAAATTGGGGGGGGGGGGCAACTGTCCGGGTGGCAAACATCCAGGCGGCAAATGTCCTGGGGTGGCACATGTCCTATGTTGGCAAATGTCCGGGTGGCAAATGTCATGGGGTGGCACATGTCCTATGTTGGCAAAAGTCCTGGTGGCAAATGTCCTTGGGTGGTATAAATCCGATGTCATAAGTCCGGGTGGCAAATTCCAGGTTGCAAATGTCCTAGAATCCGTAAACACAGTGTATAAATATAAAATCAATCGGATAAAATCTATTGTCTCTAAAGCATCCCCAAGATTTCAAAGTGGTCAAGGTCCATAACTCTGGCAGTAATCATCAAAAATCTGGTGAAAATCAATAGGCTTATTCGTCTCATGACCCTAAATACTGGGTATAGATTTAAAATCAATCGAATAATAACTTTAGTCTATAGAGCGTCCACAAGCAAATCTTGACACAGGCTGGATGGAGGTGCCGACAATTTACACCACATTTCAATGCGGGCGTAAAAAAATAACCAAGCTTAAGATAGAATGATAAATACGATATATAATGTGCATAAATAACCATTGTGTATTCTTGTTAATAAAAATGAGCCAACAGTGAGACTGATGCCCCCCAAAATAAACAGATGACACAATAATTAATTGCACAATTATCTTTTTAAAGTACAGTGATTATCTGTGCTTAGTCTACGGACAAAATTTCATTTTACTTTACAACACTCAGATATGGAAGAGTTTGAGGATAAAATGTTCAGATCAAACTCAGATTCGCAGTAAGTTTCATCAATCTCTATCAGTTATTTGGAATCAAAGTTATCTTGTCCCAAAATAGACAATACTCATCACTGAACTTAGTCAATGTATTGATATAATGAATCTATACTCAAGAGTTTCATTGCTCTCCCCAAATTAGAACCTATCTCTGTTTATTCTCAGCAAAAAATGCTAATCCTGGAACCCCATCAATTGAGCATTCTAACTTAATTCGAAGGAGAAATACTGTGTTCCAAAATTTCGAGCCTTCAAATTGCTTATAGATCTGCTCACTCTGAGTGTTGATGTAATGAAACAAAAATCCAAGTTTTATTATTCTCACTTAATTAGAACTAAATATATCGTGTCCCAAAGCATCAACAAATCAAATTGCAGTAAATGCTCATCCAATTTTTATTTCAACAATACATTTCGCGTAGGGGTCTTTAGCAGTTGGAGGAAACCGGAGTGCCCACAGGAAACCCATGAGGTGGAGAAGGTGCCCCTATCTCCATGTCACATATGCTCACACTAGGGCTCGAAACCACAGCCACAAGCCAGATGTGACCGGCCAGCTAGAGGTCGAAGCGTGGCACTTTAGACCACTAGGCCATCCCAACCCCCCATCATTAAAGCCTAAAGGAGCTAAGTCTCTAACTCGATATCATCCAGAATCTTCAACATAGAAAACTCAATTTATTTGTCATGATTTTACCGGAAAAAGATGGGCTTCTGATATCTACTATTTAAGACAAAATACACGAATTGTGTACCACAATGCGCTTCACCCCCATTTGTAACAAGAGGGACAAGGCTAGACACATTGCACCAAATCAAACAGCGTATGTAGACTGGAATAACCAGAAGATTTAAATTTGCATTCGATTGAGACTGCTGGCTTATTTCGATGAACATAACTGATTTGAAATTAGAGTAAAAATGGAAACCATTGAATGTAAATCTGTTTATATACATTCATAGTACATGTGTTGCGACCAATTTTTGTCAATTTCTGTTTATATACATTCAAATATTAGCGATTTAGCTCCTTTAAACTTAGTTGAGATATTGTTGTAAAAAAAAACTATACACTAAATTTCACCAATCTCACTTAATTAAAAAGATATCATGTCCCAAAATATCAACCAATCAAATTGCTTATTTCTGCCTACCCTACGCAAAACAATGCTAATCTTGGAACTCCATCGAGGCATTTACCTAATAAACACCTACACCATGTTTGAAAATTCTAACTCAATTCAAGGAGGGTTATTGTTTTCCAAAGAGTGTGACGTGACAGACAGACCCATTTTAATAGTCCATTACTTTCTTCTAAAGGCGGGCCCAACCCCATGGGGACAAAAAAAACATATTCATAAGACTAAATTGTAATTACAGTTCAGATACAAAATGTGAATCTCTTCAGATCAGACATTCAAAAATAAGTTTAATTGAATTTTCATTGATAAATTAAGGAGTATACGGTGGAGGAGCAGGACTAGTAGTCTCCATTTTGATGGCATCTTCATACTTTGGAGGAAGAAGCATCTGTTAAAAGAAAATTAAATATTTATTCATGACTTAAAAATTCTACCTCAATTAAAAGCAGAGTTATGTTCCAAATTCTTGACCAATAAAATTGCTTAACGCTCCTTAGCCTAAGCAGAAAATTTGCACCATCGACGATATAATGAATCTTTATCCTGAGCTACATTGCTATCACTTCATTACAACCAAAGTTATCGTGCCCCAAAGCATCAACCAATCAAATTGCTTATCTCTGCTTACCCAAAGCAGACAATGTTCATCATCGAACTCCATCAAGGTATTCACATAATGAATGCCTTCACCAAGTGTGAACATTCTACCTTAATTAAAAGGAGAGTTATTGTGTTCCAAAGTCTCGACAATAAAACCAGCCAGGCAGGCCACGCCCACATTTTGCAAGAGATGGATAGAGAACAAGCTCAAAACAAAATCTTTCCCCGAAATCCCAACTGAACCGTCATTATGGTGGAATGGTGACACTGAAAACTAGTACTACTAAAGGGGTTAATTGTGCGCAGCCCCATATAAATTGACGTTTTGTTTGTAATTTGTGCATCAACTGAAGGACAATTAATTTCCCCAGTATTTCACGGTATTACTGCGTTAAAATTGTAAATAAGGGGTGTGTTAATTTAATTAACAAGGTTGAAAACTGCCAGAGATTTCAGTTAATGAATGCCAGGGCTGAGAAACTGTGCAATGGTGCGTTTTCTGTAGAGTTGTGTTTATTAACCGGCCTGTAAAAAAAAATTTCTCACTGGTTGTGATAACTGCGTATAATCAAGGACCAACAGGCTTTATCTGACTCGTATGTGTTAAATCAAAATTTGGGAAGTAAAACTGTTTTACTATGCGATTTATTAATCGACCGTTTGTTTTACGCAGGTCTTTGTATTGTAGCGTTCTCTAACAAAAGGACTGCTATTGAAAAAGGTAGTTCTTCCACCAGTGACTATTTAATTCGTAAAGAACTTCTACACTCGGGAGTATTTGTTACAAATAATGTTACAATGTTTTAGATGCCTATCATGCAATAAAAATAAGTAGTAGACGTGTAGTCCGATCCAGATCACAGTGAGATTATGGCACTATACATAATGTACTTGAGACAACTAGTCTAAATTATTATTAGGCTTTCAGATTTTCGCCTGAAAGACTATTGTTTTTACTAAAATTATTATTATTATTTATTATTTTTTTTTTTTCGGGGGAGCCTATTTCTCAGTGCCTGTAACAGATACCGATCTAGAACCTCATTAAACCATGTGTTCGCAACATATGGGCTATATTTGAAACTTCTGCGCGGACCGGAAGTGGCCGAATTTCGCACTGTGTCAAAAAATCAAAAAACAGCCGTAGATTCGTTAATTCTGTATCTATTTTCATACAAATGACATTTTTGTAAACCCCGAATCTTTCCCAAGGAAATGGCTATCTCACATTTTTCAATTTCGAAAAAACCTATGGGACTATTGTCGTTCGAAAATTAAAACAACAAAATTTAAGAGACAATTTTTGTCATTTTTCAAAATTTTCAAATTTGACCTACATTTTTGGATACCTTAAGACCACCCGATTCCAGAAATATAAGTTTCATTCCGAGTTATCACCCTTTATTTTTCGATTTTTTTCGAATTTTCTGCAAATTTTGTGCGCTCGAATTTAGTTTTACGGTCGAATCGACGTTTCTGAAACTCCTGGAACATGAAGTTATACTTCAAAACTAACGTATAAAGCTATTTCGACAAACATCTATAAACCGGAAGTAGTCGAAATAATGGCCGATATTTTGAAAAACATGCAAAAATTGAATGCTTTTGGGATAAACATGAATTCTCAGTCCGATATCAACGGATTAAAACGATTGAGATATCGTTGGGTTGCCCGAGAAATGCAGTATCATATGATATCCTATTATTACAGATAACATGAACAGCAAGTAAAATATGGCACGCTGAAAATCAAGTATTTTCTAATTTGGAGCGTTTTTGAACGCCTGTATCTCGAAAACTGCTCCTGCGATTTTCTTCAACTTTCTCTATCAAGATACCTTTTGGTAGTCTTGTCTATGAAACAGTCCGTTTAGACTTTGAAATATCCGTAATAGGTCAAATTACGAACTGAAAATCGAAAAAAGTCGAAAAATCGTGAAATTTTGTTAAACACTATTATTTTTTTATTTTTACTGATTTTCAAAAAACTTTATGATATTTAAATATCTGATCTAATGTCGAATCCAAAAGTGTATAATATGTATTTAGTTATTAAAATTTAATTTTTGATATTTTGACATATTTGCATTTTTGGCACTTTTAAACATAGGATTTCTCAGGGGCATTTTATCTGATCATATATTGTAATATATCATTACAGAACTCTGTCGCTATTTAATTGCCTAAACCGGTTATTAAAACTATCTCGATAATAATCACCATACCGGAATGATTCAAAAAATGAAAAAAAATGATAAAAAAATGGCGTTCTTGCAAAAAGCTGGATTTCCCCATCAGATATTACCGGCCCAAAAGAAATAAAGTGTCTTTAGATGGCCCCATTAATGGATTATCATATGGCATCTCAATGGTACGATTTCGATTGTTAGTAAATAAATTATGTTACGCCGAAAATCTAGTATTTTCGTTTTTGTAGCCTTTTGAGACACCCTTTTCTCGAAAACGACTCCAGCGATTTTTTTAAAACCTTTTTTACTCAGACTCCTATCTGTGGTCTGTGGCGTGAATCCAAAAGGAAAAGGTTTGAAATAATTAAAGGTGTCATTAAATGGCCTCAATCTTTGATAAAAGTAGAAAAATCGTTAAATTATCGAAAATGTTCTTTTATTTATCTTTTTTACAAACAACAACTGAATAGATGTTTCTGACATTTCTGGTACAGAAAGATATTCATCCAAACAACTTGTTAAAACTATCCCGACAATAATCGAAAATCCAGAAGTAGTCAAAAAAATATCAGATATTTGGGAAAAAAACACAAATTTTTTTTTAAAAAAAGTAAAAAATTGGTACTTTTGTAAAAATCTGCATTTCTCAGCCAGGTGTCACTGAATCAAAACAATTAAAGATTGCAAAATCATATTCTAAAAAACAGGAAGCAGCTTCGGCTCTCCTATGTCTTGTCTGCGATATCACTTAAGTGGAAGCAGACGTTTTAAACACCAAAAAAAAAAGAAGAAGAAGCTATATTGTCTCTATACATGAATAAAAGGTTGATAAATATATTATGAATTTTTAAAATAAAATTTGAAATAGAACTAAAAATTAGAAGCACTATTCGGTGATAGTTCCAGTGGCGTGGTCAGTCACCATCTTTCCTTTGTTTCCAGTGTCAGCCTTTGGGTCTTTGCAGTAGCATTGGATTATCATTAATATTTTCAATTTTTCACAAACTATCAGACCCGCATCTGAGTTAACGTATATATATATATATATATATACGTATCAACTTTATTTTACTCAACATTAACTTTGTGGATTACTATTTCCTTGTTCAAGTTTGATTCAACTACTTTTCATATATCCTACTTGTTTTTTTACAACCCGTGTCGTGGTGACCAGTCCAATGCAGACTACAGTGCGCGTTTTTAAATTACTCGTATTATTTCATGAGTAACGTAGTGCTTCGGGCCCGTGTATGTGTGAATCAAGTGTAGTCAACGTCCTGCGAATTTTATAATGAGTTCCCGACAGACAAGAAAGCGAAATACTACGGCCAACGTAGACCCCGAGGACCCACGTAATTGGCCGAGAAAACGCTATGTTGACGAACTCAAATCTAAAGGCATCCAGGTCAATACATCGTGGAAGGTAGATGTAACCACTCGGGTAGATCCTTCAACAAGCCGTGCAGAGGAATCTAATTTCAATGGCGTGGTAGTGGGTAGTCCAGCAGGTGAGATATCAGGCGGAGATACTGACACCGTGGAACTCTCGCCTCTACCGGAAATCTCACAGACATCAACAAACAAACATGGCGGCTCCCAGACCGAGAGAAGAGGCACTGACGATATAGTAAAAGAAACGACTTCAACTCTTAAATCGACCACCGAAGCCGTAATCTGTATGTCACATTTAATACAGGCATCGTCAGCAAGTCAATTCAACTTGGAAGCCGCTACATTAGCAATGCCACAACGACCATCATTATCATCACAGACATCCGGCTCTGGCACTCCCGGATGTATTCCTGCGCTGCCACTCACCAACCAAACATTCACACGCCACGAACTATCTAATAAAAGAATGATGTATGCTGAGGACTTACCAAAGATGGATTATATCTCACCCAAGCCGAAGAAACAAATCCTCGAAGGTAAATATGTAAACCTTGCTTGTTTATTGATGCCCAAATTTGAGATGCCACAATCAAGAACGGTACATTCGGAAGGTCTGGTTGTTGAATTGTCGGCTCCGAAGGATACACGTTTCGAACACAATTTGACGATTGATGAATTCAACAAGGCTTTCAGGAAGTATCACCACACCATAGTCAAAGTATATCCTCAGCGACGAGAGGAGGCAGCTATTAATGAAATAGCGGAACATTACGGTAGACAATTTTATTCATATCACAAAATGTTCGCCAACAAAGCCGCTGCAGCAATAACGGAATTTGATACTTTGATAAGTTGGGCTAAGGTGGATGATCGTCTATTGAATCAAATCATGCAGGGAACAGTCAGTCGGTCATGTGTACACTGTGAAGAATTCGACCATGCCGCCAAATTTTGCAATACGCAGAAATACATGAAGATTAATAATACACCCGCCCCATCTTCCTTAAACGACCAAGCTAGTCGTACTAAAGATAAGTACGGTAGACTTATCGGGTGTGTAGAAGGGAAGGAATTGTGTAACAATGTCAACTATGGAGTCTGCAATCGTACCCTTTGCCTTTTTAACACAGATGCCAGAACACTGAATCAAGTCATGTCGGGAACAAAATGGAAATCTGTCTAGCAACAAAAAAGGGGGATTTACACCCCCAGGTCATAGCCAAGCAGCAGAGAGACAAAGCAATTCTAAAGCCCTATTGAACTAAATGAATCAATATATATTTTATTTGGGGACCAGCTGTCTCAATTCATTCAACAACCGATTTGGCATTTTATTCGTTCATTACACTCACAAACCCCAAAATTAAAAGTTTGTAAATACAAAATAATCATAATATTATTCCAGCAGGAGTATCACACAATCTATTTCAGTGATATTTTGAGGACATAAGTTCTTCTTTAATACACCTCTAAAGGGTCAGCTAAATATTCTTTGGTAACCTCCGCAGAGGTTGACCCCCGCAGGGGTCGTCAAATTCACTCTCTTGTCCTTAGGTAACCTCCGCAGAGGTTGACCCCCGCAGGGGTCTCTTAAATTAACCTAATGTCCTATGCTAACCTCCGCAGAGGTTGACACCCGCAGGGGTCTCTAAATTCATATACCTCTGCAGGGGCATATACATAAGTTCAGAAGGCTATCACCCTGTGGATCCCCTGGTCTTAGCCATAACGTCCACAGCTGGTAGAGTTTTTCACTATACTTATTAGTTAGACACTTTTAGAGGGGTAAAGTGATTATGTAAGCAGGTGTTAAGATATGTATGTTAAACTGAGACAGCCAGATCCCCAAATAAGGTGTTTTTATTAAAGTTTAATTGTTTGTTGTTTCATTATCAATATATGTCATGCTGGTAAATGAGTTTTAATAATTCATGTATCTAATAAACACTTTGAAACATATTCTAATCGTTGTGCAGTTTGTCGGGATATAAAATACATTTCAGTGTCAAAATGGTCTCTTTCAGGGCGAGGTTCTCTCTCCTGTCCTATTTTCCATGTATTTATATGATTGTGGGTCTCACCTACTAGCAGACAATTGTCCAACTGTAGATATACAATTTGCTAAATATTTTTATGATTATACACATAAATGTGAGTTATCAGTAAATATATCAAAAACTAAAATCATGATTGTTGAATTTTAATGATAAATTTATTTTTAAAAATGCAAAAAAACGTATCTGACCAGGCCAGAAAAGCACTATTTTCCGTTTTAAAAAAATGTGATGAAAACTATTTTAACACAGTAACAAAATTGTCAGTTTCGACCCCACGTGAGAAGTTTTTTATGCTATGGCTCGGAGTTTGGCGCTTTCATAAAGCGAAGGATGTCAAAAAGGTGCATCTGAATTTTTGCAAAAAACTTCTGAAAAATTTGAATATTTAAATATTGGTTAAAGTTAATTAACACCGACAATATAATCATTAGACGATGTTACAACAATATGTGCATAAACAATGATAACTGGATAGATAATATTAAACAAGCCAACAGTGAGGCTGATGTCCCCCGCCGAAGTCCCAAAATAAATAGATGACACATATTAATTAATCGCACATTTATTTTTTTCAAAAGTATTGAGCAATCAAACTATACACTAAGTATCATCACTCTCTATCAGATAGAATCAGACAATGTTCATCATCGTACTCCATCAAGGCATTCACCTACACCTAGTTCGAACATTCTACCTTAATTAGAAGGAGAATTATTGTGTTCCAAAGTCTAGACCTATCAAATTGCTTATCGCTCTGCTTACCCTCAGCAGAAAATGTTCATTATTAAACTTAGTCAAGGTATTGATGAAATGAAACTATATACCAAGTTTCATCACTCTCACTTAATTACAACTAAAGTTATTGCGTCCCAAAGCATCAACCAATCAAATTGCTTATCTCTGCTTACCCTAAGCGGAAAATGCTCATCTTCATGCTCATCTTCGAACTCGATCAAGGTAATGACCTAATAAACACCTACTCCAAGTTTGAATATTCTAGCTCAATTAGAAAAAGAGTTATTGTGTCCCAAAAAGTGTGACAGACGGACAGACAGACAGACAGACGGAAGGACAAACCCATTTTAATAGTCCCCTGCTTTCTTCGAAAGGCGGGGGACAAAAAGAATTATTTAGGCTTGGATTAGGAAATATTTGGGAAAGTAATGGTTTTGAAAATTCTAAACGCACATTGACTAATAAAACTTTGTCTAATTGATATTTTTTAACAAGAATGCCATGAAAAAATTATTGAATCGTCAAAATGTCACATATACAAATATATTGTAGATAACTTTACACTCCAGTTTTATCTAACTAATTCGCTAAAAAAGAAATATATACGTGAAATAACACGAATAAGACTTTTAGCCATAATCTTAATATCGAGAAAGCCAGGGCCCGGTTCCTAGAAAATTCTTAAAGTAAGCACAAAGTCATACTTCACTTTTACTTAAGTAAGAAACTTATAAAAATACCGTCCCTAGAAAATACTCAAGACCATTCTTACTTAAAGTTACATTATTCAAGATATAGATAAGAACTAGCCATTCTTGCTATAATAGTTCGAAAGTAGGTGATGTAAAATGAATAATTTGAAAATTTCATTCAAATTACTCTATTGCAAGGGAAGATATTGGCATTTGAAGATTTTGCCGATGTGTGCAATAATTTCAACCACGGTCCTGGTTGATCAAAGCTAAGACTTGAAGCGTCTGGAACCGCCATATTTGATTTACCACTGAAACGTTTTAATCTGTTTAATATCGGAGCAATCTGATGCCATCCAAAGTTGATTAAGGCCTGGATCAGTTAATTAATGTCTAATTAATACTTTAGAAAACATTTCATGCCCAAATAAAGACCTGCACTAGGCAGATTTAGCTCTTGAATAATGCATGTTTAAGCAAAAGTCAAGTATGAGTCTTAGCACGTTGTGACTGGTAAACTGAGATTATGATGCTCTCTAACGTCATATAAACAATTTTGGTATGCGAATTACGTTTTTAATTTGTCAGCTTCAAAGAGTTATAAATAGATCAATGATAAAACTTTCCGGCAAATAGCCGATTTAAATGCCAAAAAAATGCGCAAGCACATGCTATCATAATCCTTGAGTGGCATTTAGTGATTGAGCATATGGAAATATATCTTGTTCTTAGAATTTAAGTAGACTTTGCATTTAATAGTAAATGCAGGAGGACTGCACTACACGCAAAACAAAAAGAAAAATTCTACAAGATAAACCTGCGGACAAGACATAAATAGACATTGCAAACACTAAACAATTATCAAATCAAGTGAATGGATCCGGGGGAAAGCCGTAAGCGTCCACTGCGCTGTACAATCCCGGGCCTGTTGTGGTACAGGCTTCACTAAAATGATTTACAAAAAAGACGTAACAAATAAATGTAGTGAGCAAACAGGAGCTAAGCCCGACAACGAGAACATTCTGCAGTACGAAGGGCTTAAACTCTACTCTAATAGTAAATGCAGGAGGACTGCACTACACGCAAAACAAAACCAAAAATTCTACAAGATAAACCTACGGATAAGACAGAAAATAGACATTGCAAACACTAAACAATTACCAGTCCCGGGCCTGTTGTGAGACAGGCTTCACTAAAATGATTTACAAAAAAGACGTAACAAAAAAAATCGACCGATCTTGTCAGTGGTCGTCTCTTCAATGGCTATAGTCAGCCAGTTGACGTCAGGTGTTCGACGTTAAATAATTTAAACAAAAAGTAGGGTGCCCCACCATAAATAAATATCTCCAAATATCTCGACAATTACTCCACAATATTTATATATATACCAAGCCTTAAATCAGTTCCACACAATTATAGTCACTAAATAAACGACCAGCACTCCTAACGGTACAGTTAATAATAAAGAAATTTACAAAATAAAACGAACGTAATTTCTAAAGCTTCTGTAATAACAAAGAAGCTAATTTTACTGCTATTCGAAATCGTCAACAACAGATTTTTTAGGGCTCTAATAGCTGAATATTTGTACAGAAATGCACGTGCCGTGGCTATTTATAGTCTCATACACTCCGGCGCTGACCTATTATCATAGTTCGAGACACAGCCACCCAAGCGTGCACGTGCCATGGCCGTGTCGAGACCAACTTTTTGTAGAGCACGGGCATCCTACAAACATAGGTTGCCAGGCAACGAAACATACGCCCACAGCAGCTAAATCGTCCGGTCAGTCAACAAGAGTTGTCGCATATTTTACTTTTTTCGGTAATGAAACATTTATAATACACTAAAATCTGATTAAAAGTAACAACTCATTATGTAATTATCAGAAAATCATTGGAATTTGTTTGGCTTTGATAAAGTTCTCCTCCATGCTGTTCAAGTTATCTAAATTCATTGAAACTCAATATACTTGTTCGTCTCATGACCTTCAACAATTTATATAAATTTAAAGTCAATCGGATATTAACTTTAGCCTCTAGAGCGTCCACAAAATTTTGAAAGTGATCAAGGGCCATAACTCAGTCAGTAATTATCTGAAATTGCTGAAAATCAATAGGCTTCTTCGTCTCATGACCTTCAACACTGTGTATAAATTTAAAGTCAATCGGTTATTAACTTTAGCCTCTAGAGCGTCCACAAGATTTTTTAAAGAGATCAAGGGCCATTACTCTGATTTTAATTATCGGAAATTGCTGAAAATCAATAGGCTTTTTCGTCTCATGACCTTAAACACTGTGTATAAATTTAAAGTCAATCGGTTATTAACTTTAGCCTCTAGAGCGTCCACAAGATTTTTTGAAGTGATTAAGGGCCATAACTCTGACAGTTATTATCGGAAATCGCTGAAAATCAATGGGCTTCTTCGTCTCATGACCTTAAACACTATGTATAAATCTAAAGTCAATCGGATATTAACTTTGGCCTCTAGAGCGTCCACAAGATTTTTTTAAGTGATAAAGGGCCATAACTCTGACAGTAATTATCGGAAATTGCTGAAAATCAAAAGGCTTCTTCGTCTCATGACCTTAAACACTGTGTCTAAAACTAAAGTCAATCGGTTATTAACTTTAGCCTCTAGAGCGTCCACAAGATTTTTATAAGCGATAAAGGGCCATAACTCTGACAGTAATTATCAGAAATTGCTGAAAATCAATAGGCTTCTTTATTTAATGACCTTAAACGCTGTGTATAAATTTAAAGTCAATCGGTTATTAACTTTTGCCTCTGGAGCGTCAACAAGATTTTTTAAAGAGATCAAGGGCCATTACTCTGATTTTAATTATCGGAAATTGCTGAAAATAAATAGGCTTTTTCGTCTCATGACCTTAAACACTGTGTATAAATTTAAAGTCAATCGGTTATTAACTTTAGCCTCTAGAGCGTCCACAAGATTTTTTGAAGTGATTAAGGGCCATAACTCTGACAGTTATTATCGGAAATCGCTGAAAATCAATGGGCTTCTTCGTCTCATGACCTTAAACACTATGTATAAATCTAAAGTCAATCGGATATTAACTTTGGCCTCCAGAGCGTCCACAAGATTTTTTTAAGTGATCAAGGGCCATAACTCAGACAGTTATTATCGGAAATTGCTGAAAATCAATAGGCTTCTTCGTCTCATGACCTTAAACACTGTGTATAAATTGAATATTAACTTTGGCCTCTAGAGCGTCCACAAGCAATTGTGTTTAAAAAAAATTATAAAACGGCTGCCACTAAAACCATATGATGGTTTTAGTGGCAGCCGTTTTATAATTTTTTTTAAACACTATTGTTCCTGCCATATGTATCTAGTTCCAGAACTGAGATCATTATTATTATTATTATTATTATTATTATTATTAAAACATTTATATAGCGCTAATTCCACCAACGGTGTTCAGAAGCGCTTTACAATCATATACCAGTAAAACAGAAAATATATAAAACAACTAAAAGACTACAAAAAGATGCAATATAATAAAATAATATATATCTAATTAAAAGCCTTTTTAAATAAGTAAGTTTTAAGAGCACATTTAAAAGATTGTACTGAAGGGCTAGAACGAATATCAGTATCAGAACCAGATGGTTTTAAATCATTCCACAGGTTTGGGGCTAGAAATGAAAACGATCTTTCACCATATGTAACCATTCTAGCTGATCTTGGTTTGAGACGATAAACGTCATTTGAACTACGGAGACTGCGAGCATTTGTTTGTTTTTCAATTAGATGACATAAATAAGATCACCATCGACATCTTCATGATTGGTTTTTGTGTACAACTTTTTATATTCGGATATTTCACAAGCAATTGTTGACGCCAGACCGACGGCCGGACCGACGGACGGAAGGGGGCGACGGCAATATACGACCACATTTCAATGTGGGTTCATAAAAAGGCGATAATCCGGACAGAAACTCGGAAAACGCTAAAAAAATAAATGTAGTGAACAAACAGGAGCAACAAGACTATTCTGCAGTACGAAGGGCTTAAACTCTACTCTAATAGTAAATGCAGGAGGAAAATAAACTTACCTTATTTTGTGTTCCCAGACAATTCTTAAGAACGTTCTGCGCGGAGATTTTAAGTAGACTTCAGTGTAAGCACAAGCACGTTATTATGTGTTCCACGAAAAAACTTAAGCACAACTTCGTTCTTAAACATAGCCAATCTAAGCACAAGTCCCAAGCAAGGTATAGGGCTTGCTTACCAACCTTAAGTCCGTTTCTGCTTAAAACAACAAGAAGGCTGACCGTAGAGTTATTCAACGGCATGTTCAACACCTTTTGATACCAAGGAGACAATTAAAAGACAGAGAAAATCCTTTAGAAGTATATTCTTGAGGAGAATGCTATAGAAAATTTCGCTTCTACCCTGAAACCATTGTATTTATTTGCCAATTAGTAAATAATACAAACACACGGGCTACTTTAAGATCGGGCGCTCTTACAATTTTTCAGTCTGTTTGTATGTGCCTGCGTTTTTTAGCTTGTGGCATATTTTATATGTGTATAGGGACATGTCAAATGCATCTAAATCAACCATTTGCCGGGAAGTTAATGCCAGTGTTCCAGCATTAGCTCAGTTAGCAGGCAGATTTACCAGATTCCTGTCTCAAAGAGAATTGGTTGCTGTAAAACAAGGGTTTCAGGATAATCATGTAGGTACCATAAGGCTGATAGCACGGACACAAACTAATAAAACCTTGTACATAACTTCCAAGATTGCAGATTATATTTTAACTGTATTTGTAAAAGCACATTTATTTTATTTAAATAGTTATATCATTATATAATGTATTTCAGGATTTCCGAATGTGATCGGATGTATAGATGGCACTCTGGTTAAGCTTGAAGCACCACACAGGAATGAGGAAGATTATGTTTGCTGCAAGGGATTTCATGCTATTAATGTACAGGTAATTCCTTCTACACTTTCAAAATTTGAATAGTTTTTTGTGTACGTATTTATCTTCTAAGGCTATACGTTTTCTTAGAACACAGAAACGGAAAATACCGGGGGTGGGAGTATTTACTAAAATATAACGCAGAAAGTCATATGAATACCCTATAACAAATGAAATACACAGTATTATAGTAAAGCTTTTGAGAGAGATGGCTGAATAATAATTTGTTCTTAATATTATCTTTTGAAATACATGTGTTGTCTAAAAGTAGCTTTTCGCTTAATCGCTTGTTGATAGGGGCACATTATTGTTGATGAATAAATGAAATGGGGTTTAATGTCCTACTGTTATGCACCTAACCCAGTGTGGTATGAGGGAAATTTTGCCCGGGCAGCGGTGCTACGGCCTACTCTTATATTGAATTCCAACTGCCAAGTGATATTTTTCATGCACGCCTATTTGTATACGGGACCTCGTTTTTTTGTCTCACCCGAACGACTAGACAGCTGTCCTTGTCAGGCCCACCGCATCACTGACAATGAGAAACCATGCGAGAAAATCGAGATAAACTTTCTCGGTCAATGCAGGGATTGAACACTTGACATTCAGGCTAGCGAGCCAGCGCCTTACCCACGTGATCCCTAACTTATTTTCTACTGAACTGTTCAACTTTTTTTGTAGATTTGTTGTGATAATACAAGGCTCATCACCAATATTGTTGCCAAATGGCCTGGCTCAGTCCATGACTCGAGGATTTTTACAAAGAGTATACTGTGTGGGGAATTAGAAACAGGTGAATTTTAAAAATTTTTTACAGAGAGTATACTGCGTGGGGAATTAGAAACCGGTGAATTTTTAAAATTTATATGTACGTTTGGGTTATTGAACAGCTTTGAACTTTTGAAGTAATTCACTGTGTTTTTGAGGACCATGTGGCTAAGACGATCACTCGCTAGCCTGGAGGTCGGGTGTTCGATCCCTGCATTGGCAGAGAAAGTTAATCTAGATTTTCCGGCGTGGTTTCTCCTTGTCAGTGATGCAGAACGGAGTTCCTGACAAGGACAGTTGTCTAGTCATTCGCATGGGACAAACAACTGAGGTCCCGAATACACATTAGCGTGCACGTAAAAGATCCCTATGCAGTTGGAATTCGATATAAGAGTAGGTCGTAGCCCCGCTGCCGGGACAAAATTTCCCTCATAGTGCACTATATGGTGTATGCCTGTCTTCATTAGCCCAGGTTAGGAGCAGAACAGTAGGACGTTAAACCCCATTTCATTTCACTGTTTAATTTTTTTGCAGGTATTCATAAGGGGTTTCTAATTGGCGATGGTGGCTATGGCATCAAGAGGTATCTCTTATCTCCGTACAGAGATTCCCAGACCGATGAAGAACGGGCCTACAATGCAGCACATAGAACTACCAGGACCCTAGTCAAGCAAACTATCAGCATATTAAAACGCAAGTTTGCTGCAATTAAATACACAAGGCATGTAACACAATAGCTGCTTGTGCAGTTTTATATAATATTGGTAAATTTAATAGGATTATGGAGGATGAGAATGATGATGATGATGATGATGATGACGATAATAGTGAAGATGAAAGTCGTAATGGGGGGTCAACAAGTCAGTGGGGTAGAAGGAGCAAAACGGAGAGCTGGACAGGCTATTAGACAACAAGTGGCTGCAAATATATTTGCTAATAAATAAAATTAATTCTGTAATAAATACAAATGTAGTTTCATTGTTTATTGAACAATTTTTGTTTTTTCAAGTGAAGTATTTCTATTTCTAATTTTAGTTTTTGAATGTTTAATTCCTGGGCCTCTTTATCTAGAGACAAAATTTCAAACCCCAAATCAGATTTTCTCTTAGACCTTTTTTTGGCTTACATTATCTTTCCTCTGTGGTGGAGGTACAATGGATTCTTCCTCCTCAGCTTCTGTAAGTGGCAGATTTATGTCATTAATAACAGGTTCTGTAAAAAATAATTTGGAATTCACTGTATACTAAAACCACACAAGTAATTTATGTTTTGGTGATTGCATAAAATACTTTGGGTGCTATGGTTTGTTTTTTTTTGGGGGGGGGGGATCCCCCACTTCTCAGCTATATATATTACCAAAGAGCAGCTTTAATTAACTATTCTACTAAATTCTTCGCTCTTATGGCTGGCAATGAGAAAGAAACTAAAGGCACCAAGACCAACAGACAGTTGGAAGAACTTACTAAGGCGGTGAGCGATCTACGAGGTAAGGTCGGACAAATAGAAGTTAAACAAGATCAAACCTTATGCTTGTTGAAAGATTTATTCGGGTTCACCAAACAACGTTTAGAAAACAACGTAAATGAACAAAATATTCCCGAGATACTTTCAAAGATAGTGTGTATCATCAGTAACATAAAAAACAATGATGATGCAGACCGCCATGAACAGGAAACCGAAACTAAAGTTGAAATAAGCCAAGTGCATACTTTAAAGTCCAAGATAAGTAAAATATGGAACGCACAAAAATCGAATCACAGACGATGGTACAACAAATACTATCATACGGAACAATATACAAAAGTATATGATGAATGGGTTATCAGAGAAAACCCATTAATACCGGTTAAATTTCGGTTAAAACCTGTCACCTGACAAAACAAGGAAGTCATTAATATACGATTTGACCTAGCTATCAATAAATTCAAGGCCCAAATTGGAACTATGAAGATCAATGCCGCGAGTTTTAAAGCTAAATGTCAACACATCGATCAGCACATGCATGAAGTATTTTGCGAACATGCATTAAATAAAGAAATTTTGGAGGAAATTGAACAGATATGGAAATCTGAATGCTTACTCCATCAAACAGAAGCCGAGTCAACCTGGATCAAACGAAAAGAATGGCTTGACAATTATTCAGATAAATACGGATCTGATTACTTCAAAGTGATCGACGAAGATATCAAAGATCCGAAAACAACACAAAACGTGGAGGAATTTAAGCCCAACTCAAGAGATAAAATGAAAAGGGTTCGAAATAAGAAACCTCTAAGTCGACGTGTTTACACCGAACGGCCAATGTCAAAGCCTGAAACACAACTGTATCGTAAAAACGATGAATGGCATGAACGACCAATGTCAAAGCCTGAAGCACAGTCGTATCGTAAAAACGATGCGTGGCAAGAACGGCCAATGTCAAAGCCTAAAACACAGCCGTATCGTAAAAACGATGTGTGGCAAGAAGTGGAACCCCGCCGTAAAAGGCCACAAACAACGAATTACAGTACCATAAATCCTTCACCAGTTTTCCGTGATACAGGAAATACGTATGCCAATAGGGCCAATTTTTTAGGCCAAGGCCGACAGAAAACCCGAAGTCGATACAAGAACCAACGAATGTAGATCCTGTTGTCATAAACCTAAGCAGCGTAAAACTCACCTCCGATCATATTCGTTTATTTAAAAGGGGCTTAAAATTTACGCCAACACCCCGAAGTGATAACTGTATTTTACGTTCTGAAATTTCCCATTTCTGCAGGAAGTTAAGACTCCAATATCATTTTCACAAAGATGATAAGGATGACCTTAATGAAACTATCACTGAATCGGAGTGCCTAGTTAAAAATAAATCAAACTTTACACCGAGAATAGGAAAAGATGCACATCTAGATAACTTCATTACTTCTATTGCATCTCACAAAATTCAACCAAGACCCTACAAACAAAATTTAAGTAAGGGTGAGCTAAAGGTATTGAACGAGATGAAGGACAATTCAGATATAATTGTCAAACAAGCTGACAAGGGAGGAGCTATAGTAATGATGGACAGCTCATTCTATGAACAGAACATTGTAAAAATGCTGAATGACACTGAATACTACCAGCTATCGCGCATCGAAGATAACAATGCCGTAAAGAAAAAGATAGTGAATTATATCACCAAAAACGCCACCCCCCTACATAAAGGAGAACAGGAATATTTAGAGGATTTTGAACCTACCACGGCTTACTTCTATGGTCTACCAAAGGTGCACAAGAGTAAGCTGATAGAAGAAGCTGTCCGACAATCATTTAATGAAGTGGTTGAAATACATAGTCCAGAAGACCTAAAATTTCGACCAATCGTAGGTGGGCCCAACAGCAGTACCCAACGACTCAGCAAATTTATAGACATCATCTTAAAACCATTATGTTCTCGCGTTAAAAGCTTTCTTCGCGATGATATAGATTTTCTACATCAACTACCTGCACAGGTAGAGCCTGGTAGTACAATTATTAGCTTTGATGTAGTTAATTTATATAACAATATACGCAAAGATCTGGGTCTAAAAGCTAAATGTCAACACATCGATCAGCACATGCATGAAGTATTTTGCGAACATGCATTAAATAAAGAAATTTTGGAGGAAATTGAACAGATATGGAAATCTGAATGCTTACTCCATCAAACAGAAGCCGAGTCAACCTGGATCAAACGAAAAGAATGGCTTGACAATTATTCAGATAAATACGGATCTGATTACTTCAAAGTGATCGACGAAGAGTCGGAACATATCAAAGATCCGAAAACAACACAAAACGTGGAGGAATTTAAGCCCAACTCAAGAGATAAAATGAAAAGGGTTCGAAATAAGAAACCTCTAAGTCGACGTGTTTACACCGAACGGCCAATGTCAAAGCCTGAAACACAACTGTATCGTAAAAACGATGAATGGCATGAACGACCAATGTCAAAGCCTGAAGCACAGTCGTATCGTAAAAACGATGCGTGGCAAGAACGGCCAATGTCAAAGCCTAAAACACAGCCGTATCGTAAAAACGATGTGTGGCAAGAAGTGGAACCCCGCCGTAAAAGGCCACAAACAACGAATTACAGTACCATAAATCCTTCACCAGTTTTCCGTGATACAGGAAATACGTATGCCAATAGGGCCAATTTTTTAGGCCAAGGCCTAAGTCGATACAAGAACCAACGAATGTAGATCCTGTTGTCATAAACCTAAGAAGCGTAAAACTCACCTCCGATCATATTCGTTTATTTAAAAGGGGCTTAAAATTTACGCCAACACCCCGAAGTGATAACTGTATTTTACGTTCTGAAATTTCCCACTTGAAATACATAGTCCAGAAGACCTAAAATTTCGACCAATCGTAGGTGGGCCCAACAGCAGTACCCAACGACTCAGCAAATTTAAAGACATCATCTTAAAACCATTATGTTCTCGCGTTAAAAGCTTTCTTCGCGATGATATAGATTTTCTACATCAACTACCTGCACAGGTAGAGCCTTGTAGTACAATTATTAGCTTTGATGTAGTTAATTTATATAACAATATACGCAAAGATCTAGGTCTAAAAGCTGTTGAATATTGGTTAAATAACCACGCAGACCTAATACCAGACCGGTTTTCAAATTCATTTATTCTCGGTGCATTAGATCTCGTGATATCAAATAACATATTTTTCTTCAATGGCCTATACTATACACAAATCAAGGGAGTCGCTATGGGTACGAAAGTTGGCCCTACCTATGCTACTTTAACTTTAGGTTATCTTGAGGAAATATGGTATGAGAGGGTGACCAAAATGTTTGGCAATGAATTTGGTGATTTGATTAAGACTTCATGGAAACGGTTCTTAGATGATTGTTTTGTGATACTCAGAGTATCTCAGGAAATCATCTCAGAACTTCATAAAATGTTAAATAGTTTAGATGACAGTATTCAGTTTACAATTGAGCAGAGTCAATCCACATTAAATTTTCTGGATGTGACAGTTAAGCTACACGCAAACGGCTCTATTGAAACTGATGTGTATTACAAAAAAACTGATACACATCAATATCTAAATTTTAATTCTTGTCACCCACCTCATACGAAACGAAACATCCCATATAACTTAGCTAGACGAATTTGTACAATTGTGTCCAATCAAGATGTCAAAGTTCAGAGACTGCGGGAACTAAAAGGTTTCTTATTAAAACAAAAATATCCAGGTAAATTAATAGATGATGCTAACCAAAGAGCATTGAGTCTGGATCAAAGCCTGTTAAGAAAACCTAAAGTTCCTGTAGTCTCTGATAAACGGGACGTTGCTTTAGTTACTACATTCAATCCGTCCCAGGAAAATGGGAAATCTATCATTGAAAATTACATCCATATCCTTAAAAATAGCCAAACGATGGATACAATTTTGAGAAAAACAAATATAATCAACAGTCTAAAGCAACCTTCCAATCTAGCTAGGATTATAACATCTTCTAAATATGATTCAGTCGCTTCAATTCCAGTAGTTTCGAAATGTGGTAATTCAAAGTGTAAAACCTGTGACATTATCATTGAGGGATCATCCATAAAAATTGATGATGATAATGTATTTTATATCAAACAGGCAATGAATTGCCAATCGAACTATGTAATTTACCTTATAGTGTGTCCGGGATGCAAGGGAAGGTACATAGGGAAGACCAAAATGATGCTTAGGTTGAGAATGAACCTCCATCGACAGCACATACTTCAACCAAAATACAGGATGATCCCGCTCAGTGAGCATCTTGAAGTATGTGGTGGGGGTAAATTTAGTGTTTTTCCTTTATATAGACTTAATAGCAAAAACAACGACCTCTTGGAGGCGAAAGAGAGCCATTTTATTGAGAAGTACCACCCGAAACTTAATTCTAAATAAGAGAATTATGAAATTAATTAAAATAAAGAACGTGGTGGGATTGAATATTTGTACCCTTGCCTGTATAATTATGTAACTATGACATTGTGACGTCATAGACTATTGTTATAAATCGCCTGATGAGCCGCTATCGCGGTGAAAACGTTAGCATACAAATGTAGTTTTATTTTTATTTTGCCATCTTTAATTTCAATTATATATATATATATATATATAAATAATTAAAATTATGGAATCTGTAAGTTCTTTACTTAAAGTTTCATGTGGCACTTCACACTCATCAGAAGAATAATACAAATGAAGTTTGAATATACGAGGCATGGCAACGGTTGATGGGCGCGACGTCAACAGTACACAAGAGAACGTAACAATTAAATTTAAGAAAGCTATTATAACTGCTAAAACATCTGTGTTTTAGATAAACCAATCTTTAAATCTCGCCAGATTTATTCGATGTCACAATGGGTAGTTTTGATGGTGCCGAGGTATGTGAACTTGTCGGCTTATTTCTACTCCAGGAGATCATGGAGAAACGCGGCAACATTTTTGGATTGTACAGAGATGATGGCTTAGGCATTACAAGAGCGCCCCCAAGACAGGTAGAACGTATAAAGAAAACAAGGCTTAAATATAGCAATCGAAGCAAACAAAAGCATCGTTAATTTCCTTGATGTTATGTTCAACCTTACAAATGGTAAATTCGCCCCGTTCAACAAACCAAACAATTCACTGCTGTATGTAAACAAAAAGTCTAACCACCCACCCAGTATACTAAAAAACATTCCAGATGCCATTAATAAACACCTAAATGAAATATCAAGTGACAAAGAAACATTCGACAAGGCCCCGCCCCTATACCAAACGGCATTGGATAATAGCGGATACAATCATCAACTCACCTACTCCCCAAGCATACCAGAAAACTACAACAACAAACCCCGTAAACGACAAAGAAATGTAATTTGGTTCAACCCACCATACAGCCGAAGCGTACAGACAAATGTTGGAAAAGCTTTCCTTAAAATATTAGACGAAAAATTCCCAATCACAAATAAACTTCACAAACTATTCAACCGAAATACCGTCAAAATTAGCTACTGTACAATGAATAATATTCAACAGAGCATCAATAACCACAATAAATAAATCCTGGCTAAAAGTTGCCCCTTACCAAAAAAGTGTTTGACAGAGTCAATAATATACCAATTAAGCGACAGTCTCCGCTAACAACAAACCAAAAGAAACCTATGTAGGCCTCACGGAGGGCCCCTTTAAAACGACATTTAATAATCACACCCATTCTTTTAAAAACAATAAGCTGAAAAACAGCACAGAATTGAGTAAATACATATGGAAACTTAAAGACGGTAATATAAATTACAGCATCACATGGAAAATTTTAAAGAATTCCAAACCGTACAACCCCTCCACAAATAGATGCAACTTATGCATATGGGAGAAATATTTTATTATGTGCAAACCAGAAGTTTCCACCTTAAATAGAAGAAATGAACTTGTTTCTACATGCAGGCATCTTCAAAAATATTTACTGCAGAACTTTAAAATAAAATAGCACATTATTTTATTGTATTTATATTCTAAGGAACCTAAGTATGTTTTTTTATTATTGTATTGTTTCGCCAGTTAACCTTAATGTAAATTGTGTCAATAGGTCATACATAGTACATTTAGTAGCCAATGAGATTTAAAGATTGGTTCATCTAAAGCACAGATGTTTTAGCAGTTATAATAGCTTTCTTAAATTTATTTGTTACGTTCTCTTGTGTACTGTTGACGTCACGCCCATCAACCGTTGCCATGCCTCGTATATTCAAACTTCATTTGTATTATTCTTCTGATGAGTGTGGAGTTCCACATGAAACTTTAAGTAAAGAACTTACAGATTTCATATTTTTAATTATTTATATTTGCTCTCGATTTATTCATCGAGCACTCTGTGCTTAGCTTATGCACACTTTCTGGATTATAATTATATATATATATATATATATTTAAAAGATTTTTGGTATATATATATATATATAAAGGTATGCCGACACAAACTGATTTCAACACAGGTTTAATAACATTTTAACATTTTAAAGTTCTTTTCGTCCGTCTTGGGAATATTCATAAATAATGTTATAACATATAGATGAACACTATAGTGTATTTATACATACATGTATTTACATAGTAACATCGTGGTTTTATTTGGCTATAGTTACCATTGTCGATGGTTACATAGTATATAGGTAGCGAGCAGAAAACATGTATACATGCGTGTTAATCTGTTGTTTATGGGTACAATACAATTTAGAAACAATGAATTGTAGATAATAAAGGGATAGATTAAGACTATTAAAAAATGAAATTAATGGTCAATTTGTTACTTAATGACTATTAAGTCGAGGAGCGTATTTTTTAATAAAATGGTTCTCCATTGATTTCCTCTTCGTGGTGTCAGACTTTCATTTTATAAAAAGAAAAAATTTGAAATTTAACTTGTAGGTGTTTCGCACATTTAAAGATGTGTCGATTTACAAATAAGGGCCCGTATTCAATATTACAATCCCGTCGATGGTTGCGTACTCTATCCCGTAGACGAGTGGATGTCTCTCCAATGTAGAAATTTTCACAACCCATGCAAGTCAAGACATAATATGTGATTTTTTGTGTCACAATTCATATTGTCATTGACACTAAAGGTAAAGTTATGAAAATTATATTTGTTATTTGGGGTTATATGGTCACAACATTTGCATCAAAGATCCGAGCATTTAGATACATAAAAGCCGGTCCTTGTGATAGATGAATTGAAATTTGCTTTTGTTAAAAGATGTTTCTGATTTAGTGGCTGTCTTTGTGATTTAATGAATTGTACATTGTTAAATTTCATTCTGAGGTTGTCGTTTGATGCCAGGATTGCCCTGCTCTCGTAGTTGTACATTCTTTTAAAGAAGTTGGGATGTTGAGGGTTATGAGTAGAGACAAAGGTAATAATGTTATCTGAACTGTCATTCACTTTAGTAGTCCTCAACATTTGGATATCAATTGCTAACGCCTTATTTATCCCAACTTCTATTACCTCAAGGGGGTAATGCTGCTTCAATAAATTTCTTTTTAGCTTACCTAATCTGATAATCCGCAGGTCTTCATCTATCACAATTGTGCATATTTTTCTAGCTAAGGAGAAGGGTATATTTCTTTTGTGTGGCGTGGATGACATGATTTATAAGAGAGATAATTTTTGGTATCTGTTTCTTTAGAATACATATCCGTTATGAGGAGCTCTCCCCTTCGTTTCACTAGAACATCCAAGAATGCGATTTGCAGATCGTTCGTTTCAATTATGAATTTGATATTTATGTCTAAATCATTCATTATATGTTGTAAATCTGCAATGTTGCCAATTCGTTCATTCCAAATACAGAATACATCGTCTAGGAATCGTTTCAACTGATTTTCTAAATATAATCGGTATTCCATGCCATGGTTAATTTCTACAATTGAGTATAATTTCTCCTCTGTAAGTACGCTCACTACTTTTATTCTCACTCACCAAAATGAAGAACGCAAGAAAACTTTAGAAGACGAGGCTCAACTCTTTAAAGGTACCATAATAAAAGAGTGGAGGAAATACAAAAATGTTCGAAAAACCAAGATTAAACATATCTTAAATTCACCTCCCGCAATTCCACCCAGAGACACCTGGCAAACGGGAAGAATAGAAAGCGAAAACCAGGGACTAAACTCAAAGAACAACCTAGGGTACACAATAATAGATATAAAAGATTGAATGCACATGGGAGAAGCGTGACCAATGTATCTAGAAACCAACTAAGTGAATACTAAACAGCGGCGGTATGGTAACAATACTAATACTATGTAAATACATGTATGTATAAATAGACTATAGCGTCCATCTATATGTTATTACATTATTTATGAATAGTCTAAAGACGGACGAAAAGTCCTTTAAAATGTTAAGATAGTTATAAGCTGGCACTGCCAGGCAGGATACGCCCACATTTTCGAGAGATGGATAGAGGACAAACAATACCGAAAGTGATTTTTCCAACAATCAAAGGCCATAATTCATTAAGTTACAATTTGATATGCGCAAATATCGAAAAGAATCAAGATCTTTAGGTTATGAACATGCATTTCAAGTTTCATTAAAATCGAATAACAATTGTGACCTCTACAGGGCCCACAACTTTAATATGCCATATTTTTACACTGTTCGCGTACAAACGGCACTCAACCTTCCGTAGGGTGTTATGGTGATAAGAGTCAAACATTTTTTTAAATTGGATATTAATCGTGACCATAATTTAGTTATGATCCGATATGCGCAAATATCGAAAGGATCTTTGGGTTATAACCATGCATTTCAAGTTTCATCAAAATCGAATTAAAATTGTGACTTCTACAGGGTCGACAACCTTGATATACCATTTTTCAACAGTATTCGCGTACAAACGGAGGCCATTTTGTATGGCAATTTTGGTCCGATTTGCCCGAAATTCGAACTCAACTTTCCTTAGGATGTAACGATGACATAATCAAACTTTTTTTTAAATCGGATAATAATTGTGACCTCCACTGGGACCACAAGCTAAACAAAGGCGATTTTGCTTATAAACAGGGGCCATAATTCAGGAAGTTACGATCCGATATGCGCAAATATCGAAAGGAACCAAGATCTTTGGGTTATAACCATGCATATTAAGTTTCATGAAAATCGAATTAAAATTGTGAGCTCTACAGGGTCCATAGTCTTGATATACCATTTATTAACAGTATTCGTGTACAAATGGCGGCCATTTTGTATGGCAATTGTGGTCCGATTTGCCCGAAATTGGAACTCGACCTTTCTTAGTGTGTAATATAATCAAACGTTTTTTTAAATCGGATAACAATTGTGACCTCCAAAGGGACCACAAGCTAAACATAGGAGATTTTGCGTATAATCAGGGGCCATATTTCAGGAAGTCACGATCCGATATGCGCAAATATCGAAAGGAACCAAGATCTTTGGGTTATAACCATGCATTTCAAGTTTCATCAAAATCGGCTCAAAATCGGCTCAAAATCGTGACCTCTATAGGATCCACAAGCTAAAAACGTGGTTTTTTGTACAATCAGGGGCCATAATTAATAAAGTTTCGATCCGATACATGCCAATATCAAAAGCAGCCGAGATCTTTTGGTGATTAAGCTATATGTCAAGTTTCGTCAAAATTGGACAAGAATTGTGACCTGTAGAGGGTCCACAAACAATTGTGGACGGACGGACGGACAGGGGCGACAACATAATAAAAATGTTATTAAACCTTTGTTGAAATGAGTTTGTGTCGGCATACCTTTTATCTATTAATCATTAACCGTGAAACAAAGTAGTGCAGCTTTGCGGTTGTGCTAATAATTTTGGGTATATATATATATTTATATTTGTTTTTGTAAAACAGCATTTTTTAGAGAAAAGTGTCACAACCGTGTGCCTTGTCCTTGATCGTCAGTTGGTTGGATAGGATAGGCATTCAAAGCGCGAAATAATGATATAGACATATATGTGATATCACAATTAATGCTTTGCATCAATGAAATTGAATCATAATGCCATGGTATTAATTCATATTAAAAATGGACGTCAAACCGGGTATTTGATTACGGTACTCTCGTCAAACAGCTCAGTGTGTATGTATGCCTACGTATTGAAGACGATTATCGCATCATCCATAGTCAACTTTCAAATTTCCTTAACAGGAACCCCTCCTGTGAAAATCCCTGGATCCGCCCCTTGCTCCTCACCTCTGCACATCTAAAAGTATCGTACCTTTATTGTTAACACTGATAGTTTCTATACCACCATCTATTCCATCAATAGATGGAGCCCCATCATTATTTTTTAGATATATCTCCTCTTCTTCAGTGAAGATGACGAAATGCGGTACATTGCCAGTTGGTGGATGTTTTGACTGGGAATTTTTCTTCTTGGCTATAATTGAGAAAAATATGTTTTGCTATTATTATTAATAGACTGACTTCACTTGTTGATCTATTGGTGAACTTTTAAAAAAATAATTCTTTTTCCAATTTTTTTTCTTCAGATATCATAGGTTTCATATTTCACTTTTTGAAGATAGGCCTACATACCTTTGGTTAAGATAAAATATTCAAAAAAATAATACCACTTTGTTTTTTTACACAATATAACATCAATGAGGAAGAATTAGATGTACTGGCAACAAGCATTCAATCAGTTTACAATACAATACAACATACCTGACTGCTTTATTTTGTAATACTTTTTCTTTACATTTTGCCACTCACGGCCACCAGTTTCAGAAAAGAAATTACTGAAATTAAATGTGCAACATAATTTAAAATCAGAATGAGAACAAAAAATAATAATTGCCCACTCGCGTGGCTAATTGGTTCGTAGACATTAAATTTACTTGCCTACACTAGCCTAGTACGCCTACCAACAGTAACAGTTTGGGTCTAGGCTACATTTAATTTATCCTGCATGTACCGGTAGGAAATACTGATAAGATTAAAATAAAGTAAACACACGCATAAACAGATATAATCGGCATAGCTTCAGCTTCGCCACTGTAGGGTAGGGCCTACTTGACTTTAGGCATAGGCCTAGTCCTAGTTCTAAAAATAGTAACAAGTAACAAGTGTCTTATTTGACAACTTAGGCCTACAAATCTAATTTATCTATGGCAACACGGTAAGGTCACGATAACGTAAAAGAGCACACAGCATAGCCACATTTTCTTCATTTGTTCACATCTATTACTTTTTTACAAATATATTAATTAATATTACTAGGATATAGCTTTGTTAGTAAATTGAATGTAATCAATGTTACGCCAGGCCTGGCTCACTTACGCATTAAGCTTTGATGCAATATCTTTCCAAGTGTTCCATTTCTTTTCAACAGTGACAAACTGGTTAAATTTTCCTAGTATTATGTCTTTGTTTTCATCTACTAGCTGCATCAAATGGGTACTTTCATCCGTCAACCAATTTCTTTCCTTCGAACAGCTTGCCATTGTTGATTATAAGGATGTGAAGCAGACGACTTACTAAGCAGACCATTGACGTCAATGAAGCAGACGACAAATTTGTGATGTACCAAAGTTGCTTTATGACGTTAAGTTAAAGAGCATCGTAGTGTCAGTTTACCCAGTCACAATGTACTTGACTTGTGCTTACGTAAGAATTGTCTTGAGAATTTTCTAGGGACGGTATTTTTATAAGTTTCTTAGGTAAGTACAAGTGAAGCATGACTTTGTGTTTACTTTAAGAATTTTATAGGAACCGGCAGAATAGCGACGGGCAGCTATTTTCTGAAAGCTGTACATCTCAGTATTATAACAACACCAAGTTTATGAAAATCGGGGCAGAATTGACTGAGTTACTTCCAATTTAGTAACGCGAACTGGCAGACCCTTGTTCGTGAAATTGGCCATTTTGCTTCAATTTTCCACCCCCACTTCATATCTCAGAAACCGTAAAGGAAGATTTAATAATTGCGTAAACTTGAACAAGCTACAAGAAGTTATTTTTAGATATAAATTTGTTGTCGCTAACCTTGTCATTTGTCAACAACTACACATCTCAGCATTGTAACAACACGGTTTTATTTATTTAAATCGGTGCAGAATTGTTAAAGTGACATTTTCAGACCCACTCCATATCTGAGAAACTTTGAATGTTACAGTCATTGTGGCTTGAATTCCAGGGTGGAAACATCAGTTGAGAAATCGTGTCATCACAGCAAATCAGATCAGCGCTCGTCTTCAAACAGACACTGGTGTGAGAGTGAGTGGCCAGACCATTCGGAATCGACTGCATAGGGGTCACCTTCGCGCCCAACGTCCTCGCGTGATCCCTTGTTTGAGAGATTATCACATTCAGGCAAGACGTCGTTGGTGTAGGGCTCTTCAACACTGGGATAATCGACGCTGGAGCAATGTGATGTTTTCAGATGAGTCAAGGTTCACTGTTGATTTTTTGGACAGACGTAGGAGGGTGTGGCGTCGTCGAAACGAGAGATTCCAAAACGTTAACGTCATCAGACATGATCGATTTGGGGATGGTTCTGTTATGGTGTGGGAAGGCATCACTGTTGCTGAAAGAAATGCTTTACATGTTGTTGCAGGGCGTGTTACAGGCCAGTACTACCGGGACAACATCTTGGCAGTCCATGTTGTGCCGTTCGCACGACGTCCTGGCTGCCGTTTCATCTTCCAGGATGACAATGCAAGATGACACAGGGCCAGGATTATTACAGGTTACCTTCAACAACAGAACATCACCACATTACCTTGGCCAGCACTGAGTCCCGACCTCTCCCCCATCGAGCATGTCTGGGACATGCTTGGACAGAGGTTACGTCAACATCAATGTCCAAGAACTTGCTGCTGCGTTGCAACAGGAATGGGACAATCAGGACCAAAATGACCTTAGACGTCTCATTAGGAGTATGCCATGTCGGATCAATGCTTGTTTGGCAAACAGAGGAGGATTTACCCGTTACTGACTTATTTGTGATGCTGTGGTAACTTTGCTGTTTGACCCCGGGTATCATTTTATCCTTATAATGGTCAGTCTGTGCCTTACTTACTCTTAACGATCATTTGGAATAAATCAATGAATGTGAACTTCATTTCATTTTGTCATTTGTTTCTTCGTCAGTTTCATTAGGTGACTTTAATAACACTTAAAAATCAAATATCCCCTACTTTTTTTGAATAGTATATATTAATAAATTATAAATACATGATTAAACAGTTTGGTATGCATAATAATATTGTTGTGCTATATACGGTCCATGGTTTGAACCCGTGATTTACATAGAGGTCTATAAAATGAATGACCCATGTGCAGTACTTGATAACAAAAGGTAAATTCACCTACACATTATTTTTATAAAATAAAAGTCTGGTTTCATCCAGACACCGCAAAATACAGCTTGGGGCAGTGGTCTCCATTTCCAGATGAAGACTGATGGGTTTAAGTTGTTTGAAAACGTATCGCAAATATTGAGTTTGTTTTTCAGTCTTTATAGGTAGAGGACTTTGAGGGATTGTAATAGAAAATTAAGCAGTTTTATTCTCAAACATATCGAGATTGGCCCTTTAAAGTATAGCCCGTGTTTGTGTTTATTACTAATTTGTAAATAAATAAAATGGTTTCAGTGTAGCGGTGAAATTTTCTATAGCATTCTTCTCGGGAATATGTTTCTAATGGATTTTTACTGTCTTCTATAGCATTCTTCTCGGGAATATGTTTCTAATGGATTTTTTCTGTCTTTTAATTGTCTCTTTGGAGAAAATGCTGTCGAATAACTCTACGGTCAGCCCTCGTGTTTGAAGCTTGTGCTTAGATTGACAGTGCTCAAGAACGAAGTTGTGCTTAAGTTTTTTCTTGGAACACATACTAGCGTTCTTGTGCTTACAATGAAGTCTACTTAAAATCTAAGCACAAGAACGTTCTTAAGAATTTTCTGGGGAACACAAATAAGGTAAGTTTGCTTAAATGCAACGTCTACTTCAAATCTAATCACAAGAACGTGCTTAAGAATTTTCTAGGAATCGGGCCCAGGTATGTTAAGACCGCTAGGAAAGATAGATTATGTATTTTGTGCAATAAACTAGATGTCGAGGACAAGTAAATTTTATTCTTATTTGTCCCAGATATAAAGACCTGCAAAATAAATTTATAAAGCAATATTTTAGTAAAAACTCAAGTGTCCATAAGCTAATACAACAGCTTTCTGCTAAGAACACCGCAGAATTAGAGAATCTGGGCCGGTTTCTATTTAACACCAATAAGAGAAGATCTGAACTTATCCTTAAAATGTAATCACCTTTTAACTCTTTTGTACCTGTTATAGTCACTCTTCTTGTACATTCTGTATATATATTTTCATTGTACATGTATGTTCGTTTTGTATGTATTGTTGTGTGTGTGTTTTAACAGATGGGTCTTTGACCCAAGGGAATAAAGAACTAGAACTAGATTCTACCATTTGTTTATTCGTGGGGTACTTCACACGTCCTATAGACTGATGTCTTTGATCTGGCCGGCGTAAAAAAGATAATTAATTAATCAGCATTCTCAATCCCACTAACAATCACTGCACAGATAAAGCCTGTTGGTCCTTGTTTGGAGCAGTTATAGCAACCAGCAAGAAAACATGCAAATTAAACAATACACACCATTGACATTCATTTTTACCGATTGGTTTATTAACACACCTCTACAGAAAACTCCCAATCGCACAATTTATCCGCCCTAGCGTTAATTAACACATCTTATTTACAATTTTAACGCTGTAATACAGAGAAATTAATTTCCTTTTCTTTGACGCACAAATAACATACAAAACGTCAATTTATATGGAAGCTGCACACAAAAAAACACTTTATTAGTTCTTAGTGTGATATAGCTAAACGGTTTTTAAAATCAGAAAAAAAATTGTGACCCTCTACAGAATCCACAAGCTAAAAATGCAATTTTTCGACCAATCAGGGACCATAATCCAGGAAGTTACAATCCGATATGCGTGATAAACATGCATTTCAAGTTTCATCAAAATCAGTACAAAATTGTGACCTATATCCACAAGCTAAAAACGTGATTTTTCGTACAATCAGGGGCCATAATTCATGAAGTTTCGATACAATATGCGCAAATATATCAAAAGCAATCATGGTCTTTGAGCTATAAACATGCATTTCAAGTTCACAAGCTAAGAAAATGATTTTTCGTACAATCAGGCGCCAGAATCTATGAAGTTTTGATCCGATACATGCCAATATATTTTGGAGATAAACCTATATTTCAAGTTTCGACAAAATCTGATAAAAATGTGACCTGTAGAGTGCCTACAAACAATCGTAGACGTCAGGACGGACAGAGACGACGACAATATTCATAAACATGAAAATGTAGGCGTATAAAACATACACTGTTATTTGTATAAGATAGAAGAAAACCATTGACTTTTCTAAATGTGTGTACCTAGTGGCGTGTGAAGGATTGGCAAATTAAAAGCTATAAGGCACCTTCCCAGGTCTTAGCATTGTGCGACCCTGGTCTGTCTGCGTCCTGCTAATGGCCCTAGTGATTACCATGGTATAAGGCCCCCCTCCCTTTAAATCCAGTTCAACATGAATTTCGAGAGAAGGATAGAGAACAAGCAAAACAGAAAGTGATTTTTCCGAAAATCAAAGGCTTTTATTCATTAAGTTACAATTTGATATGCACAAAAATCAAAAAGAATCAAGGTTAGAAACATGAATTTCAAGTTTCATCAAAATCGAATTAAAATTGTGACCTCTACAGGGTCAACAACCTTAATACATGTATAATATTTTTTTTACACTGTTCGCGTACAAACGGCGACCATTTTGTCTGGCAATTTTGGTTCGATTTTCCCGAAATTCGAAATTAACCTTTCTTAGGATGTGAGGGTAATATAACCAAACGTTTTTTTTAAACAAGTTAAAATAGGCGATTTTTCTGACAATCAGGGACCATAATTCAGGAAGTTATATCGACAGGAACCAAGATCTTTGGATTATAAATATGCATGTCAAGTTTCATCAAAATCGGTTTAAAATTTTGACCTCTAGCTATAGGGTCCACAACCTTGATATACCATATTTTGACACTATTCGCGTACAAACGGTAACCATTTTGTCTGGCAAGTTTGGTCCGATTTTCATAAAATTCAAACTCAACCTTCCTTTCGGGTGCAACGGTGATATAATCAAATGTTTTTATTTTTAAATCGGATAATATTTGTGACCTCCAGAGCGACCCCACAGGCGATTTTTCGGACAATCAGGGGCCATATTTCAGGAAGTTACCATCCGATATGTGCAAATATCGAAATGAACCAAGATCTTTGGGTTATAACCATGCATTTCAAGTTTTATCAAAATCAGATTAAGATAGGTTGGCAGCTAAATTGTCCGGGCAGTCAACAAGAGTTGTCGCATATTTTGAAAGTGATCAAGGGCCATAACTCTGTCAGTAATTATCGGAAATGCTGAAAATCAATAGGCTTCTTCGTCTCATGACTTTAAACACTGTGAATAAATTTAAAGTCAATTGGTTATTAACTTTAGCCTCTTGAGCGTCCACAAGATTTTTTGAAGTGATCAAGGGCCATAACTCTGAATTATCGTAAATCGCTGAAAATCAATAGGCTTCTTCGTCTAATGACCTTAAACATTGTGTATAAATTTAAAGTCAATCGGTTATTAACCTTAGCCTCTAGAGCGTCCACAAGATTTTTTTAAGTGATCAAGGGCCATAACTCTGACAGTTATTATCGGTAATCGCTGAAAAACAATAGGCTTCTTCGTCTCATGACCTTAAACACTGTGTATAAATTGAAATGTGGGCTTATAAAAAGAACAGTTTATATGATATTTTGGCATCTGATGATCACAGTTTTTGTTTTGTTTGCTTCCTTGCTTAAAATGTCCTGTCACAATCGTGTTCATCTGATTATTATCAAATCAGTAAAACTAAAACGTAGCCCATGTACATAAATATTTTCTATCATATTTAAACATTAAACGGGTGGATATCATGACATACTATCTATCACAGAAACAATAATACATGGTTTTTTTTTTGTTATTGTTGTGGATACTTTAATACTGTTACTATTCTAACCTCAGAATCAGGATCCACAGTGTATTCTCTCACTACATTGCGATTAGCTAGCTTCATTTGCAGATACTTGTTACATGCCCATACAACCCCAATCAGATAAGCCTACAATAATAAAAATGAACACATTTAGCTAACCAGCAGCTACCAGGCATGATGCCCCTACATTTTGCAAGAGATGGGTAGCGAACAAGCCAAAAACAATAGCCATTTTTTTGTACCAAAATCCCCAAATAAATAGATGACACATTATAATTAATCTCACATTTATTTGTATACGCCCACATTTTCATGTGAACGTTTATTGTCGTCGCCTCTGTCTGAACGTACATCCGATATAAGTTAGGTCAAAATTGGCTAAAAATTGTGATCTGTAGAGTGTCCAAAAAAAAAAAGTGGTGTAACAGTGATATGATCAAACGTTTTTCTTATTAGGATAATAATTGTGACCTCCAGAGGGACCACAAGCTGAACCAGCGGTTCGAAAGGAACCAAGATCTTTTGGTTATAAACATGCATTTCAAGTTACCGTACATCAAAATCTTATAAAAATTGTGATTTCTACAGGCTCAACAACCTTGATATACATCGGGTAATAATTGTGACCCCCAAAATTTGCAATTAAACCAGAATGACGTACGTTGCATCCAACCATTTCCTCTTTACCCTGACCGTAGGGGTATATGAACATTGGGTGACCGACTAACAAGGAGACGACCGTTTGTCAAGCGAAGCGTGTTGGCTGGTTTGTTGGCGTGCACAGGGCAGTCATCTCTAGCAACCACATGTTGTATTGCCGAATCCCGAATAACGTGCTGGCTCTTTATTTGGGATTCACCACTAAAACAAAACGACCTACGTTGCATCCGACCATTTCCTCTCTACCCCCGACCAATGGGGTAAGTGAAGTTAAGTGACCAACTAACAAGGTGACGACCGTTTGTCGAGCGAATAGGGTGTTGGCTGGTTTGTTGGCATGCACAGGGCAGTCCTCTCCTACACTCACCTGTTTTATTGCCTAATCACGAATAACGTACTGGCTCGTAATTTGTGATTCGTTCCTCTCTACCCCCGACTGTAAGTGAACGTTGAGTGACTGACTAACAAGGAGACGACCGTTTGTCGAGTGAATAGGGTGTTGACTGGTTTGTTAAAGTGCATGGGGCAGTCATCTCCAGAAATCACCTGTTGTATTGCCGAATCCCGAATAATGAGCCAGCACGTTATTCAGGATTCGCCACTTAAACAGAACGACCTACGTTGCATCCTACCATTTCCTCTCTACCGCCGACCTTGGGAGTAAGTGAACGTTGGGTGACCGACTAACAAGGAGATGACCGTTTGTCGAAAGAATAGGGTGTTTGGCGTGCACTGAGCAGCCCTCTCCTGCACTCACCTGTAGTATTGCCGAATCACAAATAACGTGCTTGCTTGTTACTCAGGATTCGCCACCAAACCAAAACGACCTACGTTACATCCGACCATTTCCTCTCTACCCCTGACCGTAGGGGTAAGTGAATGTAGGGTGACCGACTAAAAAGGAGACGACTGTTTGTTGAGCGAATAGGGCGTTGACTGGTTTGGTAATGTGCACGGGACAGTCATCTTCAGCACGTTATTCGGGATTCTCAAATAACGAATAACGAGCCAGCACATCATTCAGGATCAGCACTAAAACAGAACAACCTATGTTGCATCCGACCATTTCCTGTCTACCCCTGACCTTAAAACTAAAATAGACCGATCTACGTTCAATCTGGCCATTTCTTCGTTAGATCCGGATGGTGGCACATATAGGAGACGGCTCTCAGATGACCAGAGAACTCGGGCTGGCTTATAACTGGTTAAGAGGTCGGTGAGATATTGAGGAGCCTGGTTGTTGATACATTTGAAGTAGGAGGGTCTTGTATCGTATCCTGTATAACACGGGGGGCCAGTGAAGTTTGGCACGGACATGTGTAATGTAGTCAAACTTCTTTATGTTTGAAACTAGTCTGGCTGCAGCATTATGTACACGCTGTAACCGCTGGATAATGTAGAAGGATAGTCTGTTAAGCATAGAATACAGTAGGCTATACAGGAGGTGAAGTAGGCATTGACTAGTGTGGGGGCAGAAGCTTTGTTCAAGTACTTTCTGATAAGACTGATTTTGTGCAGATTGTACAACAGTATTCGCGTACACACGGCAGCCATTTTGTATGGCAATTTTATTCCGAATTTTTCCGAAATTCGAGCTCAACCTTCCTTAGGGTGTAACGGTGATATAATCAAACGATTTTTTAAATCAGATAATAATTGTGACCTCCAGAGGGACCACAAGCTAAACAAAGACGATTTTGAGTATAATCAGGGGCCATAATTCAGGAAGTTACCATCCGATATGCGCAAATATCAGAAGGGACCAAGATCTTTGGGTTATAACCATGCATTTCAAGTTTCATCAAAATCGCTTTAAAATTGTGACCTCTACAGGGTCCACAACCTTGATATACCATTTTTTAACAGTATTTGCGTACGAATGGCGGCCATTTTGTATGGCAATTTTGGTCCAATTTTTCCGAAATTCAAAAGAAACCAAGATTTTTGGGTTATAACTATGCATTTCAAGTTTCATCAAAATCAAATTAAAATTGTGACCTCTACAGGGTCAACAGCCTTGATATACCTTTTTTAAACAGTATTTGCGTACGAATGGCGGCCATTTTGTATGGCAATTTTGGTCCAATTTTTCCGAAATTCGAACTCAACCTTCCTTAGGGTGTAACAGTGATATAATCAAACTTTTTTTGAAATCGGATAATAATTGTGACCTCCACAGGGACCACAAGCTAAACAAAGGCGATTTTGCGTATAATCAGGGGCCATTATTCCGATATGCGCAAATTTCGAATGTATGAAACATCTAGAAGATACCTCTGTGTATGAGAAAGTCAGTGGAGACAATTCAAACGAGATTCATGGACAATTGACAAAATTAGTGACTGGCCTTAAAATCACTGAAAATGAACGGAAAGCTATCTTAAGACAGACCTGTTGATAAACCAGCCCATTTCTACATTTTAGGAAAAGTTCATAAAGTTCCTAATCCTACAGATATACCATGAGGAAGACCTATATGTAGCCAAGTTACTGCACCTACTCGTAAAGCTTCTTCTTGGCTTGACTGGAAATTACAACCTGTGGCACAGCTTTACTGCCCTGAATTAGTTAAGGACACCACTCAATTCCTTCAAAAGACAGAAGCTATAAATAACGAATCTATTTCTAAGAATAGTAAGCTTATGACTCTTGATGTTATCAGTCTATATCCGAATATTGTTATTTCTGAAGGTTTAGAAGCACTTAAATATGCATTACGTGAAACTAAAATTGGGACTAACGAAGATTCAGAATCAATTCTACAAGTAGCAGATTTTGTTCTTCATAACAATGAATTTGAATTTTCTGGTATATTTTATAGACAGATATCTGGGACCGCCATGGGAACTCCGTTTGCCGTGACATATGCTAATATTTATATGTCATACTGGATGAAAACCTACTATGAATCATTACCTAATAAACCAGATATTTCATACAGATTCATCGATGATATTTGGGATTTATCTTCTCTCCCACTAGAAGAATGTAATAATTCTGTTTCAAGATTAAACCAGCAACACCCGAAGATCAAATTTACTGTAGATATAAATAGCAACTCAGTTAATTTCCTAGATGTAAAAGTGGTCAAAGAAAAACAAAAGTTAGAGACAAATCTATATTCAAAGAAAACAGATTGCCATCATTATCTTCCTCCATCAAGTTGTCATCCCAAACACACCTTTAACGCTATCCCTTACAGTGGTGCTCTACGTATAAAACGGATTTGTAGTAAAGATAGCTGGACCAAATCAAACCTAAAAAATTTTGGATCATATCTTAAACAATCCGGATATCCCAAGAAAATTATTCTAAAGGCATTTAAACGCGCAGATCAGAAGACCAGGACTGAATTATTGACCTACCAATCAAAGACCGATACTGATATGAATATTATTTCATGGACAACTACCTTTGACCCTCGACAACCTCACCTTCACCAAATGATTAAACACCGAAGTATTTTAGACAAGTTCACGGATGACAAAAATTATGAATAGCAGCAAAATAATAATAGCAGAGAGAAAGAACCTCACTATTGGCAATATCTTGAAAGAAAATAAGTTGAGAACTTCTGACACTACCAATAACCATATTAAGGACAAAATTTCATACGGATGTCAACCTTGTTTACGAAAATTATACAAATCGCAGTTACTCTAGTGTCTTTGATTTGTATGATGATGAGGTGTCCGACGATCTTTTTATGTTCGAACTGCAACCGGTAAACATAATCAACAGAGGCAGCCGTGATAAATAATGAGATTTTATCACGTAATTTTGTTAGCTTGATAATGTTGAATACATTACAAGCGAGTGAATTGGATTAAATATTTATTCATTTGTGCCTCACTTCAAACAAGTTGTGATCTTCGCTCATCTTTATTTTAAAAAATGTCATAAATAATGCAACAGGGAGAGTTGTAAAATAACGAAGAAGGGACGACTGGCTGTCATCACTGCAAGTAGAGTAGCCCACGTAAACTGCGCTCCGTCTTTTATATAAACAGGTATGTTGAAAATTCATTAGGCCTATAATTCATACAATCAAGTCATCGTTTATGTGAGAAACATAAATGAAGCGATTTACAAAATAATAATGTAATGATTGTTTTATGTGAGCAAACTATAATTTTACAATGTTGGGGAACTAATAAAATAAAAGTACAAAATGATGAATAGGCCTACTGGTATTTTGCCTTTAAATTTAAATTATTTGATCTAATTCAAAGTAAAGTATACAACTAATCAGAATATCAATATCACTCAGTGGAATTTTTATTTTGAATATTATTTCTTTGTAATCAAGAAGAAAAGGATATCCAATTTGTGTCATTTAAAGGAGTGGATTTGTACATAAATTAAGGCATTGTTTGACTAAAATTAAAAGAGCTATCATGTGAATAATGCTGATTGAATAAAGTCTTTCTTGGTGTGCCAATTCCCTTGGCATTACCTGAACTCGATGGTACTTCCTTCGTATTGAGTATGATTTGAATATAAACCCATCTGTAGTCATACTCATAGTCTGTAAAATCTGACGCCAACTTTTTTTTAAATTTATGCATAAATTATATTATTATAACTAAAACTGCATTTCTCTTATTCGACTGAAGAAACTCTATTTTATTGTCAAACATGCTACTACTACTAGTTAATATGTATTTTTTTTTTCAGACCAATAATACAATTGTATTTAATTGTATGAAGAACTTTCATTTGATGTGCACAAGGAATTTCTATATCATGGAAGACGGACAATAAAATATAGTGCCTAAATAGTGTTGAAAAGCAGGCTGTTATGCGAGTGCCTGAAAGACTTTGAAATATATTTCTTGGGAAGAATTGGAATACACTAGTATCAACTATACATTATACACTTCCAGTTACACATTTCTATTTTTTCGAAATAATTTCAATAAATATAATGAATGAAATCATTGGATTATTGTGAATTATTTCTATTATTTAACTGAATATTTATTTATATTCAATTCATAAAGCATGCAGCTCTTGTCTGTACTGGTACAGACATATTCAGTAAACTGTAAAATTTACAACTCCCTCTATGATTTATCTTTGAATGGCATTTAGTGAAAGTGGTATATAATAACAAACAGCTTTATGGATAACATTCACTAGGTTTATTAACTGCAACGTTTCAATGAGGACACTCTCACCGTTATCAAGCAATGATACAATCAAAATGTTACAGAAGGTTATATACAAACAGTTAACAATAAACTAATTAACCAAGTAAGGCCGAAGCCATTGAAGACATACCTAAGTAAATTATTATTAATGAATGAGAAACCATTAAAGGGGTGAAAAAATGCAAATCCATGCTAAAACAACAAATCATCCATACTTAAACCCTTAATTCTCTATTACAAATGAACATTCAAAAGTTAATATATAGTGATATAAAATTATATAATTACACCTATGAATGAGAAACCATGTTAGTTAATGTCTTAAATCCCCTCTCCATTAGTGACCAAGATCTAACCAATCATAAATATTATAACAAAAGTATATTATATATAGTGAGTTAGTTGTTTGGTAATTAGTACTCGTACTGATAACACCTAATGCTCCAGAGCTCCTAAGCTATTGTCTAAATTTATCCTGAGATAAAGTAGCCTAGCAAAGACTCAAGAAAGACTCTCCAATTGACTTATAAGACTCTACAAGAATCTTCAGTCCCAAGGTTGTCTTTCTATTATTTAATTCTTATACCTAAATAAGGTATAAGTTTACTTTGTTTTTTTTAAATTTTTTTTTGCTTAAACCTTTTTCTTTTATTTTTTGACAGCTCTTTTTGGTTATTCTGTTTTATTTTCTACTTATTTTAATTTATATACTGTTTGCTCAGTCGAGATTATTTTACTTTGTTTTCTATCTTTTTTTTTCTAGTTCTAGTTTATTTGAGCTTATTTTTTCCTTTTTTCCTTTCTTTTCTAGTTCTAGTTTATTTGAGTTTATTTTTTACTTTTTTTATAGATTATTTTACTTGGTATTTTATCTTTTTTTCTAGTTCTACTTTTCTAGTTTATTTGAGTTTATTTTTTTATTTTTTTTTTTCATTTTTTACTTTCTTTATAGGAATTCCTTTTTATATATATATACTTTTTTGTTTATTCTATATCATTTTTCTTATTTTTTGCTCTTATTTAAACTTATTTTTATTTTTATTCTTGCTTGGTTAAATTATCGTTGTAAAGGCTTCAGTTCTAATTCTTTGTTAGGCAATCAGTGTCCAAGCGATCAGAGATTAGCTCAAGCGATTGAACTACGCTCAGATCAAAGGCGATATAAACAAAGGCTTAACCACCTTTGTTGAGTTAACGATCTCACGGCTGCTCTGTCTATTGACTTATACAAACATTAGGAACCTATAGTTAATTAGTATAATCAAATTTAATTAACTAGTGGATCTGTGTGGAAAGGGTCAGTAGCGTGATCAGGTGATCAATCCAAAACAATTACAATTGCATTTAGTATTGACTTATACAAACATTAATATCCTATAGTCAATTAGTATAACCAAAACTGATTAACTAGTGGATCTGTGTGGAAGGGGTCATAATCATCACTCTACTCTAGTACCAACTAGAATCATCTCTTTTTGATCCTTCTTTTTAATTTAGACTTTTTCGAAGCAGGAAAAGGGAAATGGAGTCCGTGGCTGAACTCAACATGTCGATGGTTGAGGCTTTTAATAGCAGTCCGGCACCATCGACCTTTCCGGTGACTAAAAAGAGGGAGGAGCAAGCCTTTGTCGTTCAGGTTAAACCCGCCGAAGGCAAGTCTTTCACAGGGATCAAGCTAACGGCGATAGGGAAGGAGATAAAGAAGAACTGGGGTATTATAGATATCCCAGACATCAGAGTAACTGTCCCCGGTCATGTCCGACTGGCTTTTAAATCACAGGAGGACATGGACAGGGCAGTGAACCAGGTATCCCTTCTCGGCATAGAAGTGAGGGTATCCCAGCCGTCAACCTTGCTAACTGAAAAGGTGGTGGTACACGGGATTCCCTCCGAATATGACGGAGAAGAGATCCTGGAAGATTTAAGAGACAGAGGATATGCGGTCAAGGAGGTATACCGGTTTAAGGTTGCTGAAGGTAAAAGCCAGGGAAGTGTCGCCCTGACTTTTAACAATAAAGCACCGGAAATACTAAAAGTAGTATATTTATCCAGAAGGACCCACGCCTACATCAACCGGGTAAGGCAATGTTCCAATTGTCAAAAACTGGGCCACACAGTCAAGTACTGCAAGGGAAAGACTGTGTGTGCCCAGTGCGGTGGGAGTCACGCGGTGGCCGAGTGCAGGGCGGGCATGCAAATAAAATGCTCGAACTGCAAGGGTGGTCACGCAGCGAACTCCCCCGAATGCCCCAAGATACAGAGCACCAAAGCTGCCCTAAAGATACAGGGGAAGGAGAAAGTGAGTTTCAGCGAGGCTGCACTCATTCTAAAAAAAAAGGAGCGTTCGATAAAAGATGTCAGGAATACGGCTCCGGTTAATAAACCAAGGACGGAGCCAATTCCATCGACATCGACGCCGGAAGAAACACCAAAGGCCCCCCGATCAGAACAACTACCAACTACAAAGACCCCAAAGAAAAAGAACAACCCAAAGAAAAAGGAACAAGCAAAAATGAAAGCTGATGAGACTCACTTTATTCCTAAATTCAAAACGGAAAGTGGTTTCATGAGCTTCATGATTGAACTCCTAAAGGTGGCAGTGTCCGACGAAGACAAAACTACAAAAACGGCAAGCCTCCTAGGCAAACTCCGTGCATATATGGTAAACGCAGACACCCTTATCACCCTCGTCAACTCGATCAACACAGTTAAAAAGAGATATAGAGATGACGACGAGGAAGACGAGAAGAATGATCAAGAGGTAAATCTCGCATTACGTAGGAGGATATCTCATGTCCGCCACTACAGTACTGGAGATATTTCCAGTTGCTCGTCGATGGTAAAACCAAAGGCGAACACTGGCGGTGTTTCTAGTTGCTTGTCGGTTGCAACACCAAAGGCGAACACCAATGAGGTACCTTCTATGGAAATCGAGACACCAGTAGATCAATAGAACTCCAACATTGAGCGGCATCCATCCGGACAGTCATCATGGCGGGCCAGGTTAAAGTTCTACAACTTAATGTTAATGGACTGGCCCCCAGATGTGCTGAGCTGAGAAAATACATCACACGCAACCTCAGGGATGTTATTTGCCTCCAAGAAACCAAGTTACTACCAACCTCGAAAGAGATCTACATACCCGGATACACTTGTGAGAGAAGGGACAGACCAGGAAGTACGACACGTGGCGGCGGCATTGCCATCTATATCCGTGATAACCTAAATTATATTTCTGTTTCACTGGACGTAGACGGACCTCCAGAAGCAATGGGCATAGCCATCACATTGAGCAATAATACGAATTTGACAATAGTGAATGTCTATGTACCCCCAGATGTCACGAAAAAACCAGTTGACTTCCAGTCACTTCTCGATCAACTTCCACAGGGCGAATCAGTGTTTTGTGGAGATTTCAACGCAAAACACGTTCTGTGGGGGTCGCCGAGGAATGACTGTCGGGGGACTAGCCTATGCTCAATAATAGAAGCAAACAACCTATGCATGCTGAACGATGAGAGCCCTACTTTTGTCGGAGGAAATGCCCCACCTTCGCATCTAGATCTCACGTTCTGTACGCTTGGTCTGGCAAACCGCTGCGACTGGCAAGTACACGAAGATGAAACACTTGGCAGTGACCATCTCCTGATAGAATTCTGCATTCAGACCGAAGCAACCAGGGAAGTCTATAACGGGAGACCCAATTGGATTATGAAAGAAGCTGATTGGGTTAAATTCCGTGTAGGCTGCCTTAAGTGGAAGGAAGAAGATATCATCGATACCAACATCGACGTGTACGCTACCAACATTACGAGCTCTATTATAGGTGCTGCTAACGACTCCATTCCAAAGACTTCTGGTGGAAAACCAAGGACTAGAAAACCATGGTGGTCACCGGAATGTCAGAAGGCGGTCAACGACAGAAGGAAGGCCCTCCGCCTACGGAAACGCCACTACAATGAAGCCAACCACCAAAATTACCTTAAGTTGAAATACGCTGCAAATGACACCATAAAAAAGGCACAAAGTGGGCACTGGATGACATTCTGTAATGCGTTGAATAAAAACACGCAAACGGGTGCCGTCTGGAAGAAGCTGAACGCCATGAACGGGAAACGCAGATCATTCAACATACCAAACCTTGAAGATGGAGATAAGTACGTTACGAACGGCAAAGAAAAGGTAGACCTACTAGCAAAAACTTTTGCTGATGCAAGCAGAGACGAAAATCAATCACCAGAGTTTCTGAAGAGGAAGGAAATCTTTTACTCGCAGCACCCTTCATTAGTAATTGAATCTAATGAAGTGGCTGAACCAATCAACCTACCCTTCTCTGAGGGAGAGTTAAATAAGGCTCTTTCCCTCAAGAAGGATAGTGCTGCTGGTGAGGACAAAGTAAAGTACTCCATGCTCAAACATCTACCAAGAAACGCCAAAACGATACTACTAAACTTCTTCAACACATCCTGGCTGTCAGGAGAGGTACCTAAAGAATGGCGAAAAGCAAACGTCATACCTCTACTGAAAGCTGGGAAAGAGAAGAACAAGGCAGAGTCATATCGACCAGTAAGTTTGACATCCACACTATGCAAAACCTTGGAAACAATGGTTAATATCCGATTACAGTTCTATCTGGAGAGCAACCGATTGATCGACGAAAATCAAAGTGGGTTCAGGAAAGGATGATCAACAATGGACCACTTGGTTAGACTACAGCAAGTCATGTCGCAGGCACTTCTCTCGGGAAACCTGTTATGTGCCGTGTTCGTAGATCTGACCAAGGCTTTCGATCTAGTTTGGTTAGACGGGCTGCTCTTCAAGTTAGGACGTATCGGTATAACGGGCATAATGTTTCGGTGGATTAAAAGCTTTCTGAGCGATAGAAGGATACAGGTGAATGTTGGCAGATTCCTGAGTGCCGAGCAAACATTAGAAAATGGCACGCCTCAGGGGTCTGTTATCAGTCCCACTCTCTTCAACATCATGATCAATGACATTCACAAATCGTCCTACCTCGATTCCAAAACTGACTTGGCTAAATTTGCCGATGACAGTACCATATGGAGAAATGGGACGAGCTTCTGTGAACTACAAAAGAATATGCAAAAAGCCTTAGACAAATTCATGACATGGGCAAACGACTGGGGATTTAAAGTCTCGGAGAAGAAAACAGTCGGCATGCTTGTGAGCAGGGATAGAGGGATAAACAGAATGACTCTGTGTATGAACGGGAAAACCATCGAGTTCAAAGACCAAACCAAGTTCCTTGGCGTAATCTTTGACCGACGGTTGACCTGGAAACCGCACATCGACTGGACTGTAGATAAATGCTCCAAAATCCTAAACTTAATGAGAAAATTAACGGGCAGTACGTGGGGCGCCAATAGAGTTACACTAATGATGGTATATCGTGCTCTAATACGTTCTGTATTAGACTACGGCTCTTTGGTCTTCATGAACTGTGCGCCAACACTCTTAAGCAAGCTTGACACCATCCAATACAAAGCTCTGTGTATTGCGACTGGCGTAGGGCTTGGGACTAGGCGAGAGGCACTACTACAAGAAGTCGGGGAGTTGCCCCTATCCCTAAGAAGAAAAGAACTGGCGACAAGGTATTGGGTCAAGATATCACAACTAGGTGAAAGATCCCCAACATTTGTCAGTCTACAAAAGACAAAATATGTAAGAGATCCCAAAAAGAAAACCTTCAGCCAGGGTATCAGAGAAACGATCAAGGAACTACGACTGGGGGAGCTCGTGATAAATAAACACGACCCTCCAGTTGTCGCCCCCTGGACGCTCCCTATACCACTGGTCAATCTAGATCTACTACAGAAAACCGACAAGAAAAATAACCCCAGTGCTGCATGTGCTTTCTCTCTAGAACATTTGGAAGACAACTGGCCGTCTGATGACTGGGACCATGTGTACACGGATGGCTCACGCAATCCTGAAAGGGGCACCAGCTCGTTTGGAATATACCTGCCAAACGGGGAACAGGGAATAAGCAGGAAACTGCCCAATAACTGTTCGGTGTACACTGCAGAGCTTGTTGCCATTCGTGACGCTATTTCATGGATCTCCCATCAAAAGACCGGCAAGTTCGTCATTCCAAGCGATTCTCTGAGCAGTCTGATTTCAATCCAAAATGACAACTCGGAATCAAGACCAGAAGTCATTTTGGAAATCAGGCAGCTATATCAGAGGGTCCTAGAGAAGGGAAGCAAATTAGAGCTCGTGTGGATTCCATCACATGTCAACATTAAAGGAAACGAGGAGGCAGATCGACTCGCCAACGAGGGTCTCAAGGACACAGCTACACCCCGCCTCATAGACTACAGCACCACGGAAATCTACAGTATGGTCAAAAGACAGGTCAATTCAATCTGGGAATTAAATCTCGTTGAACTTGACACATACAGATTCCGACTGGATGACGAGATCTACACCAAGACAGCGACCAATCACCCTAGACGAGATATATGCAGACTCATATCGAAACTAAGGGTGAAAGAGCGGCTGCGAGACTACAAACACCAAGTCATCGTCTGTGAGTGCGGAGAAGAGTGTACCACCAACCATGTCCTGGTAGACTGCGAGGTTTACAAGGAAGAGAGACGGGACTTAGTGAGAATGATGGAGACCAATAACATACCATTCAACACTAAGAACCTACTCTTCCCTAGACCAGATCTGAAGCTACAAATCTTCGAAGAAATCCACACCCTAATGGACACAGTTGGACTATGTAAATTAGTGAAATAAGAAAGGGTCACGGCTGGATAAATTCTCCATACAACGTAGGATGGTTGAGTAAAAACGTCCTCACGAAGGAAGCCCAACCATCCTATACATTTATTTTAATTTATTCATTTTACTTTATCTTTACTTTACTTTTACTTAAATTTATTTTATTTTTATTTATTACCTCAATTTATTTTTTATTTTTTCTACTTATTTTCTATCTTAACTTATTCTATTTTTTTCATACGACGTAGGGTGGGGAAGTAAAAACGTCCTCTCGAAGGAAGCCCAACCACTCTACAACTTTATTTTATTTTATTTTATTTTATTTTTTATTTTTATTACCTTTAATTTAATTAACTAATAAATTTTAATTAATTCATTTTACTTTATCTTTACTTTACTTTTACTTTAATTTACTTTATTTTATTACCTTTAATTTATTTGACTACAACTTTATTATACTCTCTTTATTTATTTAATTCTATATTAGTTTAATTTACTACTAACATCTACTAAACTGGCGGGATAGTGGAGTAATAGGGAGTCATGATCAGACGGGCTCGGCATCTAAACACTATTCTGCGAAAACAAATACCAGTGGGATAGTGGAGGAAGGGGAGGCCACGAGAAGACAGGCCTGGTACCTAAACACAAATCCCACAAAGAAGACATCTACCAATCCAGAAGAATAGATCATCTACCAACGATGTGTTTTTATTAAATAAAGGGAAGAACTTCCCACTAAAACCTAATCCATGGCCTAAGGCCAAAATGGAAAGATTGCAAAATCATATTCTAAAAATCAGGAAACAGCTTCGGCTCTCCTATGTCTTGTCTGTGATATCACTTAAGTGGAAGGAGACGTTAAACACCAAAAAGAAGAAGAAGAAGAAGAAGTGGTCGAACTTATTCAGAGTGAAAACCATGATAAAAGGAGAATAAACATGACTCTATTAAATAATAATTTAAGAGTAAAAACATTAAATCACAAATAAAACACGAACTGCAAAAGTACCGGTATGTTCCATATGAATGACAGCTAATAGGGTGGTGTTTAGCACAAAATACGTAAAAAGCACAAACCAATATTATAAGGACAAATGTTTAACGCCAAATGTTTGTATCGTGGAAGGGTTGTGATCACAAAGAATGGTGAAATAGGCAATATAGATTATAAAATAATCACATTTACACTGAGAACGGTATAGTTGACGGCACCAAAGATTAAAGAGTCATAAATAAGTTAATGGCACCATCAATTTAGTTAACAGCACCAAAGATTAAATAGTCATCAATTAGTTAACGGCACCTAAGATTAAAGAGTCATTTGCGTGTGGTAGATATACTCCAGTGTCACGGTTGAGTTCAGGCTGATTTTTTTGGATGTGAATAGCTTCAAGAATTTTTCTGGATTTTTTCTGGTGTTGATTTACGGCTAGCGTTCGCGTCAAGTCCCAATTCACCCGATGTCGTCTGTTATCACTCAGATGTTCTGCCACTGCTGATTGGTTATATGCTGCCAAGGATTGGTGTTCCTTAATTCTTTTATCCAAAGGACGTTTCGTCTCTCCAATGTATTTTTTGTTGCACGAGCAGGTTATTTCATAAATGCAACCCTTGGGTGGTGGTGGATTGGTCTGTATTTTTTTTCCATTTGCTGACAATATATTTTGGATGGTTTTGCCACTGGAGAAGCATACCTCTATACCTGCCTGTTGAAGAAGTCTTCGAATCTGGTGTGATCTGGAGTCGATGAAGGGGATGGATACCCTTATACCACTCGTAGCTGGTTTGGCTGGTTTTGGGTTTTTAGCTTTGTCGTTTGTTACTTCCTTGATGGCTTGGTTCACCAAATGTGCAGGATAATTATTAAATTCAGTGAAGACTTTCCGTAAATGAGTTAATAATAATAATAATAATAATAATCACGTCATTTTACAAGGGTAGCAAATTAGGCCTGAGGCCTTTTTCAAATTTGGCCCTTGGCACAGATCGTGCGAATGATTTCGATCATTACTGCAGGAAGAAACCGAAGAACTCGGGGGAAACCTGCCTGATCGGACGGGAGACCGAATATCCCTCTCACTTACAACGATAAAGTTCATGCCCTGAGCTGGGATTGAACCTGAGCTGCATTGGTGAGAAGCCGCCTCTCTATCGCCACGGCTATCCGAGTTAATTCTGTAGATAATGAATCGGCTTGACAGATAGTAATGGCGCGCTTGGTTAGAGTAGAAACAATAGACTTCTTAATATTTAATGGGTGATTAGAGTTGAAATGAATATATTGGTCTGTGTGAGTGGGTTTACGCTTTTACGGTATACTGATGTTTTAAGGTTGTCTCCATCTTTGGTGATTAATACGTCTAAAAATTGAATTTTACCTTCTTCTTCTGCTTCCATAGTGAATTTGATTCTGTCTGTTTGGTTGTTGAGATGTTGGAGGAGTTTGTTGGGGTCATCATCTTTGTTGAGCACAACAAAGGTGTCATCCACTTTACGAAACCAGGCGATAGGTTTGATGTCAGATGTATCTAGGGATTCTTGTTCAAGTGATGTCATATTATAACTATAAGGTGGCAGCGATAACCCGGGGATGGCGATATATCGCGATAATTAGGTCAGACGATATCGTTATCGTCTGAAATCTCAAATATAGACCTTATCACGATATATCACGATAATTAAAAAAAATATCGCGATATTTAAATTTTAGATCACAATTCACGTAAAATTCGTTCAAAATACTCGAAAAATGGAGAAGAAATAACATATCAATGATTATCAACAAGTAAGTACATGTAGGCTATAGGGCCGATAGATACGAACGGGTTCTTTTCTATTTTGCACACTGACTGACACTAGGCCGCATCGCCATTCAAGTAGGCTATATTTCAGTATTTCACTGAATAATAATTTAATATTAATTATAATTATACACAATATTTACGGCAATATAACGATAAGGATTCCCGACTCAGAAATGATAGGCCATCACACAGAGTATAAACAAACCGCACGCGACAATATACGTCCCCATAGTAACGGAGCGGTGGTTTATCATTGATTACCCAGTCCGTTGAAAATCACATTGATAGTCTACATAGCAAAGCCGCCTGGATAATATTTCCTTTATTCGAGGAATAAAATGGATTCCGCTGAGTCATTTGAGAATGTCGGCAATGTTTCCGATGATAGTTCCACACCACCGCGGCTTAAACCGAAAAAGAACACATCTTCTGTGGTGTGGGAACATTTTGGTTTGAAATATTCAAATGATAAGGTCGTGGCGACATGCAAAGTATGTGCAAAGGAAACCAAAACGCCTGGCGGAAACACGTCAAACCTTTGGCATCATCTAAGAACAAACCACCCTAACACCTATAGAGAAACCAACAAAACATCACTAGTAAACAAACAAGGCACTCCATCAAAATCGCTGATACCCCCGAAAAACCAACCAGGCATGCTTGGGGCTTTCGACAAGCTTCATAAATGGGCCATCAATAGTAAACCTGCCAAAACAATACACAGGGCCATAGGACACTGGATAGCCAAAGATATGGTTAGTTTTAGATCAGTTGAAAAGCCTGGTTTTAGAAATCTTATGGAACAGGTGAATCAAAAATATCAGTTGCCATCTAGGACATACTTTCAACAAAAAGTGATACCACAAATTTACAATGAAGTTGAAACAGGAGTCAAGGATGTATTGTGTACAGTAGATAAATTTTCATTTACCACGGACATGTGGACATCTATCACAATGGATCCGTGATTACATGTCACTTCGGTCTCGCGTCATTTCGGACTTACGTCATTTCGGACTCTAAAAAATTTGTCCTCGACATTTCGGACTCGGGTAGATGACATTGTTCCCCTAACCCAACACAATGGCGCCATACTTAAACAATGGTATTATAAACCACTACTGATCATATATTAATATCTGCTGCATTATTACTTATCGCACAAGCTGTTGTTTATAACGTTAAAAAACAAAACAAATACACACCACGTGTCATTACGCGATTTATATTTTGATTAACAGCAAATAATACTGATGTGATTTTAGCGGATTGAGTAAATTTAACAGTAGATACAAGACGAGTTGATCAACAATTTTAATGGTTAAAAAGTAATTTCACTGATTGAGTACAATTACGTACATAGTGTATGTACACAAGTACATGTAGACCCGCATTGTTTGTTAATTGACTTTATCCCATGATTTAAAAAAATTGGCGATGGTTAATATTGGGTCAAACATAATCTCTTAAATAGCGCCGGAGCCGCTTTTAGATAAAGTGAGTTCGCATTAAAACACCAAAGAGTGGCTACGTGCGTTTATATTCTTTGATCTTTGATACACGGGACATTTCTGTTAATGAAAGAAATCTGCACGAGAATGACAAAATATACATGTTGACAGTTTACCATTGAGTTCGGGTTCAAGTGGAATTGGTTCTTCATCGAAAAATAGTTATTCTTTTCTATAAATAAAATGAGTGCCTTGGATTTTTGTGTGGATTTGATAGCGGTTATAATTACTAATATTCTCTGACATCGGAGACTTGTGTTTGCGTTCATGTCAATTTTACGGTAAGTACGATCTTATGATTTGAAAGCGCTTTCACCTCCCGTTGCAAGTTCTATTTATTTTATTTCTATTTGTAAGACCAGTAACCTAACTACCGTTATAGTTTGCAATTTAAAAGTCTATCAATGTTTAATTTCTTTATTATCGTGAATGGTCTGTTTTCAGCCACACCTAAAACGAATGAAAAAACTGTTACAAATAATATATACATATAATTTTCCGAGTCCGAAACGTCACCACTCCGAGTCCGAAAGGTCGCCTAGTTGAGTCCGAAACGACGTTTGTGTTGAGTCCGAAATGACGCGAGTCCGAAATGACGTGCTACCGGATCCGTATATGGGATTAACAATTCATTTTGTGGACAATGACTGGCGCCTGAGATCAATTAATCTGGGTGCTATACCGTTTGCAGAAGACCATACAGCAGCGATGTCATTAGACGCCGGCAACCGGCAAATTTCGCCGTTTACATTAGCTCAATTTCCGGCTACTTTTCAGCTAAAAAAAATCAGTAATTTAATTTTAATAAAATAAAACTAATTTAATTTCGAAACGCAAAGATGTACGTCCGATTGCCCAACTACATGGCTATTTCACGAAATTTTTATTTTTCATTCATTCTTAATGTCAACATAGACTTTGTTTTTAGCTAGAACCATTTCCCTTCTCGTACTGTGTAGGAATAGAGCATGCGTTCCCAACCGACACCTAATATTTTAATCCTTTTCGATTCACTGGACAACAAAATACTCCGTCGGCTGTTATCACACGAAAGATTCCCTTCGATGTACGCACCGTTATCAGATATAACACACCAGTTTAATTATTCTCCTTTTAACAAACTAGAAACACGGCTAAAATGGCACTTCCCACGAGCCGCTCGCATTGCAAAATGCCTAACTAGGAGGTTTCATCTTGGCGGGAAAAAAGGTGTCACGTGAGCAAATAACAATAGCATGGCGAGCATGGCTGCATTCCTACCGGCGTCGATGGTTCCCCGATGGAAATCTAAATTACTATTTTATAAAGAAGACAAACAATCTTTTGACATCACGAACTATTCGCAGCACTGACGTATTGCCTTCGTGTTCTGTCGTCTAAACGAAGACACGAAATTTGAGAGGAATGCTTTGGCGTAGATATGAAGCAGATGTACGGGTCGGCAGGTTTTCTTATTTTGTAGGAATATTACAGACGCAAATTTGAATACCGTAGGGGAATTAATTTTGAAAAATAGCGAGGGGCATCTATTTGTATTACATATGATATTTTGTTGACAGGTATTTTTTTTTATTATAGTCGGAATCCGTCTTCTTAAATGACGATAAAATTGATGCCCCTTTATTTTCGGTAAATATATATGTGTCCGACAAGAACGATTTTGAAATAGTTTTAGTGTAATAACCTAGCCTTTTCTACATTGCTGTACATGCTTGTCTTACTTTTATTTTTGATATAATACAAATATTATTAACAAATATAGGATATGAAAAAAAAAAGTTTATCTATTAAAGTCATCTCCCATGTAGGTATTTAACAATCTGAAATAGAAATGTTCAGCATGCACCACAAGTTTATTTTAGGCCTAACTTCTGAAAAAAAACTCCTTTTCATTCGTACGGCGCCTGTGGGAACATGAGCCATAACGCAATTGCAACGATTTGGTTTGTTTGTAGATTTGGACATGCGACTCTTAAAATTTGCTGCCGCTTACTTTACCAAAATTTCCTGTTACTTGAAAAGTTAGTGACATCCCTGCCATACAGGTATAAATATGGCTGATGGGATAAAGGGGTCCCTGACTAAATGGAATCTACAATTGGAAAATGTAGTTTGTGGTACAACAGACAATGCTTCAAACAATGGAACAATGTTTGCAGCCCTAGGTAAACAACAGTTATCTTGTTTTGGACACAATCTTGATCTTGCCGTTAATGAAGGGCTAAAAATTGATAGTGTTCACAAAGCTGTTAGACTTGTTAGGGTGGCTGTTGACACATTTAGTAGGAGTTGGAAGAAAGGCAGAGATCTGAAGGCACAACAGAAAGAACTTGGGTTTCCCCAGCACAAATTAATTCATGATGTACCAACAAGATGGGGCTCCACAAGTAATATGATCAACCGATTCATTGCGCAACAACAACCTGTAAATGCTGTATTATTTACAGACCGAAAATATTGGCATGTAATGCCGGACACAAATGTTATCGCTGTTCTCGAAGACACTGACAGTGTGTTAGCTCAGTTGAGCAAATTAACAGACACATTTAGTGGAGATCAGTTTGTAACCGTGAGTGCCTTAGTACCTGTTCTAGACTATCTCAGCAGTACAATATTAAAGGTGACTGATGAAGATAGACCTCTTGTAAGAAATTTAAAAACAACTATTTTGAAGTCATTACTAAAGAGATATGAATCTACACAAGCCAAGAATACCAAACTACTAATATCCACATGTTCCTATTTAGATCCAAGATTTAGAGGGTTATTTATCACTGATATGATAGAGGAAGTTAAGAATAATCTTCTGAGTAGGTTTGAAGAAGATAATACTAGAGAAGCAGAAAAGGCAACAGAAGAGATTCAAAATAAAGATGGTGAAAGTGATGTTAATGAAAAGTCTCAAACTGATGATATTAGTAGTGGTTCACTCACAGGTCTTTTATTACAAATAGAAAAGAGGAAGAAAATAAGAAAAACAGAATTATCGGATAGGGAGAAATTTCAAAAGGAGTTGATGATGTATGAAGATGGTAATAATATATCTTCGGCAAATGATCCGTTAGCTTGGTGGCGTGAACATCAAGTAACGTTCCCAAGGCTGTCAAAGTATGCTAGAATATACTTATCTATACCAGCAACAAGCTGTTCATCTGAAAGACTATTTAGTGGGGCTGGAATGATTTCTACAAAAAGTAGAAACAGACTTCATCCAGAAACTGTAAACCAAATGTTGTTTCTTAATAGAAATTTAGAACTGTAATTTTCACAACATTCGAAAACAAACCAACCAGATAGTGTTACTTTTTACTTGTTAATTAAAGGGAAATGACACCAAAACTCATTTATGTTTATTTGATAGAGTTTGTGTAATGTGTGTGATAATATTAAACAAACAATAGATTTCTAAAATTTCAAAAGTATGACCCAGTGAGTGTGTAAGCATGAACTACAGGTCAGGACTGCTGGAGTGCTGATACATCTGTGTTATTGTCACCTTTAATTTTAATCAGCCTTTATTATTGCAACAAGACATTTTTATCAAATATATAATTTGCTTTATATGTAAATGAAACACACAAATGATTTCAGTGACCTTTCCCTTTTACCTTATTTACTTGTCCATCCATCTCTGTCAGAAACAGAGGATAAAATATTTATTTACAGATATTATTGTTTTAGGAGAATGTCAATGAATGAATGGGCAAAAGTGAACTGCATTCTGTATGAATTTCTGTTGTGAAAGTTGAGGTTGAATCACTGTTGTTTAAAATATTTGAAAGAGAAATGTAGAGTGCTTTGTCTGTATCCGAGAGTAAAAGATTGAGATATTAATATTTACATTGGTTAAAGCAAACCATTATTATTAAGTTATGTTATAATACTCATGCCATATGACACTTAAATAAGAAAAGAAAAACTATTTAAACCATGAATCACTTGTTTAATTTTAATACGGGTACCAGTTTTTAAAATGGGGAGAACGGCATAGGCCTACTGATATTGAAGTATTATATAGATGAACTATGATTACTTCAGGCTTGCAGAATCTTAAGTTCTGGGCAATTGACAATAATTGACATACATACATGTATAATACTAACTATGAAAATCTATTAATTTAACTATTAATATTGATCACAGATTTTTCTTCAGAACTACAAAGTCTGTTAATCAGAGATTGACAAAATGAATATTTATTCTGTATTCCATTCCAGCTGATCAGAACAGAATTTTAATGAATTGCAGTCTGCAGTCATGATACCTATGCAATACTATGCATGAATATTCTTGCTCCAGGATGTATACACCTCTCACTTATCAATACAACTAGCATACATTGCTAAATGCCAAACAGATAATAATATACAAGATACATGAATGTATTTATACACCACAAGTTATCTCAATTTTATATCCGTAATTATCACGATAATAATTTTTTGAAGCACGATAATTCTAATTATCGCGATAATTTTCTCCAAACGATAATCCATGATATCGCGATAATTTATTTTAATAATATCGTTATATATCGCGATACTTTTTTTTAGTATCGTTGCAACCTTATGTCATAAATACTTCAGAGACCAAAGGTGAGAGCGGGCTACCCATGGGTAAACCATGAATCCCTCTATGATTGCATAAAACCATTTATTGTAACTTTTACACACAGATCACAATTTACAATAGACTGAATGAAAATATATCTAACATTGTTTCCGGCATAAATCTGACAATGTTTTTCTGATCAACAAATGTGTGAAACATTTCCTGTCTAAAATTTATACAAATTTAAGGTTCAATGTGAATGCAACTATGGTATATTTTCTTGGGCAAATTTTCGAGATCCCCAAAACATTAGCTTCACACAGTGTCACTTCACTGTCAGGATAGTTCAGAACAGTAATGTCTTTAGATTTTGTGGGTCTCTATTATTAGGTGGAAAAGGTGATTTTGAGATTATGATTATACATATGATTTTATTAGTTTTTCAAGTAGATCTCAGCATTCTTCTCACAAAACTTTTTACAGATTGAAAATCGGATGAAAATTTATTTTTTTATTGAGGCTCAAAGTTGCGATTTTTGACTTTTCGCGGAAGAAAGGTTTTTCAACACATTGAATAGGTCATTTTAGGTGTTTTTTGCAATACCATATTTAATTTCATATCAAAACTATCAAAAATGTAGATGTAAATTCATGAAATACAACTTTCAGGCTAACTATGTATAAATTTTTAAATTCGTGTAACAATTTTTCTCGTTTCCCTAGCAACTCCAAAATACCTAGGTTTTCTCAAAAATTCCATTTTGCCAACGTGATTTTGGTCAATTTTTTCATCAAAAATGGTCTTGTCCATGTTATATCTGAAATAATTAACCTGGTTGTTATGCATTTTAAAATCAGTAGCTATCAAGTAAGGTAAACAGAAAAAAAATTAGCAAAAATATCCATATGCCTTACCTCAAGAGCTAGATATGTGTTCATTTTTGAACAATTGTCCGCGGCACACATTTGCCTATTTTTGGGGCGTTTTGGGGCGATTAATAAAATAAGAAGGAATGGGGATACACAAGTGAAATTACGGGAATATGTCAAAAAGTTTGTGAATTTTTAAAATTACATATTTCCAATCTGCCATTTATTATCAATTTTGGTTGCCATAGCAACCAAAACGGAAAAAATGCCATTTTTGACCATTTTCAACGGTCTTTACCGTAACCCAAAAAATGATCACTAGATTTAAAAATAAGCATTTTAAAATATTTGAAACCTGTGTAATGTCAAATGATACAGATTTTATAAGTTCAAGCAAAATATTAAGGAAATTGGGTGGTTACCATAGCAACCACTTTATATTTTTTAAAAATGCATCATTTTCCGATAATTTTCTCATTAATATTAATTTTTACATTATTTTAAGTCAGTAGCTACTGGGGAAGATTGAACAAATAAATAATAACAACATATTTATATGCCATCTCTTTATATACTGGAAAGGGGTTCACTTTGAAAAAAAAACATTCCACAATAGGAAATTGCCCAATTTTAGGCCTAAAAAAATATATGAAGGAATTGAGATTTTCAAGTGAAATTTTGTGTACAGCTCCAACAGTTCTAGATATTTTAAAATTAACATATCTTTACCCTTGTATATAATTTCATATAATGTTGTTATTATGTTAAAGTAACCAAACTGAAAAAAAAAACCTCCAAAAATGCAATATTTATATCATTTTCAACGAATTAGGCCATAAAGATAGGTATTAAATATTTCCCCAAAATCACAATGAATTAAACATAATAAATAATTAGTTTAAGAACCGATATATAATGATAAAATATTGGATAAACTGTGAGTGGAACTTTCTTCTTTGTGACACTGACAATCAGTTATCTGATTGACGGACGGCTATTTTTTTTGACTAACCACGGCACTAATCTCAAAAGGAAATGTTGTAAATCGTCAACGGAAATCCAGAATTTGAGCGATTATTTAAATTATTTTTTGTTAGCGTTAATTCTTTTGAAATTCCAATATTATTTGGGTATTACAATGGTCAGCAATCATATTATTATAATATTATTATCCCTACCTACGGCTACGCCAAGTAAAAGTGTGTTCAATACAACCGTACGGGAAATGGTTCTCATCGTGGCGTACCGTGTTGATAATATTTTCCGATTTCAGTTTCATTCGTGTGCACATTAAATACTTTAAATTAGGCATCATAACAAAGAATTTAGTAATTTAGAACATTGAAGTACGTGTCCATGTTACGCAATCTATTAATTGTCGAAAAATATTTGGTTTTAAACATCCAGACGAGACGTGCGATCTAGTCTAGCTGAACATGTGAGTTCCGACTAGAGCTATTTTCAACGTTGAACTTCGACCTAATGTTTTCGGTACGGGTCCTCTTATTGGACAATCCTTGTAAACATAATTATCATTGGTTAAGGTTTATTTTTTCGCGGGAATTTAGCAATTGCACTTTGACCTGTCGCTGAATAATAATAGAAAGACCATATATGGGAGCAGTCACGCGGCACAACAGTAGTCGAGGCGAGAATTAATTCTTACTTTGATTGCTCTAATAGAGTAATTTATATAATAATAGTCATGATAAACCCTGAATTTTTTTGCAGGCAAGTCCTTTATTTATATAAACCACACCACGTCACCTTGTTCACAATGTAACAACTCGGTCTAGACTTAGAGATTTTTCTCAACGTAACCATGCTTTTCTTTGACATTGCAGACGACGTCATGGCTTCCGATTGCGTTATTTTTCTATTCTGAAAAAATCACGTTGTATACCATTTTCAAGTGCAAAGCTTTTGAGCTTACTATGCTCCGAATTTGTTGATTTTAATAGCATTGAAACGACAATAAAACGAAGTTTCGATCGTACCTGGATGCAATATTGACAAATCGCCTCAAAAAAAGATTTTGTGAATTGAATTTTCAACTTTAACAAAAATGCCTGATATTTCGAAATGCTAACATCGCATCCAAGACCGATCGAAATGTCGTTCATTTGTCTTTCTAATGATATAAGAATGAAATAATAATATTAATTATAAGCTCTGCATAAAAGCACTTGAAGTGGGGTACCCCCATTTAAAAACGTGACAAAAAAAATCAGCGTAACGTCAAAACACGGGAAATTGACGTTTTTAAACTTACGTTTATGAAATTGATAAAATGAACACATACATGAAAATTATATCAAACAAAAGCACAGGATATCTGCTTCCAAAATATTTTAAAATTATTACAAAAGATTAAATAGCCAGTGTATGACGTTAAGTTTAAAAGGGGTTACAAATCGGGAAAAAACGACTTTCTTCCAACGTGAGCAATTGAGCTGTGACACCTACTATTATATTGCCAATACACACATACAGGTTCAAATCCACACCTTTTCATATTTCAAATTTATTATTTCCAATTTAAAAAAAGAAAAAAATATTTCATTCTGATATTAACAGTACTTGGTGCCAATCCAAACTAAGTCTTGATATTTAATGCAGTCCTTAACCCATTAGCTGCCAGAAGTTAAATTATGATTACGTTATATCAAACGCTTAAAATATACATATGACGTAATAAATGACCTGTTTTGTTCATTCAACTATCACGAAAAAGCTATTGAAAATCATACATTACAACTACGTGTTATTTTATAGCAAATAAATTCATCTTTCCAATGGTGTGTAGTTTTTAGTTCACAGAGGTATATTTCCGTAGAACGTCCGTCAACGCCTGGGTATTATTATCAAAACTACTGCAGTGAGATCTAAATCAGAATGCTCTGGATGACCATCCGATTCCTCGCCACTGCTTTCTTCAAATTCCGAATGTGATTCCATCTAAAGACCAAATGCAGTCGTAACATTCATTCGTTTACGACACGAGAGCTTGCCATGTTGAAACAGTAGAATATAGGTCACTAGTGATGAAGGTCAGAGGGTATAACCCAGCTAGCTAGTCACATGACTTGTACCGTTATCTTCCGGTATCAAAGATCACGCTTTGTTTACTAAGAAAAGTCGAATACAATGACCCGGTTTTCACACCTCGAGAATGTCGGCACATGTTTTAGCTATCAAAGGAGCCGTTAATCAATGGTATCAGTGCAGTAGTTTTGATACAGTGAATAATATTAACACCCGGGCGTTGACGGACGTTCTGAGGAAATATAGTATGGACGTTGGCGGACGTTCTGCATGCTAATGGGTTAATGCCTCCATGAACAGTATATGCAATGCTACCTGAAATGTAAAAATTTGAAATGAAATTCCTAGCCACACAACTGACAACAGGGGGAAACAGGCAATTTTCTCAACAAACATCTGAATCAAAATCCAAATCTCCTTTATAGTGAGCAATTGCCTTCCTCCCTTTAAATTAATTTAACACATGACTTTTTGGGAGCTGGTAGTATTTTATTTTAATTTCACAAATTTTCATAACATGCTCAGAGAATTCTGTCTGCATACACTAGGGACCGGGAATCTACAAGTTTTTGCGAAAAAAGGTAATAAACTACCATTATCATCTAGAATCTAATACACGTCAAGAATGTGTTAAATACCGTCAAGATTCTTCAAAAACCGTCTAGTTTGTGCTACCGTGTAGATTTAGAAAAACGTTCTAGTTTTGATATCGATCGTCTACTTTTGGAAGGTGTTTAGTTTTTATACAAGACCTAATTTCTCGTACGTTGTCGAGAAATGAACAGTGTTTAATAACACAAGACATTTAGATTTTACTCCAAATTACTACTTTACCGAGAGCCGTATTATATGTGTGGTTACGATTTATGTGGTTACAATTCATAGAAAAAAAGATTTTAAAAATATTCATGGATACAAGTTTGTCATCGTTTTATTCTTTCTGTCATTCATATAATATCCATGATGGCTGTACGCGCATCAAACAACGATAATTGTTCATTGGTTAAAGACGGTCTCAACGCGGGAAAATTTACAGTAGCTATTGGATAACAGCACGTATAAGCAACCGTATTTGCATATTGCATAAATATACTATTTATAGTATTAATAAATAAGCTGGAATTATTTTTAATTTGATCGCCTCAAGGACCAACGTAGTGCCGTATTTTGGATATTATATGAATGACAGAAAGAATAAAACGATGACGAAGTTGTAAAAGAAGCTTACTGTACGAGAACGACGTATTCACAAAAAAAAAAACACACACAATGGGCTATGGGTTTCAGTCTACGAATAATGCCACCGCGCTTGGGACTGTCATTATAATTTAGGTTATATTATTTAAATGACTGTCTGCTATTGTCTATATCAATCACAAATTCCACTTGTCACATGACTCGGTTCTGTCTGAAACCATATCGCTCACAGACGTGTACATGTAATTACACTACCGTCGCATGGATACAGTTCGTCAGCAGTCATAAATGTTGGTCGTAAGATTCTTTGAATAGCCGCAACCTATTGTTTAATTAATCCAAAACCAGACACATGGCCGGGTTTCATCCGAAACAACACCTTCCACGTTAATATGAATACGTACACTATCCCTATAAACCTCAGAATGCCTCGTTCGGCATTTTTGTTCAAACGAGGTAAAAAAATTGCCTTGTTGTCTGCAGTTCCAAAACAAGGTATTTTAAATTGCCCTTTTTTGGAACGAGGTATCTTGTTCAGAATGAGACTTGGTAAAAAAGCCTCGTTTCCTAACCATTTTTTTTAAAAGATAGTTATTAGCGCTATTTGCTATCAGCAAATTTGTAAAAATTAAAATTTATGTTATTTAATACGAAAATAAACAAGTCCAAACTATGATATTATAATCAGGGAAATAGGAAAGGCAAGAATACACGCCATAGTTGAAGATGTAAAACTATTGCAGACACATAGCTACCTTGCCTTGATTAATTTATTGCCCAATCAGGTTTAGGTGTTAAGTAAAAACTGTGGTGTTGTGGAAGCTAAATTGGGGTTGTAAATTAATCATGGTAGCTGTGTGTTTTACACCTCCAACTAACTATCGCAGACAACAAATTAGTGTTTATCTGATCTAAATACAACAAATAATCCATTCTTATTATTAAAAAAGTATTAAATTTCATCACATATTTCCAATACGCCAGTTTATTTTTTATATTTATTGTAAAAAAATAACTTGACCATAGCATTGACTGTTTCTGTTGATACCCCATAACATTGCGCAAAATATTATTGGAGCAAAGTCATATAAACGCACGGCTTTATACCAATTGTCAATTAAATGGGAAATTTAATTAAAACCAGGCCTGAGACTCGCTCCCTCCCCCAATGGCCGTTCCTGTCGGAATTTTTCTGTCTGCGTCGGAAAAAAATCGCTGGTTAGCTATGCTCGCATTTTCACCGGGAGAGTTTTAGTACGACATATCCTCTCAAATTCGGCCGGGAGATAGTTAATGTCGGCTTGAAACTCTTAATTTTCCGACACATTCGCCACCTGCATGTCATAGCGGCATAAATTCCCTCTCACAGCTTCTAATTTTCGTGCTCTCCCCTCCTCCTGCTTACGGCAGTCGGCGATGCCCTTCGTTCATAAATTTTTTGTTGTCGGAAATTTATCTTCCTCGCCCCCCTATGTCGGCTAAATTTTGATTTCTTGCTTCGGGCCTGATTAAAACGTTGAATTATGAAGACAGATGGGTATAATTATGCGAAAATAATTTATGGTATGATGTGTATTCTTGTCTTGTCTATTTCTCTGATTATAATATCATAGTTTGAACTGGTTTTATTTCAGTATTAAATAACATAAATTTTAATTTTTACAAATTCGCTGACAGCAAATACCGCTAATAACTATCTTGAATTTTTTTTTCCATGCCTGGTTCTGGACAAAATACCTCGTTCCACCAAAAAAGGGCAATTTAAAATACCTCGTTTTGGAACTGCAGACAACGAGGCATTTTTTTTAAACTCATTTCGGCAAAAATTGCCATAACGAGGCATTCTGAGGTTTATAATTATATAGTTTTAATATTTATCATTGTGCACTTAACATGGATTAACCTTGGCGTAATACTGGAACTACAACTTCACAAATATAATTATTTCAGACTTGCATACTATTTCAATTTTATGCTGCACTACGCAAAACACGGTATTATTTCGGTCCTTGGGACTGTCGACTTAAATAAAATTCAAGGTAACAATACTATAAATAGTATAAATAGCATGCTTATGCAATATGCAAATACGGTTATTTATAATGTGTGCCGTTAGCCAAAAGCTGCTGTAAAATTTCCCGCGTGTAGACCGTCTTTTACCAATGAACATTTATCGTTGTTTGATGCGCGTACAGCCATTATGGATATTATATGAATGACAGAAAGAATAAAACGATGACGAACTTGTATCCGTGAATATTTTTATATAATATAACCTAAATTATAATGACAGTCCCAAGCGACGGTGGCATTATTCGTAGACTGAAACCCATAGCCCATTGTGTGTGTTTTTTTTGTTGTGAATACGTCGTTCTCGTACAGTAAGCTTCTTTCACAACTTCGTCATCGTTTTATTCTTTCTGTCATTCATATAATATCCAAAGTACGGCACTACGTTGGTCCTTGAGGCGATCGAATTAAAAATAATTCCAGCTACCGTATTTTTCGGTGTATAAGGCGCACTTTTTTTACTAGATATTTTTATTTACAGAAGGGGTGCGCCTTATAGATAGTAATAAGCAAATCTGGGCTTTTCCCCCCCCGTGTCAACATTGGCGTCTGTCTGAAGTTGATGATGTCGGCATTCCCCGTGCAAAAAAAATGGCGGCCATTTTACAGACCACAATTCAGTATACTGTTAATCATAAACGAAAGTGCTAACAGTATGGGCCTATAGCTGTTTAATGTTAGCCATATTAAAATATTTGCAAAATTATTGTTGATATGCTATTTCAACGTTTTTCATGACGTCAACTACAATCGACTATTTCAAACTCATTCAAATTACGAAAATTTCAAAGTTACACACATACCGGGTAGTCTTCGTGGGCGAAAAATTTGTCCACCGAAATAGCCATTTCCATTCTGATAAATAAGTAACAAGAACATGTATCGGGTGTAAATCACAAATTAATTAAATGCCTTCATGTTGGGATTTCAAGTACACATAGCCTGAAGTCACCTTCAACCTTGCTTTTCACATGTACATTAACACTACCAGTGGGGTAATACACTTTGATGGCCTTTCATTTCGGCACCAAACAGTCTGGCTTAATGCTACAAACTGTCAGTCAAGATTACTAATTAATTACTGGATTCACACGTGTCATCAAAAGGAATTGATAATGCACGATTTCCTTCACACATCACCCTTTGATGTTAGCTCTTTGATGTGAATAATTCTCACCTCAGTTACTATAATCTAAATTCTGTCGGGACTAGATTTCATTCACAAGAACTTGTTGTTCAGTGAAAGTGTCCACGGAAAATATGCAAATTAATATTTGTTTCTGTGATAATTATTGGAAAACGAACAGGATTATTATTTATGATATTTATCGTCTAATGTATAAATACGGTAGGCAGTTTGTTCGTTGCATTTATATGTTCAAGTATAAAGAAAGAAATATATTTGAAGGGGTGATCATGATAAGGGGCTATTTCAGACATGATGAATGTTCACTCATATTTTATACATGTATACACTGGGTGTTTTCTTTGTGCAATACTGTCTTATAATTTAAACATATAACGGTTTTAAGTTACCGACAGTTTTTCATTCAACATGGATTCAGTGATTGACCCATTGTTATAAATTACCGGTATAGTTAGTGATCAACCAGTGAGTTGTTACAGTTTTCTTTACGAAGTTGTTTGTAGTTAACAAAATCATTGTTTCCTTGATTGGTATTAAAAATTATAATGTATTATTTTACTGATAGATCTAAATGGCTACAATCTGGGTATTGTCATGACGCGTGTAGTGGGCGGGGCAACGGACGCTATCGATTGTTTGTCAGTTGTTTTCATAACTTACGAGTAAACATGGATTTATTGTTTCTCTTTAACCGGTAGTCAAGATTTAAGTCGTGAGTAGCTGATCATGAGAAATTATTTCTATAGTTAACAGACGTACCGTTAAAAGTTATGAAATAATCAATTGTATGTTATAATTAATAGAAACAAATGTACAATTTATTTCATAAATATATAGCTTGATACGGCTAAACATTGGTAATTATTATAACTGTAAACAATAGAGTTTGACCCAGTTTAGGAAGATCGCAGTGGATTTGAGTCATGTATGGTATGGCACGAGTTTCATGGGGCGCTGGGAAAGGGGTGCGCCTAAACCACGCATATTTTTTTTTCCCTGAAACAGCCCTGCCAAAGTCGCCCTGCGCCTTATCTACGCATGCGCCTTATACACTGAAAAATACGGTAATTTAATAATACTATAAATAGTATATTTATGCAATATGCAAATACGGTTGCTTTTACGTGCTGTTATCCAATAGCTACTGTAAATTTTCCCGCGTTGAGACCGTCTTTAACCAATGAACAATTATCGTTGTTTGATGCGCGTACAGCCATCATGGATATTATATGAATGACAGAAAGAATAAAACGATGACGAACTTGTATCCGTGAATATTTTTAAAATGTTTTTTTCTATAAATTGTAACCACATAAATCGTAACCACATATACGGCTCTCGGTAAAGTAGTAATTTGGAGTAAAATCGAAATGTCTTGTGTTATTAAACACTGTTCATTTCTCGACAACGTACGAGAAATTAGGTCTTGTATAAAAACTAAACACCTTTCAAAAGTAGACGATCTATGTCAAAACTAGAACGTTTTTCTAAATCTACACGGTAGCACAAACTAGACGTTTTTTGAAGAATCTTGACGGTATTTAACACATTCTTGACGTGTATTAGATTCTAGATGATAATGGTAGTTTATTTCCTTTTTTCATAAAAACTTGTAGATTCCCGGTCCCTAGTGATATTTGGACTCTTTTTTGACAGCTGATCACTGTTTTAGAAATAGGTAGAGATATATAAAAATGAGGGCTAGTAGGCCTATATTATTTTAATTTTGCAAATCTTCACAAAATGTAGTGACAATTTCTGCCTGGTTATCATGGGTTTTTTTTGACGACTGATCATTTTTTTTTAGTTAGATCTACATGTAGGCCTTTATGACAAGGCCTAGTATTATTTTAATTTTACAAATCTTCATAAGAGAATTCTTACAGCATATTGGGTTTTTTTTGACAGCTTATGACTGTTTTTTGGAAAAAGACAGGGCTATAGTATATAATGAGGCCTAGCGCTAGTACTAGGCCTAGTAAGTAAGTCTATATTATTTTACATTTACAAATCACTTTTTTTTTTAATACTGATCACCTTTTTATAGAAATATGTAGGCCTATTATATTACAAGGCCTAGTATTATTTTACTTTTACAAATCTTTATAAAAATCCCCAGAGAATTATGACTGCATATTGTGACTTTTTTTGACAGCTGATCGATCGACACTGTTTTTAATTTTAGAAATAGGTAGGCCTATCATCACAATTTAGTTTTGACTTGGAATAGATCGAATGAGATAAATTTAATTATTTATTCTAAATAGATTAAAAAGGGCCTTACCTTTTCTGTAAACCACTTTCAACCTGGGCAACCGACGATAAAATTTCGAAACAAACTTCTGTAAAATTTAAGACTTAAATGTTGTGAATAACAGCCGAGCCGAAATGTTGTTTGGTTTAGCTCCAACAAAGTTTGCCCTGGTAGTGTGCACAAACTTCGCCCACTGTCGTCGGGTGGCCGGATTCTTTAGGAAGTTATGCGTACCCAAACTACGGGTAGTATCGGTAGAGGCACTACACTACAACCGAACAAAACACATCCGTTGACCATCTCAGCATAAAATGGCAGTAGAAAAGGTCGCCATTGTTGTCCATTCCTTCCTGAGATGACGTAAAAACCGAATGTTTCCGGAGATTGCCGAAGAATTTCGTTATTGTTGGATGGGCCTGATCGGTAGAAGAAAATGTTACAAAAACATACCCTCGTTACATAAAATCGGGTTTTTGTTTTTTTATATGTTGATTTTGAACTTTGTACGCACGCTAAACTCCTAAATCGATGACATTCAGTTACATCTTTAAGCTAACCTTTCTTTCATGTTATGTGTATTGTATCTATGACGTCATCATTCCCATGATGTCATATCTTACTATGATGTCATAACTGACTTCTAGCCATTTTGAATTTGATTCTTTCTTCCTTGACAAAGTTGGTATTTTTGCTAACGAAACGTTGGATAAAACGATGGTTTTTTGATATTGTATTTTATTAATTATTTCATATCAACCTATCTGAATATCAAATGCATCATTTTGACTTAGTCAAAAGTGATCCCATCAAATCGTCTGTATTTGGTTTGTGTTTCCTTTTTCTATCAATTAAAAGTTTCACATGAAAATGTGGGCGTATAAAAATAAAGCCGCTGAGCCCTCAGTTACTTTGCGCTCCAATACTCCCACCCCAACTTTTAAAATCCTACATTCGGCCTTGCGTGAGTATAGTGGCAGCAGACCCAACACGGCTCATGGTATCAAGACAAGAGGATAAGGAGTTGATGATGCTGGGCAGGCCTCGGTGGCCCCTGCTATGAGCCTACAGGTCGTCTACCAATTTGAACACTCCTAAAAAAATCTGATAGGGAGTGTGTAAACACTGTTTTGGCATACTTTACGGGGTTAAACTAAGACATCACACCAACATATTGAAATATGTACAGGTTTTATACGGATAGAATCCTAACTTATCCTAATAATTGTTGTAAATAAATAGGTGTTAGGATCTACTTTGTAAATTGGGAGGGGGGGGGTCCAAGGATATTCAGAGCCCCCTAGAAAAACAGGGGGTCTCCCCCCCCCCACCATGTGTGACGCCTATGGATTCTAAGAATATATTTAGTTGAATCATCAGAATTGTGTACGATGGCCCGAATTTTGACACAGGATATATTAACAGTCTTTCCCTTTATATACATATCTTTTGTTCAAAATTGGAAATGTTGAGAATGAGAGTGCACCCCTTTAATATGACTGTGCCAACTTTTACTAATAATATTTGGATATTTAGTTGGATGTCCAGAATTTTGTATTCTGAGCTAAAGGAATGGATAAATAATATATTCTACTTTTATATTGGTTGATAAAAATAGATAACAAGCCTACGGGTCGTTAACCAATTTGAACACTCCTAAAAAAATCTGATGTATCGCGATAGGGAGTGTGTAAACACTGTTTTGGCATATTTTACGGGGTTCAACTAAATCATCCCACCAACATTGGGATATGTACAGGTTTTATACGGATAGAATCCTAATAATTGTTGTAAATAAATAAGAGTTAGGGTCTACTTTGTAAATTGGGGGGTGGGGTGCAAGGATATTCAGAACCCCCTAGAAAAACAATTTGGGGGGGGGGGGGGCTTGATTCTCGATTCTTGTTTCTACATTCCAGTTTGAAAATTTTAGAAACGAACGCAACATTCTAAACTAATGATTTTTGTTCCTACATCCTTATGACAACATTTCATGCACAAAATCAACATTTTAGAAAGAAAAATTGACTTTATTGTCTTTATGTTTCCAGATTATTTTTTAGATACTTTCAGAAACCATTTCTTTGTCATGTAAAATTAAGAAATTATTTTTTAATTTTAATATTTAATGATATATAAAAGTTACCGATAAAGCGCTGAAAATAAAACATAAAGTAAAGTAGAGTATTTATGTATATTTCAGTTACGATAAAAATTTACCTGTTTCCTAATTATTTATTTTAATCCTACTTAAAAAATATTTAAAGAAAGTACTTTATCATTCTAATCTTGAAATGAAATAGTTTTGGATTCCATAATTTTATCCTTTCGAGCGGCGATTTGATTCCGTTAGTTCCAGATTAAATTGGATCATTCCAATTATATTTTGTCACTGTCAAAGTTGGCCACGTCGTATTATTGCCAGTATTAGATTTTTAATTAGCAGTTAAAACAGGTGTCTTACTCAGCCCAAACGCGTAACTAACTATCAAAACTATAGACTTTAGTACATGTTGTTTATTGCCAATTAATTAAATGATGTATTCCAAGATCTCTTCTGCTCAAACTCAAATAAATGGATTAAAATAATATACGGTCAGCTATTCAGTGCTTACGCATATCAACGCAGTACAGACAGTGACATTATTAGCCAACAAAATAAATATTTATTTCACATTATTATAGAATTTATATACAGTATCCGATTAATTGGCACTGATACGATTTTTGGCTGGCCCATTAACCGATTCAAGAATTTTGTAATCCTGACAACACTAGTGGATATTTCCCCCGACAGAATTTCAATGTCGAATTCCAATAACATGTGACATTTGGTAGGAATTCGGTCAATAAACCAGTTCTAAATTTGCGTGTACCATTATGATTATTTTATTTTATACACATGCTGACATATGCTTAATTATTTTAATATTAATGAAGAATATATCCTAGTCATACTGAATTTCATTTTATAGTGATTTCAGTTATGGTTGTCACGTGATCATTCTACCGTTTGTCTATCATCGACGAATGAATAAAAAATTGTGTAAGTTACGTGACTAGTTAGGCTACATGATGGACAAAAGACTACAAATTGTGTTATAAAGGAATGGCATGGTGGCGTATGAGTTTATTTTGGTTATGGCATTATCTGGATATTATTGCTTTTCACACTATTTAAGTGTTTACCAAAAATTCCATTTGATTGTTTTATATTTGTCATTGTTGTATTTTCAACTATCAAAACATGTAAACTCTCTTTGATCAGCCATTTTGATTACTTCCCTTTGTTTTAACCACGCAACATCAATAGTCACCGCGAATCTATTTGTTAAAGTTAATCAATATGATGAGTACTGCTTAGATAAAGGCTTTATTATCGGCAATTATCAATCAGTTGAAACCATTATTCCCAGACAATTGTTAAGTATTAGTTATGACACGTTCGGGATTATCAGCAAGTTGATTGATTTATAGTATGTAGCTATGGTCAATCAAAGATAAATACGATTAGAATTTTAAGGATTTTTTTTTCACCAAGTCTAAAAGATAGTAAGGTGACACTGCCAGGCAGGATACGCCAACATTTTCGAGAGATGGATAGAGAACAAGCAATACCGAAAGTTTTTCCTACAATCAAAAGCCATAATTCATAAAGTTACAATTTGATATGCGCAAATATCAAAAGGAACCAAGATCTTTGGGTTATAACCATGTATTTCAAATTTCAAGTAACATCAAAATTAAATTAAAATTGTGACCTCAGACCTCTACAGGGTCCACAACCTTGATATACCATTTTTTAACAGTATTCGCTTACAAACGGCGTTCATTTTGTATGGCAATTTTGGTCCGATTTTGCCAAAATTCGAACTTAACCTTCCTTAGGGTGTAACGGTGATATAATCAAACGTTTTTTTTTTAATCGGATAATAATAATTGTGACTTCCAGAGCGACCACAAGCTAAACTAAGGCGATTTTGAGTATAATCAGGGGCCATAATTCAGGAAGTTACGATCCGATATGTGCAAATATCGAAAGGAACCAAGATCTTTGGGTTATAACCATGCATTTCAAGTTTCATCAAAATCGAATTAAAATTGTGACCTCTACAGGGTCCACAACCTTGGTATACCATTTTTTAACAGTATTCACGTACAAACAGCAGCCATTTGTATGGCAATTTTGGTCTGGTTTTCCCGAAATTCGAACTCAACCTTACTTAGGGTGTAACGGTGATATAATCAAACATTTTTTTCAAATCAGATAATAGTTGTCACCTCCAGAGTTACAAGCTAAAATAGGTGATTTTTCGGACAATCAGGGGCCATTATTCAGGAAATTACGTTCCGATAGGCGCAAATTTCGAAACGAACCAAGATCTTTGGGTTATAAACATGCATGCCAAGTTTCATAAAAAATCGGTTCAAAATTGTGACCTCTATACGGTCACAAGCTAAAAACGTGATTTTTCGTACAATCAGGGGCCATAATCCATGAAGTTTTAATCTAGTACATGCCAATATCGAAAGCAGTCGAGATTTTGTGGGGATAAACCTATTTTTGAAGTTTCGTTAAAATCAGGTAAGAATTGTGACCTGTAGAGGGTCCACAAACAATTAATTGTGGACATACGGACAGATGTCCGGACGGACAGGGGTGACGACATAATACGTCCCTTCAAACTGGCATATTCCTAGATGAACTTAAACATGCTACAATAACACCACTAATCAAAAAAGCCACACTGGATCGTAACTGTCTCAAAAACTACAGGCCTGTCAGCAACTTAAGCTATGTGTCAAAACTCTTGGAAAAACGTGTGCTTCTCCAGTTGAATGATTACATCCTCATCAACAGACTAGACAACCCTTACCAAAGTGCTTACAAGCCATACCACAGCACTGAAACAGCAATCATAAAAATTGTCAATGAGGTTTATGTTGAAATAGACAAACAGAATGCCGTTGTCCTGGTACTATTAGACCTGTCAGCAGCGTTCGATACCTTGGACACAGCTGACCTCCTCAATACACTTTGGGGCGAAATAGGTTTAAGAGGAACAGTATTTAATTGGTTTAAATCATACTTAACCAACAAAAAACAGAAAGTGCTCATCAATGGTAGTTACTCAACAGATAGGACCCTGCTTTGTGGAGTACCACAAGGTTCAGTCTTAGGTCCTGTACTGTTTATTATATTCACCAAACCTCTGAGCAAGATGGCACTCAAGTATGGATTAAACTTCAACTTGTTTGCCGACGACACTTAGCTATATGCTAGCTTTCATCCCGGCACACAGCAGGCATCCGTGACAAACATCGAGCGATGTTTAACTGAAATTCACAACTGGATAACCTTCCACTTCCTTTAGCTAAATCCTGATAAAACAGAGGTGATGTTCGCAGGTACAAGACAGAAGCTCCAACAAATCAGAGACTGCAACAGAACAGTCAGTGGTGAAAAGATTGAGCCATCTGTGAAAGTAAAGAACATTGGAATAGTTCTAGATAAAAACCTGTCATTTCAACCTCAAGTATCTGCTGTATCGTCATCTTCATTTTATAAAATACACCAGCTGAGTAAAATCAAACAATATCTCTCTTTTGATAACCTCAAACTTCTTGTCCAGTCTCTTGTAGTGTCTAAACTTGACTATCATAATGCAGTACTATACGGAATTCCTGACCATCAAATCACTGGCACCAAGAAACGAGACCACATCACACCCGTTTTGCGAGAACTCCACTGGCTGCCAATTAGAGGCTGAATTGAATACAAAATTATTCTGTTGACTTATAAAGCATTACATGGTTTGGCCCCAGATTACATAAGAGAATTAATATCAATGCCACAATATTGTCGATCTCTCCTTTCAGAAAATAAAAACCTTCTTGTCATCCCCAAATCCAACCTTCAAATGAGTAGACTATCTTTCCAATTCTCTTCACCTAAATTATGGAATTCAATCTCATCTAACAGCAACCTGAAGAACTCGGAATCAATTAACATATTCAAACAAAGACTCAAAACTTATTTGTTTCAATTACACTTTGGATAATTGGTGGAACTCTTAATCAAACATGCGCCTTTGGAACCATTTATTTGGTGTTTAGGCGCTATATAAATACTTTAATGTTTAATGTTTTTAATGTTTAATGGCGATAACTTTGGCGATAAAGTTTTGAGGTACTGGCGATTCTTTTTATACGCCCACATTTTCATGTGGAAGTATTATGTTGTCACCCCTGTCCGTCCGGACATCTGTCCATATGTCCACAATTGTTTGTGGACCCTCTACAAGTCACAATTCTTACCCGATTTTGACGAAACTTCAAATATAGGTTTATCCCAAAAAAATCTCGACTGCTTTTGATATTGGCATGTATCAGATTAAAACTTCATGGATTATGGCCCCTGGTTGTACGAAAAATCACATTTTTAGCTTGTGGACCCTATAGAGGTCACAATTTTGAACCGATTTTTATGAAACTTGGCATGCATGTTTATAATCCAAAGATCTTGGTTCCTTTCGATATTTGCGCCTATCGGAACATAATTTCCTGAAAAATGGCCCCTGATTGTTCGAAAAATCACCTATTTTAGCTTGTGGTCCCTCTGGAGGTGACAATTATTATCTGATTTGAAAAAAAACTTTTGATTATATCACCGTTACACCCTAAGTAAGGTTGAGTTCGAATTGAATACAAATGGCGGCTGTTTGTATGCGAATACTGTTAAAAAATGGTATACCAAGGTTGTGGATCCTGTAGAGGTCACAATTTTAATTTGATTTTGATGAAACTTGAAATGCATGGTTATAACCCATAGATCTTGGTTCCTTTCGATATTTGCGCATATCGGATCGTAACTTCCTGAAATATGGCCCCTGATTATATGCAAAATCGCCTTTGTCTTGTTTGTGGTCCCTCTTGAAGTCACAATTATTATCCAATTTATATCACCGTTATACCCTAAGGAAGGTTGAGCTTGAATTTTGGGAAAATCGGACCAAAATTGCAATACAAAATGGCCGCCGTTTGTAAGCGAATACTGTTAAAAAATGGTATATCAAGGTTGTGGACCCTGTAGAGGTCACAATTTTAATTCGATTTTGATGTAACTTGAAATGCATGGTTATAACCCAAAGATCTTGGTTCCTTTTGATATTTGCGCATATCAAATTGTAACTTTATGAATTATGGCTTTTGATTGTAGAAAAATCACTTTCGGTATTGCTTGTTCTCTATCCATCTCTCGAAAATGTGGGCATATCCTGCCTGGCAGTGTCACCTTACTATCTTTTAGACTTGGTGGAAAAAAAAATCCTTAAAATTATAATCGTTTTTATCTTTGATTGACCATAGCTACATACAAATAATCGTGACCTCCAGAGGGACCATAGGGGATTTTTCTGACAATCAGGGGACATAATTGAGGAAGTTACGATGCGATATGTGCAAATATTGAAAGGACCTGTAGAGACTCCACAAACAATTGTAGACGGACAGACAGTGGACGGACGGAGAGACAGGGGCAACGTCAATAATGAAATTTGTAAAGCTGGTTAATCAAGCTGAATTTTACTGCTATTCAAAATCGTCAACAGTAATTTTTTTACTTTCTAAGACCACTACGCGCAAGCATATTATTGAAATAAAATTAAAAAACATAGGTTGGTCCCGAAATGACCAAGTTGTGTTGAGTGGATGTTAAACCCCATTTCTCTCTCTCTCTTTAGTCAGAAATCACTTCGAGACACACAGCTGAAGCAGGCACATTAGCCATGTTGAGGCCAACTTTTTGCAGAGAGCACAGGTCCACACTACAATCAGGGGCTATAATTTATGATAGGCTATTAACATCCGATATGCGCAAATATCAAAAGGAACGAAGATATTTAGGTTATAAACATGTTTCATCAAAATCAAATGGAAATTGTAACCTCTACAGGGTCCACAACCTTGATGACACAAGCCACGATAAGGTGTAGAACTTCAGATGAAAAGGCAGTTAAATTTAAATTAATTTTTTCAAATTTTTTGGGTGTCAAAAACTTGTATTAATAATTCTTCTTTCAGATTTTGTAATGGAAAAGATAACTTGTGTTTCTGTTTTTGTACAAATACATATTTTGCAGACCATGCAAGCTTGTAACAGACGTTATATGTCCAATTAATATTTGCCCAAAATTTGCTAATAAATACCGGCCCAGTTGATTTGCAGTGTAATAATATCAAAATATATATTCCTGAATGTAAAAATATGTCTTTGTGCCCTGTTATCCCAAGAAATGGCCAACGATCTTTCCTTGAAATCTGGTTTCAAAACAGCGTGAATTTCCATACTGATAACTCTTCTATACTCTTTCTTGGGCATGATTTCTTTTTTATTCTCAGCCGATATGTTACAATATTTGATCAATGATTATTTTATTATTAAATTTTACTCCTCTGTTTTGTTTTGTCAATATTTTACAAAATATTTGTAACGGACGTGACTTTCTACTGTGTAACGGACGTGACCTTTTGTAACAGACGTTACTATTGACCCAATTAACATTAACCGTGCGAGGTGTATCAGAGAACAATATCGGTGTTTAACAATCTTTTCAATTCTTAATTTAAGGACATTTAGAAAGAAGGCAATCTATGTAATTTAATAGAGACTTGTAAATTTCTTTAGGTTACCTTAGCTCCGGTAGTGATGTTTGACATTATCAATTCCGTCCACCATCACATCCCATTCACGGAAAACCGAAGATGAAACTATTATCAATCACATGTGCGTGATTCTTTCGTTTTATTCGATCACCCGAATGTGTGTAACGGCTCTTTATTTCAAGCGCAAAAGGAGGCGGCTTTGGCATCTCTAATATCCTCATTTTTTGCCAAATTCTTGTAATAATATCACAGACGCGATTTTGGAATAACAGACAACAAAAGTTGTGGACGGAATTTACTTATCGGTTCCCCGCATCGGGAATTCTTTATTACCCGCTAAATCATGACGTATACCAACACTGTGTAGAACAAGGGAGCTAAAAAACGCGGATTAGCTATGAATTTACAACGGAATGGGAAATATCGATCATCAAAAAGTCAAATAACGGACGTGATTCTTTGACGGAATCTCAAGTGAACGATCGAAAAAGCGCATAGTTTCTTCTCAAACGTCTCCAGATCGACATAAATACTTCTATTATGTCACTAAAGTTTACCTCTTCATTTATAACATAAACATTACTATAGATTCAGATGGTGAGTCACACTTTCAAAGCAATAAAAAGATGAGTTTTTTGGACGGAATTAGTACATCCGTTACACACTTTTAAAACGATTATTAAAAATATTAAAAATTTTAGGATTTTATGCTTCTGATGGATAGAAACATTCCTTATCTTCACTTTAAGATATAACTTGAAGATTTCAATCCATGTCTTCAGTATCAATATACTTCCTTTTTTTAAACACCACCAAAAGGGACAAATTTAGACCCCAAAAAAGGGGGTATTTTTATTTTTGTCTCGCAATAAATATTTTATTTGCACTATTTTGATCATGAAGTTGTTTATGTTGTCTCTTTATTATATTTTGTGCATAACCATACCAAAAATTACATTGGATTTGTCATAGTTTCGAAAAAAATCAAATTTCCCCAAACCATAGGTTAGTTCTACACCTTATCGTGGCCTGTGTCATATACCATATTTTTGCACTATTCGCGTACAAGCGACGGTCATTTTGTCCTTCCAAAATTCAATAAAATCAAACGATTTTTTAAATCGAATAAAAATTGTGACCTCCAGGGGGACCACAAGCTAAACCAGCGGTTGACAGGCAGATAGGCACACATACGAGAGATGGATAGAGAACAAGCTAAAAAGAAAGTGATTTTTCTTACAATCAAGGGCCATAATTCATGAAGTTACAATTCGATATAAGCAAATATCAAAGGAACCAAGATCTTTGGGTTATAAACATGAATTTAAAGTTACATCAAAATCAGATTAAAATTGTGACCTCTACAGGGTCCACAACCTTAATATACCATATTTTTACACTATTTGTGTACAAGGGTCAGCCATTTTGTCCGGCTGTTTTGGTTTGCTTTTCAGAAAATTCCACCTTTTTTTAAACCGGAAAATAATTGGGACCAGAAGCTAAAATAGGCGATTTTGCATACAATCATGGGCCATAATTCAGGAAGTTACGATCTGATATTCGCAAATATCGAAAGAAACCAATATCTTTAGTTTATCAATATGCATTTCAAGTTTCATCAAAATCAAATTCAAATTGTGATCACTAGAGGGAGCACAACCTTGATATATCATATTGGTACACTATTCGCGTCCAAGCGGCGGCTATTTTGTATGACAATTTTGGTCCAATTTTCGTTACGGTGTAACAGTGATATAATCAAACGTTTTTGTAAACTGGGTAATAATTGTGACCTCCAGAGGGACCACAAGCTAAAAATGCTGATTTTTTGTATAATCAGGGGCCATAATTCAGGAGGTTACATTTCTTTGGGTTATAACGATGCATGCATTTAAACTTTCATCAAAATCAGATTCAAATTGTGACCTCTATAGGGTCCACAACCTTCATATATCATATTTTTACACTATTCGCGTACAAGTGGCATTTATTTTGTCTGGCAGTTTTGGTCGGATTTTTACGAAGTACGAATTCAACCTTCATTGCGATGTATTGGTAATATAATCAAACATTTTTTTAAATCGGATAATAATTTTGACCTTCACAGGGACCACAAGCTAAAGATAGCCGCGCAAACGTGAGAATACGTCCACACAGCAGCTTTGGCTCAACTACAGCTTATCCAAAAATGAAAACTTGGATGTTAAGCAAATGTGATAAGGATCTAGGATCATTGAAGAAATCTAATCTCTGTTGTGTTGATAAACTTTTCCAGACAACTATATCGCCTTCAGAAGGTGGATAACTCCTGGACGGAAAGTCACTGAACGTTGAATATCGATAGTGGTCATCCCCTCAATACTTCCCATCAAATTTGAAAAAAAGTCATATCGCGTTCACAGGGGCTTGAGCAATGCAGGATAGCTCCCGACTGGAAAGTCATAAAAACGTTGAAAATTGATAGCGTTCCTCTCAATACCCCCGGTTTCCTCCAACTGCTAAAGACCCCTACGCGCAAGCGAATTATTAAAATAAAATTAAAAGATAGTAAGCTGGCACTGCCAGCCAGGATACGGCCACATTTTCGAGAGATGAATAGAGAACAAGCAAAACTGAAAATGTGTTTTTTTCTACAATCAAAGGCCATAATTCATAAAGTTACAAATTGATATGGGCAAATATCGAAAAGAATCAAGATCTTTAGGTTATAAACATACATTTTAAGTTTCATCAAAATTGAATTAAAATTGTGACCTCTACAGGGTCCACAACCTTGATATACCATATTTTTACACTATTCGAGTACAAACGGCGGCCATTTTGTATGGCAATTACAGTCCGATTTTCGAGAAATTCGAACTTAACCTTCCGTAGGGTGTAACGGTGATAGAGTCAATTAATTTTTTATAATAGGATAATAATCGTGACCTCCAGAGGGACCATAGGAGATTTTTTCGGACAATCAGGGGCCATAATTCAGAAAGTTATGATCTTATATGTGCAAATAACGAAAGGAACCAAGATGTTTGGGTTATAACCATGCATTTCAAGTTTTATCAAAATCAAATCAAAATTGTGACCTATACAGGGTGCACAACCACGATATACCATTTTTTAACAGTATTCGCATACAAACGGCCGCCATTTTGTATGGCAATTTTGTTTCGTTCTCCCGAAATTTGTACTCAACCTTCATTAGGGTGTAACAGGGATATAATCAAATGATTATTTAAATCGGATAATAATTGTGACCTCCAGAGGGACCACAAGCTAAACAAAGGCGATTTTGCATATAATCAGGGGCAATAATTCAGGAAGTTACGATCCTATATGTGCAAATATCAAAAGGAACCAAGATCTTTGGGTAATAACCATGCATTTCAAGTTTCATCAAAATTGAATCAAAATTTGGACCTCTACAGGGTCCACAACTTAGATATACCTCTTTTTTACAGTATTCGCTTACAAACGGTGGCCATTTTGTACGGCAATTTTAGTCCGATTTTTCCGAAATTCAAACTCAACCCTACTTAGGGTGTAACAGTGATATAATCAAACAGATTTTCAAATCGGATATTAATTGTGACCTCCAGAGGGACCACAAGTTAAAATAGATGTTTTATCGGACAATCAGGGGTTATAATTCTGGAAGTTACAATCCGATATGCGCAAATATCGGAAGAAACCAGGATCTTTGGGTTATAACCATGCATTTCAAGTTTCATCAAAATCGAATCAAAATTGGGACATAATTCATGAAGTTTCCATCCGATACATGCCAATATCGAAAGCAGCCAAGATCTTTTGGGGATAAACCATTATTTCAGGTTTCGTAAAAATTGGACAAGAATTGTGACCTGTAGAGCGTTCACAAACAACTGTGGTCCGGACGGACTGGGGCGAGGACATAATGCGTCCACATGAAAATGTGAGCTTATAAAAACATATGTTAGTCCCGAAATGTCCAAGTTTGTTTTGCCCAAATTTCAGACAAAATATTAATAAAAGATAGTAAGCTGGCACTGCCAGGCAGGATACGCCCACATTTTCGAGAGATAGATAGAGGACAAGCAATACCGAAAGTGATTTTTCCTACAATCAAAGGCCATAATTCATTAAGTTACAATCTGATATGCGCAAATACCGAAAAAGAATCAAGATCTTTAAGTTATATTTTATAAACATGCATTTCAAGTTTCATTAAAATCGAATTACAATTGTGATCTCTACAGGGCCCACAACTTTAACATGCCATATTTTTACACTGTTCGCGTACAAACGGCGGCCATTTTGTCTGGCAATTATGGTCCATATTCTAGAAATTAGAACTCAATCTTCCGTAGGGTGTAATGGTGATAGAGTCAAATGTTTTTTTAAATCCGATAATAATTGTGACCTCCAAAGGGACCACAAGCTAAACAAAGGCGATTTTGAGTATAATCAGGGGCCATAATTCAGGAAGTTACGATCCGATATGTGCAAATATCGAAAGGAACCAAAATCGAATTAAAATTGTGACCTCTACAGGGTCCACAACCTTGATATACCATTTTTTAACAGTATTCGCGTACAAACGACGGACATTTTGTATGGTAATTTTAGTCCGATTTTCCCGAAATTGGAACTCAACCTTCCTTAGGGTGTAACAGTGATATAATCGAACGATTTTTCAAATCAAATAATAATTGTTACCTCCAGAGGGACCACAAGCTAAAATAGGTGATTTTTCGGACAATCAAGGGCCATAATTCAGGAAATTACGTTCCGATAGGCGCAAATATCGAAAGGAACCAAGATCTTTGGGTTATAAACATGCACGTCAAGTTTCATCAAAATCAGCTAAAAATTGTGACCTCTATAGGGTCCACAAGCTAAAAACATGATTTTTCGTACAATCAGGGGCCATAATAAATGAAGTTTTGATCCGATACATGTTAATATCGAAAGCAGCCGAGATCTTTTGGTGATAAAGCTATATTTCAAGTTTCGTCAAAATCGGACAAGAATTGTGACCTGTAGAGGGTCCACAAACAATTGTGGACGGACGGACAGGGGCGACGACATAATACGTCCACATGAAAATGTGGGCGTATAAAAAGTGGGTGTGACAATGCCCCAAAAGGGTTGGGGCGCAGGTGGTTTTGAGGAAGGGGGGGGGTGCATCAACTTCAATACTTGCCATCCTTAGAGTATAAGGAATAAGTAAGGTAATACATTCAGAATTGTGGCCTTTGGACGCTATAGCCAAAAATTGGGCGTGGCTCTGCCCCCGTGAGTCGGGGCATTCAACAAAATCATTAGTTGACGCCCTTAGGCTATAAGGAATACAAATGCCAAGTACCAAGCTGATCCATTCAGAATTGAGGCCTGTAAACAAACACATAAATTCGACGTGGTTCTGCTCCTGGAGGTGCGGGGGGGGCAGGAACATGCAGTTGTCATTCAATAATTCGCTTGTGCGTAGGGTTTTTTAGCAGTGGGAGGGGAAACCGAAGTGCCCGGAGGAAACCCATGAGGTTGAGATGGTGCCCCAATCTCCATTCCACATACGCTCACACCAGGGCTCGAAACCACAGCCGCAAGCCAAAGATGGCCTACCAGCTAGAGGTTGAAGCGCGGCACTCTAGACCACTAGGCCATCCCACCCGCCCCCTGCTGAAAATCAATAGGATTCTTTGTCTCATGGCATTTAATAGACAATTTCATACAGATGACATAATAATTTTCCTGGTTTGAGGGTTCACAAGGTTCTTAAAATTAAAACAAGGGACGTAACTCTGGAAGTCAACTACAGAAATTGCCGAAATTCATCAGACATTTTCGGTTTTCTTATTCAATTAATGCATATGAATTTCATACAGATTGGATGATAACTTCTGTTGTTCGAACATTCACAAGGTTTACCAAAGTAAAACAAGGGCCATAACTCCAGAAGTAATTGACGGAAATTGCTGAAATTCAATAACACAATTCTTATCCTGTAGAAGAATGTCTTGCACGATGTGGATACCCAAATCCCCATAAGTGAAGTTTAAAACTTCCAAACGTTAAAATGTATTAGATACTATTCAAAAAAAGTAGGGGATATTTAATTTTTAAGTGTTATTAAAGTCAGCTAATGAAACTGACGAAAAAAACAAATGACAAAATGAAATGAAGTTCACATTCATCGATTTATTCCAAATGATCGTTAGACTAAGTAAGGCACAGACTGACCATTATAAGGGTAAAATGATACCCGGGGTCAAACAGCAAAGTTACCACAGCATCACAGTAACGGGTAAATCCTCCTCTGTTTGCCAAACAAGCATTGATCCGACGTGGCATACTCCTAATGAGACATCTAAGGTCATTTTGGTCCAGATTGTCCCATTCCTGTTGCAACGCAGCAGCAATTTCTTGGACATTTGTAGGATGTTGTTGATGTTGACGTAACCTCTGTCCAAGCATGTCACAGACATGCTCGATGGGGGAGAGGTCGGAACTTAGTGCTGGCCAAGGTAATGTGGTGATGTTCTGTTGTTGGAGGTAACCTGTAACGATCCTGGCCCTGTGACATCTTGCGTTGTCATCCTGGAAGATGAAACGGCGGCCATGACGTCGTGCGAACGGCACAACATGGACTGCCAAGATGTTGTCCCGGTAGTACTGGCCTGTAACACACTGCAACAACATGTAAAGCCGTTCTTCCAGTGATGCCTCCGCATACCATAACAGAACCACCCCCAAATCGACCATGTCTGATGACGTTCACATCTTGGAAGCGCTCGTTTCGCCGCCGCCACACCCTCCTACATCTGTCCAAAAAATCAACAGTGAACCTTGACTCATCTGAAAACATCACATTGCTCCAGCATCGATTATCCCAGTGTTTTGACGATCCCTACACCAATGATGTCTTGCCTGAATGTGATGATCTCTCAAACAAGGGATCACGCGAGGACGTCGGGCGCGAAGGTGACCCCTATGCAGTCGATTCCAAATGGTCTGGCCACTCACTCTCACACCAGTGGCTGTTTGAAGACGAGCTTTTATCTGATTTGCTGTGATGACACAATTTCTCAAGGCCAAGGTACAGATAAACCAATCCTGGGCTTGAGTTGTCGCCCTTGGTCGACCTGAGCGTAGTCTGTCCTGTACAGATTGTGTATCACGGTATCTGGACCATAGCCTGCTTATGACAGACTGAGAAACATTCATCGTCCGCGCCACAACCGCCTGTGTTACTGTTGTGCCGATCTGTAGCATGTTAAGGGCACGTAACCTTTCATTTTGGGTAAGCCAACGCATATCAAAATTTGTTTTCTGGTCACTAAAACAATAAAACTGATGTTTCCACCCTGGAATTCAATGCCACAATGACTGTAACATTCAAAGTCAGAGTAGTGCAAATCTTAGGTTGGACCCCCATGATAATTCCAAGCATCACCTGCATTCCATGCGGTAGCTATTGGTGCGTTTGGGCGTCACATGTAACTGGAAATGTTTCTTCTGTTAGGTTCTATAGTGACTTCTTTTGTAGTCATTTGCATATTTTAGTATTATGCCCCCAAAATCAAATATCCCCTACTTTTTTGGAATAGTATACATTTGTACCTTGATGCAAAGAATGATAATAAAGAAGGTAACAAAGCCCAGCATTAGCCAATCATTGTCCATTTTCATTAGTGTGTTCCAGCCTGGTAGATTAGCCTGTAAAAAAATAAAACCAATTGGATTACAAATTTAAGAATGAAGAAAATACTGATAATAATATATAATATAAATGCAAAGTCAGTAAATGTAAGTCATTATAATCACACTGGAAACTTATCTTGGTGTATATAGCACTAATTTCTCTTCTGTGTTGAATTATTCATATCTATAGTTTAATTTCGGCTAATAGTGTTCAATTTGTACAGGGTACAACTTAAATCATAGTGTTTAATTTTGATTACCAAGTGCTTAATTTTGATTACCAAGTGTTTAATTTTGATTACCAAGTGTCTAATTAACAAATTAAACACTAGTTAATTAGACGCTTGGTAATCAAAATTAAACACTATGATTTAAGTGAGATAAAGGAGACAGGGAAGGTGTTAAATGATCAGCAAACAGTAAGCTAATAATTAAGTATGGTTTGTGTTTTGGGCGTCTTCTACGCTCTGTATATATTCCAGGTATTGGTAACTAGATCATATATTGATGGATTAGTTAGTTAAATTTAAATCTTCATTAACTATAATCCCCCGATAGAACACCGAATAAACAGAGAAGTAGTCATTAATAATATATTTTCCCGACATAATCTCCAACGTTGAATTCGAATGACACATGACATTGGTTGGAATTAGGTGAATAAACGCCAGTTTCCCCTTATGATTTTTTTTATTATATACATATGCTGACAGAGGCTTTAATTATAATAAGCCAACAGTGAGGCTGATGTTCCCATATTAATGACACATATTAATTAATCGCTTTTCATCACTCTCTATCAGATAGAATCAAAGTTATATTATCTTTAGCCTCTTGTGCGTTCACAAGAAATTGTGGAAGACGGACCGACGACAATATACGACCACATTTCCATGTTGGCGTATAAAAACTAACAGAAATAATAATAACTATTAACTGTTGACTAGTTCACACACAATCCACCTTTTATTTACAAGCAACCATCACTTTAATGTCGGTAATCTAGAATAGTTTAGAGATGCAACTTTAGATCAATTGAATGTATGAAATGGGGTTTAACGCCTACTATTATGCACCTAACCTGGGCTAATGGAAGACGGTTGATCAATGGGATGCATGACCAAAATAAAAACAGAATATTTATCCATTTGAATTTGAATATATTCTGATGAATGGGGTATTAATTAGTTATTTTATTAGCCTATGGCACATTTTATGACAATTAGACCCATAAAATGAGTCGCTGCAATTTACATGACTTGGCTCCCTGCCGTCATGGTGCCAATTTCTTTGCGTGCAGGTAGCTCTCATTTGCTTGTAAAACAAACTTTTTATGATTTGTCGCTTTTATTGGCTTCTAATATCAATCAATGAAAGTACTACTGATGTAGTACTACCGCCAATCTGTATATAGGCTAATATTTGGGTCTATATCTATTACTTAATATTCATAGCTCCTGGAGCACTACAAAAGCCAGAAAATGTACTATTACACCAAATTTTGGTCTGTTTTCATGGCCAAGTAGCATGTGAACCCTACCAGTCACCTGTGAGCCGATTTCAGATTCAGAATGTTCACAAAAGTAACGTTAACCCATTTAACCCTAGAGCCAATTAAAAGATTAGCTGTCTACACCTAAGCTCATTTAATTAGTAGGGCCCTTATTCCTAAGCCAATTAGTGGATTATTGTTAATCCTAATACCCTCTACAAGATGTGCAGAATTGTTTGGGGTTGATATAAACATAGAATAGATGCCTACCAGCTTCAAACAAGTTCATTAAATCCCTTTGCGCAGCGAGGTTGTCATTCGTTAAACTTAACTTCCGGTATAATTTGGATACTAATAAGAGCTGTTTTCCTTGATGATGACAAGATATTCATGTACCGTAACTAATTCTTTATTTTACATGATTTACGTGACAGTAATAATTTTTAAAAAGAATTTTTAAAAAATTTAAAAACAAAAAATGTGACTGTAAAATTTTTTTTAAAAGCAAATGTGCCTGCGCACGTGCGCGGAAATAATGATGCCTGCTCCCACCTAATTAGAGCTAAGTTATCGTGTCCGTAAGCATCAGCCAATCAAATTGCTTATCTCTGCTTACTCTTAGCATAAAATGCTCATCTTTGAACTCCATCAAGGCATTGACCTAATAAACACCTACACTAAGTTTTAACATTCTAGGTCAAGAGTTATTGTGATCCAAAGTTTCGACAAATCAAATTGGTTATCGCTCTTCTTACCCGGAGCAGAAAATGCTCATTATCGAACTTAGTCAATGAATAATTCATTGATGAATGAATAAAAACTTTTTGTATGTTACCCAACTACTGTCTGTTCCAGGTGACACTTGCCATTTCTTCAATTTTTCATTTAAATGGCTAAAACTTAGTGACATACCTGGAATTGCCATCCCATTACTTTCTTACATGAGAAAACCTAATTCAGATCTAGCTATATGACCTCTCTCTCGTGAATAATCATAGTTTGTTTTAGTGTTGGGATTTTGCTCGTATATTCTGGACTTGTCTGGATATTTTTTCCAAACGCCCCAAGTTGTCCGGCCGGGAATATGCCCAATCTGATATCAAGATATGGTGAAATATATTCAAAATTCCGAAATTAATATAGTTTACTGAGTGTATAACTACCACTCAACCCGATTATCGTCGATAATACGCTGGATTCATCGGGTAATTAAGTAATGAACGTATTTATGGTGTTATATCGTCGATACACCTACCTTGATTAACTAATTAATCTGCCTTGATTGATTGACTTAATCCTTTGTCGGACAATACATCAATCTAATCTTAAACAGAAGTCATTGGTTTCTTCTTGTCGGACTATTCATCAATCCAATAACTGTGGTTATAATTTTAATCCATCTGTTTACCTCGTGGTTTCTCAATTGTCGGCCATTTTAATCGCATTGATGTGAGCTGACAGCATCAATAAACTAATCATAGATGTCACATATCGTAAGAGTATATAACACCCTTAATCAATGAACAGCCATTTTGTTTACGGTATCTTTTACGTCTTTTAAGACTCCAAATAGAAATTCTCATTATGTTGACAGTGGCACTTTCCTGTCAATGAAATTAAACTATGGATGTCTGTCAATTTTCTATGCTTAAATGGTGATAAAACTGAATTTTTTTGCTTGGATCTAATCATAACCTTAACACCATAACTGATTCCACTTTGATTTATATTGATGGAAATGAAATTACTCCTAGTAACTCTGTTCACATTATTAGAGCTTATTTTGATATTAAAATGACCATGTCTAATCACGTGAACAATATTTCAAATTTGTAAATCCTGCTACTTTCATATCCGAAATATTGGCAAAATTCGTAAATTTCTTTCCCCTGATTCAACTAAAACGATTGTTCACGCTTTTATTACTTCAAGACTTGATACATTTAACTCACTTTTATTAGGCTTACCCAATAAATTAATATACAAATTGCAAAAAGTTCAAAACACTGCTGCACGAAAAGGCATGATCATATTACTCCCATACTTAAACAACTTTACTGGCTTCCCATTCCATATCGTATTGAATTTAAGATTCTTTTAACTGCTTATAAATGTTTTCATGGCTTAGCCCCATCTTATTTATGTCATCTAATTGAAAAAAACAAATGCCCGCAGTCTCCGTAGTTCAAATGACATTTATCGTCTCAAACCAAGATCTGTTAGAATGGTTACATATGGTGAAAGATTGTTTTCATTTATAGCCCCAAAACTGTGGAATGATTAAAAACCATCTGGTTCTGATACTGATATTCGTTCTAGCCCTTCAGTACAATCTTTTAAATGTGCTCTTAAACTTACTTATTTAAAAAAGCTTTTAATTAGATATAATTATTTTATTATATTGCATCTTTTTGTAATCTTTTAGTTGTTTTATATATTTTCTGTTTTAAATGTGCTCTTAAAACTTACTTATTTAAAAAAGCTCTTAATTAGATATATATTATTTTATTATAATATTGCATCCTTCTGTAATCTCTTAGTTGTTTTATATAATTTATGTTTTATTGGTATATGATTGTAAAGCGCTTCTGAACACCGTTAGTGGAATTACCGCTATATAAATGTTTTTATAATAATAATAATGATCTCGTGCACCGCACGAATATTGCTTAACATGTTAGGCAGTGCTTACATGCTGTGTGGTGTGAGTCACGTAGGCCATACGCAGGGCTCTATAAAAGTTGAGTGTGCCTGCGCACAAACTTGAAAATGTGCCTGCAGGGTCATACTCAAAAACGAGAGTATTCAATTGCCAGGTATATAAACAAGTTCATTAAATCCTTTTATTTAACATGATTTACGTGACAGTAATAATTTAAAAAAAGTTTTTTGGGGTTTTTTTTGTGCCTGCAATATTTTTTTAAAGCAAATGTGCCAGCGCAGAAATATCGATGCCTGGCCATATGTTAGTCTCTAACATCCAGGAAAATATTCTACGAATGTATGTAGACAATTAGGAGGTTCTGGGTGATTGAGACTAGTCATACATCAGCTATGCCTTTTTGTAATCACGCTTTTCTTTCATTTGTTGCCGTATAAACCAAGACATCACAAACTATTCTCATTCCGGAAGTTCTGCATTCATTTGCTGCCGTAGCCTATAAACGAAGACGCGTAATTCTTAAGGAATATTATGGTTATGAATTGGATGCCGAAGCTTTCATTCAATGTATTATGAAAATGGTTAATTTTGTTGGACCCTTTCTGACATAAATTTGAATGCCGCACAGGAATAAAGTGTGAAAAATAGCGAGGTTCACCAATTTTTATGTCGTACGGGATTTGAATATTTTTTTGACATGTGATTTAATTGTGGTATGAATTGAATACTGTGCGGCGGTGCGGGAATTAAATATGAAAAATAACAAGGTTCACCTAATTTTATTTAAGTACGTGATTTGAATATTTTGACGACATGTGACATCACAAACTATTTCGAAAGTTCTGCATTCATTTGCTGCCGAGGTTCACCTAATTTTATTACGTACGTGATTTGAATATTTTGACAACATGTGACATCACAAACTATTTCGAAAGTTCTGCATTCATTTGCTGCCATATATATGAACAGAGACACGTAATTCTAAAGGAATATTACGGTTAGGAATTTAATGCAGAAGAAGGATCAACAAGCTTTCATTCAGAATTAAAGGGACTGTCCCGAATAGAACAGAGCCTCAAAAATAAAAGTCCGAGCATGTATGAAATTTAAACGCCAAAATATAGAAGACTGGTGTATATACTCTGACTCAAAATTTCAGCTCAAAATATTGAGTCGTTCGGACGTGAGCATTAAAATAGCTTATCTGGACACGTAACCCTTTTAAGATTTCGGGTAAATTCTTTCGTTGGGTGACCCGAAAACGATTCCTGTTCCTTTAAAGGTCTACACGGTGAATGGTCCATGTGCTGAACTTGATAACAAAAGGTAAATTTCACCGACACATTATTTTTATAAAATGAAGAATGTGGGTTTAAGTTGTTTGAAATTGTATCACATCCTATATTGAGTTAGTTGCTCGGCCCTAAGGTTGGGGATCTTATTTTAACACAAAATTAAAGAGTTTTATTCCAAAAACATTATCGGGATTGACCCTTTAAGTGTGAAAAATAGCGACATGTGAATTTTAATTGTGGTATGAATGTATGAATTAATTGAATACCGTACGGGAATTAAAGATAGTAAGCTGGCACTGCCAGGCAGGATACACCCACATTTTCGTGAGATGGATAGAGAACACGCAAAACCGAAAGTGATTTTTCCTACAATCAAAGGCCATAATTCATTAAGTTACAATTTGTTATGCACAAATATCAAAAAGAATCAAGATCTTTAGGTTATGAACATGCAATTCATATTTCATCAAAATCAAAATTAAAATTGTGACCTCTACAGGGTACACAACTTTGATATACCATATTTTTACACTATTTCATACAAACGGCGGTCATTTTGTCTGGCAATTATGGTCCGATTTTCTAGAAATTCTAACTCAACCTTTCGTAGGGTTTATCGGTGATAGAGTCAAACGTTTTTTTAAATCGGATAATAATCGTGGCCTTCAGAAGGACCAATGGGGGTTTCGGACAATCAGGGGTCATAATTCGGGAAGTTATGATCCGATTTGTGCAAATAACAAGAGGAACCAAGATCTTTGGGTTATAACGATGCATGCATTCCAAGTTTAATCAAAATCAAATTAAAATTGTGACCTCTACAGGGTCCAAAACCTTGATTTACCATTTTTTAACAGCATTCGCATACAAACGGCAGCCATTTTGTATGGTAATTTTGGTCCTATTTTCCCGAAATTTTAACTCAACCTTCCTTAGCTTGTAACGGTGATATATTCGAACGATTTTTTAAATCGGATAATAATTGTGACCTCAAGAGGGACCACAAGCTAACCAAAGGCGATTTGCGTATAATCAGGGGCCATAATTCAAGAAGCTACAATCCGATATGTGCAAATATCGAATGGAACCAAGATCTTTGGGTTATAACCATGCATTTCAAGTTTCATCAAAATCAAATTAAAATTGTGACCTCTACGTATACAGGGTCCACAACCTTGACATGCCATTTTTTAACAGTATTTGCATACGAACGGCGGACATTTTGTATGGCAATTTTGGTCTGATTTTTCCAAAATTCGAACTTAACCTTCCTTAGGGTGTAACGGTGATATAATCGAATGATTTATTCAATTGCATAATAATTGTGACTTCCAGAGGGACCACAAGCTAAACAAAGGCAATTTTGCGTATAATCAGGGGCCATAATTCAGGAAGTTACAATCCGATATGCGCAAATACCAAAAGGAACCATCTTTGGGTTATAACCATGCATTTCAAGTTTCATCAAAATCGGTTTAATATTGTGACCTCTATAGGGTATACAAGCTAAAAACGTGATTTTTCGTACAACAGGGGCCATAATCCATGAAGTTTTGATCCGGTACATGCCAATATCAGAAACAGCCGAGATCTTTTGGGGATAAACCTATATTTCAAGTTTCGTCAAAATCGGACAAGAATTGTGATTTGTAGAGAGTCCACAAACAATTGTGGACAGACGGACGGACGGACAGGGATGACGACATAATACGTCCACATGAAAATGTGTAGGCACCTCTGTTAATAGTATCATCATATGTGACCCCCCATGGCATACTGAGTCTTAATGATAGAGTGACCCACGGCCTACAATATTTGTCCTTATAAAAACTGACCCACTTATCTGTCGTACCGCCTCTTCGTGTGTATTTTCTCGACTGAGCAAAATGTAGTATCGCGCACGTGAATTTGGAGGTCGCAGCAAATATACGTCACAAATAGCTTTACGAGTGGATATTATACAAACATGTATTGGCATATAAAGCTAAGTAAAAATTAACTCGTTACGCGCTTCGACTTTCGTGTTTATTTAATCGAGAACGTGAATAAAAATTTCGATTGCAATTCTTGATTTAATTTTTGATTTGGGGAATTTTATCGATTTCGGTACAGAGCTAGCTGTAATAGCTTCGTTTTATTTCTAACTTTCGTGTTTGAGAGACCGCCGGGATAAACTCATTACAGCCTTTTGGGATTTACTTTTATTTAGTGGTTACAACCTTGGTTTACGTGCCACGCTGTATGGGTTAGGAAATAAATATTTACTAGCTCTAAATACGCAGAATTATTTACAACCGGAAAATAACCGAAACAAAATTTTATTTGTAGTCCTCATTTTCCAGACACTTTCCGGTAACTTAGTTAAAATTATTTTCATACTCATAGTATCTTATTTGATTATTTTGTAGCCATAAGCCTTGATCGACGGACCTAATTTTTTTTCTAGATTTGAGACTTAGCCCTGCAAGATGGCGTCCACCGATGATTTGCTATCCAGCATTGGATTGGACAAGTACCCCTATGATTTGAGCACTGTAACCAAAATACCCATGGCAAAAATCACAAATAGGCTTACACTAGGCATTGTTAAAAAATTACCGACAACTACGGAGCATCGGTCTATCATAACAGCTTTACATGACGACTGTGTGACGTTTGGAGACCAATATATTAAAAATAGACTTGACGCCAAAGACTGGGAAGCTGGGTAAAAGTAAGGCTAAGTCTAATAAATGTATGAAATTATACGACGATTTTCTTGACACCCCATTTTTCCCGGGATAGTGGACGAGACTCCATCGGCAGATACTAGTGAAATTAATTTAATAAATAGAGAGACTCAGACATCTGCCGATGCGACCTTGACTGATTTAAATAGGAAAAATAAGGATTTGCGGCGACTGTGAAAGTGTCATAAAAGCACAATCGCTCTGTTAAAAAATCTACTTTGGAAGACTAAAAATGAAATGTTACGCATGAAGGCTAATAATGAAAATAAAAAAACAATTGGCAGGTAAAAAAAATGGTTTGCAAGTCCACACCTCTTAAGAAGAACGAAGTAATTTTGTATGATGTCGAAAATCAAAGATACACAGCAGAATGCCATAATTTGGTCAAGGAACTTAAAAATCTAAACGTTTCCAATGGTAACGTAGCAGCGGTTATAACCGCATGTTTGGCTGTCGCGGGACTAAAATCTAATTACACTCCGTCAAAATCTACAGTTCAAAGAATATCATGTGAGCGCGTCGGTGTATCTTTAAAACATGTTTCGGAAACCTTGAAGTCGGCGAAAAATACCACCCTTTATACAGACGAAACTACAAAATTTGGCTCTAAATTCGGTACCTACGCATTAACCGCTGACTCGACACATACGCCACGTATTCTTGGTCTTCGTGAAATGGCTGATAAATCTGCGCAAACTACATTAACGACAATAAAAGAAATTCTAGCAGATCTCGACGAAATTGCTGGAGATTTTAGTAAATCCGTTATTCTCGAAATTAAAAATACCATGTCAGACAGAGCCAGCACCGAAAAGCTATTCAATTCTTTATTTACCCAATACAGAGGCAATATTTGCGCTAAATTAGTAGAAAACTGGTCAGATTTATCAGATTCGGAGCGAAATATTCATATGAATATTAATCATTTCTTTTGTGGTCTGCATCTATTAACTGGTTTGGCGAATAAAAGTGTTCTGGAATTAAAAAAATTTGAAGAACTGTATTTTAAAACATTCTCGGCCCAGACGTTCAAAACCGCCACGTCATTTTTGCCAAACGAACCGGGGTGTGTTCGTTGGTTCGAACAATCTGTAAGGCCTTTATTCAGGGTTGAGACGAAACGTCGCGTTGTTATTTTCCTTTCAAGTTATATTTAAATTCCTTGGAAATTTCAAAATTACCGCTAACGCCATTTCATGGTAACCGGTTTAATATCATTTTTCACAATGCCGCAATTGTAACTTATATGGCCAACCATATTAAGACTTTTCTTGGTGATTTTGGCACAGAAAATCGATTAACCCAAAGCATTTCATTAGATATTAAAATTCCTGTATTTCTTATAGAGTGCCAGGCTTTGGGTTTGATAAATAAACTAATGACTGCCCCACTGTGGCGCATATTAGAAAGCGGCATTAATGCTCTTGATATGAAACATCATACATCCCTCTCTCTCGCTCTCTCTCTCTCTCTCTCGCTCCCTCTGTATAACATGCCATTATAAACAGACCAGTGTCTGTGGGTATACAGAAATGAGAGCATTGTTCATTTTAATACATTTAGGCTAATCTTCAAACAATGTCAAATGTCGATCGTTTCATATCCAGCTAAACGTTTATTTTAATTTCAACTGTAGCATAATAAACCGTTAATATTAAGATATTTGAAGGCATGGGTGTATTGTTGAAACAACTAAGAGTTTGTGCATGCGTCCATAATATGTCAAATTCGAGCGTCTCGTGGAGTGTATTCCGTTACTTCGCAGCAAGGAAATAAACAATGTTTTCCGACTGCGATAAAATTATTTCGTTTTTCAGTGGCGCCCGTGGTGCCCATTCCTCGTTTTAATTGCAGCCAAGGGACATAACTCTTATTCTCACTACCTTGACAATGGTAGCCGGGTAGATTTTGAACCAATTATAAAATATTTCCAAACGGTTATAATCCTTAACAATTGAATGTTACCAGACTCTCACTGTTGATGAATGGAGCTTTTATGGTAAGCCTTATCATATAATGTTAAAATAAACCCCAAATATTGTCTGTAGGATGAAATTTCTTGTTGGCGTGGGTCACCCTATTAATGAGGGAATTTTGAAAATTGAGTTATTGCTATTTTCATATTCTGCGTTTCAATACCTTCAATTTAATGTATAGTTTGTTTAAATCGGGCATAAATTGACTGAGTTATGGCGGCTTGAAGCCATCCAACACACCAAAGTAAGTTTTGAGAAAAATCAAGTTAAAGATTTGGTATGTTTCAAAACAAAATACCATAGCAACCAGGCCATTTATTTGCTTTTTTGTCGTGGAATATTGTTTACTGGTGGTTTTCAGGGGTGCTGAAGACGAAAATTATAATAAAAATTTCATCCAAGAATTTCCGCCATCTTTTTTTTCAAAATGGACGCCAAAATGACAAATTTTCGAGTTTTCATAAGTAACGTGTTTATGAATGTCATTGGTCGGGTTTTGGGGGTTACTGCATTAAAAATTGCAGTATAAGAGTCGATCAGATAATATCCGCCATTTTGTTTTTCATAATGGCGGCCTAAATAATAAAATTAATTCGACAATATCGACCATTTTGTTTTATCAAAATGTCGACCAATATGACAATTCTGATTTTGTCACCGTATATTTGTAACCGCATGGTGCCATGTCATTTTAAATGTGTTATTAGACACACAAATGTTGTAGTATCAAAGGGTCGACCGGACTGTATCCTCCATCTTGTTTTTCAAAATGGCCACCAAACCAATTATTGGAGATCTTATACTTGGTACTCGTGTGATATATCATTTTTGGAGTTTTCGGGGTCGCTAAAGACGACAAACATGGTTTTGGGTCGATGAAACGAATATTTATCATTTTACATATTCGATGATTTTATGGTCACACCTTAAGGCAAGGGTAGGCTATCAAGTATAAGAAAGGGGAACATTTTTCAAAAAACAACAGTTTACTAAAAACTCTCATAAATTTAATAGAACATAATAACAAATTATTTTATAATGCAACAGAAAATATTGGTCTCACTATTGTATACATCTTAATTAATTGGGTACTGATTGGTCTACTGTTTTGACTGCCGAGTTCTTATTAAAAGACGTGTCACTAGGTGTTATGATCATAGATGCAGTATTAACATGGTTTGACAAAACACCTTAATTAAAACTAGTTATTATAGCCATTGTATAGTAATTATACTATGGAGTTTTACGTATGGCACAGTTACGATACCAGTGTACAGATTAGGCTACAATAGATAGCATTGCTTTACAAGAATTTAATTTATCAATTCATAGGGCACCGGTAACATTCGAGAATGGAAAAGGCGGCCATGAGAGCTCTCGGTTAGTTGAAAATTAAGTGAATTCACTGAAATCTGCAGTTTTTAGAAAATGCAAGGTAAAGGTGTCGGTATGGTCTGTGTAAGATAAAGCACGAGACTGAGGTTATGCAGGGGAAGAAAGACTGAAGAAAATAGCCCGAGAACGAGATAAACTGATGCCGGTAAGCCGAGGGTTTTTTCTGAAGTCTTTCTTCCCCAGCATAGTCGAAGTTGATGACTTTATCTTGCTTATAAACCGTCTACGTTTAAAAGTACTTAAAATGAGAATTCTAGTAAGAAAAACCTTATGCCAGTATAACATGTTTTCTAATGGACAAACAAACCTACTCTGGAAGAATAACCCGATACAGGTTTAAAGAACTTTATATAATATATATTTAGACAGCAGGATATACCGGGCATAGAACATACCCAAAAGATCAGAGATTTAACGTTACAGGTTTATAAAAAAAACAATATCACACAGCAACCATGCCATTAAATCATTCGTTATTTTGTCGTTTAATATTAATATTTTCTTCTATAAGTTCTCAAGGGTGCTGAAGACGAATATTGTAGTAAAATCATATTTCTTGTTATAACGTGTAATTTAGAACAATGTGTACATTAGTAGTATAAGTTTGTATATTATAACTTCGGTGAGTTAAACTTCAGTTAATCTCCTTAATTAATAAGCACCTTGGTGCTAGTGGTCGGAAGATTAAGGTTGTTGATTGGGTAATCAAGTTTAGTAGTGTATTTTAATCTTCTAATCATCAAAGAAGCCGCAACAGAATTACAATTGAAATTAAGATTCTGGGTGTACAAAAAGTCTAAGGTTAATTTAATTTGAACAATATTTTATTCAAATAAGATACATGTTATACGTTATAAACTGTCAAAAGTTAAGGATTCAAAAACTAACCAAAGGCTTATATTTATTCGTCTCCTTATTTAATAAATATACTAAAATAGACATCTTTCCTACCACCCTATGTACATTCCATCCACCATTCTTTCCTACCACCCTATGTACATTCCATCCACCATTCTTTCCTACCACCCTATGTACATTCCATCCACCATTCTTTCCTACCACCCTATGATATATACACTGAACATACAAATACATTAACAGTGCTGTATTTTGTATTCACTATTAATCGTGCATGCAAGTAATTTAATAGTTAGTGACATTTACAGTGCCTTACCATTTCATAATACATTTAGAGGCCGTCAGATGTATAATAACCGAGAATTCAGTTAGTATTCTACGATGGTTATTGTAGTCTTTAAGATAAAATATGTATAAATTTGTTGACTGTATTAAAAATGTACATGCAAGGTAGTATTACTATCGCCGTTTGAGTTCTAACATTGGTAAACTTTGGACAATGAAACACATAATGTTCCGTGTCCTCTATTGTTATTTTCAGCCTTCGATACCGTAACGATACCCCAAAAATTATGATTCCCTAATAGAATCATTGGCATGAAATGCTTAGGTTTAGTTTCGTGCATTTTGGAAGCGGTGTAATTAACCAATGGCATATATTTCCCACTCGATAATCGTCGGATTTCGACACATTGGTCGTTCTTATTATCCTGATCCATTATGATAATAGAATAATATCCAATATGCATTCTTTACTTTGCATGCCGTATGAAGAGACAGTAAACGGAATTCACCTATAAAGTTCTCTTCAGAAGTAGGTTATTGGCTATTTTGTTTATTTCCATTTAAGGGCTATAAATTATTTTCTAACAGACCAAACGAGATAATTATAAAATCATCACCGCTTTGATTAGTTATTCGGTGTAAATAACGGATTATAGGCTGCCTTATCATTGTCAGTTATCAATCAATTAATCCCTAATACTCACGACACGAACAGCGTGTTGATTATTTTACGATGTTTTTGATTAACACTCCATGGCTATCTATATTATACTATCAGATGTAGCATGTAGATAGTCCATAACATTGCTAAAATCTAATTTCTATCAATCGCTTGAGCCTCGATCCGCCCATGGAACCACAATGCTTTGCACGCATTGTCTGGGCCAATCAGCAAGTGAGTCGTGTTGGCAGCATAGCAACAAGCCAAGGTTGTTTACCGTTTTAGGGGTATTAAAACCCCTTTGTATTCCTTCAAAATGAATTCATCAGTAATTCTTTGATAATATTTATAAACCAGAGATTCCCCGCTTTACAACAATGCCAATTAATATGCAAGAGCAACGAGCGATCGCCCGCTGCTAGCGAAGAAACATAACTAATTTTACCAATAATTTTAAGAAATATGACAGACTTATGAATGCGGTACTCGTACAAAACGTTCAAATAAAGGTGTACTAAAATCTTTTATTGATGTTTTGATCTTTTGTATCGATAGATAGTATATTTATAGACTCATATTTGTTAAAATCTCAATTTCGATCAAAATCAATTATTTCACTTATTTTGTCTGTAGTCTAAAATTATATTTTCCGCATTCCGACTCAAGATGCCCTGGGCGAACACATATTTTCATGTGATAGATCACCTTTTTAGAACATGAAGAATTACTTGTTACCAACGACAGGGCAACCATTACAGTGATGTCATCAACATATGACCTCATCATTATTCAAATTTGTTTCCTGTTTCTGTTGAACTGTTCCTTTGAAAATGTTAAAATTTATTTGACGAAACTAGTCAGGATAGTGGACATGTATTATGATGGTTTTAAATGACAATTTTATATAACTTTGACACATGAAAATGTGGGCGTTTACAAACGATAAATAACGAGGTTCACCTAATTTTATTACATACGTGATTAAATGATAAATAACGAGGTTCACCTAATTTTTAAACGTACGTGATTTGAACATTTTGACAACATGTGACTTTTAATTGTGGCATGAATATGTCTGCTTAAATAACGATAAGAGTTATGCCCAAGCCTAGAAATAAGGCACCTGTCACTGCCAATGTCAGACACAGATTCAGGCTTTGTCAGGCACCAAACCTCTGCTGGTGCCTGTAATTTTGTCAGGCACTGATTTGTCTTTTTTATTGATACTATTATCACCAAATAGTGATACTAATTTTTAGTTCTTTTTCAAATTTTATTTTAAGAATACAGAATTTATTTCTCAACTTTTTATTCATGAATATAGACAATATAGCTAAAATTAAGGTTATCATTCTTTATTTCTAATGTTAATATTTTGATTTTAACTTATTTAAAGTATAAAGTAATTGTCTAAATGCATGATTGGTTTTACTGGGTTTTTTTAATCAATAGGCTTAGAGAATCCTCAAGCAAAGTTATAGAAATAACAATAGTCATATCAGTGTCAATCAAGTCAAAGCTTTTACCTTTGTTTGGACTTAAAGCTTTCAAATGTCAAAGTTTTAATTACTTTTGTTTATGACTTAAGGCTTTTTAACATTCTATATATTATGAAACTTAAACTAATGAAATTTATTTATATATCAATTTAACCTTTTTACTTATCTATCATCTGATTTGTTGAAATATTATCTTTTTGTCTGTATGCAAATTAGTTGCTTTAAATACCCCTACAGACAGAAGATGAACATTCAGATAGGAGAATATATGGAGATAGGAGATAGGGTTAGGAGCAAGGACGTTTAGTCCCCATTTAATATGGAAGTGATTTCGACTCTGACTTCGAAGGATTTTTTTACTGAAACATATATTAGACGTAGAAATTAGCAATAATAGTATCCTGGACAACGAATTGACTGACAATTCGAGTGAGGAACAAGACGGCTACCAAATAGCTAAACTAAAATGGCGGATATTTCGAGATTTTATTTGGAATGACACACCGAATTCGGTTATATGCCAATCATTTGTACGTCCAAAGCCAGGGCCAACAGATATATTAAAACGTAAGAAGAACGAATTTGATTTTATAAGTTTATTTTTTGGATTGAATATGTTCGCATTGGTGACCGCCGAAACCAATAAATATCCCGCTGAAGTGAAAAAATCAATGAGATTGAGAGGTTCGAAAAAAAAATATTCGAGGTACGTAATGTAACGGCTGCAGAAATTCGCGATTGACAACTTTATTTACAGTGCTAATCCTAAAAACGTATTGAGGACTAAAAAAAATAATCAAGTGTGCTTACTGTTTGATGCATGGAGCATAAAAATATAACTTTATAATTCATAAACGAAGCCTCTTATTTATTTTACACAGCTCTTCGTTTTATAATAAAGAATAACTTTGCTAATATTGGGTATTTTTATTTATAAAAAATATCCTTGTAAAGCCTGATTTTATTTCTACATTTGGTAATATACACATTTTTTGATTGGAGAAATAGTTTTTGTTCTATTTTATGTTATCTGCAATAGGTGAGATTAATGGATAATCCTTTAATTAACACTAGGGATATGGGCTATAGTCTGGTTAATTGGCTTAGAAGATTAAGCAGTAATTTACATAACTAGCTCTAGGGGTCAATGAGTTAAGAAACCCGATGGCAGTCATAGGTTTACAGTAGACTATAGAAAATTAAACCAAGTCACAGAACCTATGACACATCCATTACCACTCTTATCCGACACCATAGATCTCATTGCTGCTGCAAACGCTACTATTTATTCGGTAATCGACTTACAATCAGGATTTTGGCAACAGGAATTAGATCCAGAAACAAAGCATAAAACTGCTTTTGTCACACATCAAGGATCATTTGAATTTAATCGGCTCCCTTTTGGTTTGCGTAACTCGCCGGCTGCGTTCCAGATGATGATGAACTCTGTGTTGCGAGGGCTAAATTGGAAAATAACGTTAGTCTACGTGGATGATTTTATTATTTTTAGTCAAAACTTTGAATCTCATTTAAATGATTTACGTCAAATCTTCGACAGACTTCGCAAAGCCAATCTTACAGTAAAACCATCAAAATGTCAATTCGCTAAAAAGAAAGTTAAATACTTAGGGCATATTTTAAGTAAAGAAGGCATTAAGCGTTGATGAAGACAAAATACGAGCAGTAACAGAATTTCCTACACAAAAGAATGTGAAGCAGGTACGTAGTTTTTTAGGAACCTGTAACTATTATAGACAATTTATCAAAAATTATGCAAAGATTGCCTCTCCTTTAAATGCTTTACTGCAAAAGGACACAACATTTATATGGACAAAAGAATGTGAAGTTGCATTCGATGATCTTAAAAAGCATCTAACTTCACGTCCAATGTTAAAATTTCCAGATTTCAAAAAACAATTTATTATTGCAAAAGATGCATCTAATGATTCTATTGGCTTTGTTTTAGGGCAGAAGGATGATCAAAATCAAGAATATGTGGTTGCTTATGGAGGTCGAGCATTACATGGTGCTGAAACGAAATGGTCAATTTCTGAAAAAGAAGGCTTAGCTTTAATCGCAGCTGTAAAGACATACCGTCTATATATAGTTAACCAAGAATTCCTGGTATTTACTGATCATATTTCTCTCAAATGGTTAAAAAGTATTAAGGATAAAACTAGCCGCCTTGGAAGATGGTCTATGATTTTAGGAGAATGTCGATTTGACATTCAACATAGAGCAGGTTCCAAGAATGGAAATGCTGATGGGTTGTCAAGGGAATCTACCCCCCCATCAGACAATCCAAATAAGTTCCTTGATGATCAGCCAGTCTATTGCTGCCAGGAGAAAAAGCCAGAAACAATCTACACATTCGAGTATGAGACAGACCGATATGAAGTACAGCATTCCTCTTACACTCTCCCACTTGTTGCTGCAGCCATGGATGAAGCTGATGTTCCGGATGATCAAGGTAATCACAACTCTTGTACAATTTTAAACGATCAAAATTTGTGCCACCTACAACGAAATTGTGAAGATCTATCTGATATCATAATCTTTAAAGAAAGTAATATATTGCCCGATGACGAGAAGATAGCGAAATGTATCAACATTAGATTAAAAGATTATGAATTAGAAGATGGAATCTTGTTTTATATGCGCAAACTAAAACACAAAGGCCCGAACAAGGAGGAACAATTTAGAAAATTACTGGCAGTACCAAAAGCACTTCAAAATGATGTTTTAATTGCATACCATGACTCAAATTTGGGTGGATGTCATCAAGGCCAAGAGAGATTATTTGAAACCATCAGAATGAAGTACTACTGGCGTAATATGCTCAATGATATTCATCAATATATGTCAAGACCTGTGAAGATTGCCAAAGATGTAAGAGAAACTTCCATGGAAAGAAAACTCCACTCAATCCTTTACCCGTGAACGAGATTTTCAGTAGATGGCATATGGATGTATTACAGTTAACCCCAACACCAGATGGCCATAAATATGTTTGTTTTATTACTTGCTGAAAGTACTAGCAAATGGCCCGAAGCATTTCCTTTGAAGACTCAGCAGGCTCCTGAAATTGCTAATGTACTGTACAAAGAAATATTTACCAGGTATGGAGCTCCAAAGTCACTCTGCTCCGATCTCGGTCAAAATTTCATGTCATCATTGGTCAAGGCACTTTCAGAATTGTTTCAGGTCAAGTGAACCCATACCACACCATACCATCCTCAGACCAATGCAGCATGTGAGCGAATGAATTCCTTCATTATCCAGTCATTACGTATGTATTGCGATGAGAATCATACCAACTGGCCAGATTTACTACCAGGTGTCATGATGGCTTACAGACTTAGTCCAGCCACACAATCGACTGGTTCCTCACCATTTGCAATGCTTTTTGGGAAAGAAATGCGAGTTCCACTTGATTCACAGTTAATACCAAAAGAAACTCTACCAAGATTAAGTAAGGACTACCTAACAAAAGTCATTGAGCAACTAGAAATCACGAGAAAAATTGCTGCAGAGAATATGGAAAGGGCTCAACACAAATACAAAGGTCAGCATGATAAGAAATCGGAAGAACCAAGCTTTGAAAAGGGAACAAAGGTATGGTTGTTTTGTTCAAAATTCAAAGTAGGATTAGCACCAAAACTTTGCAAGAAGTGGCTCGGACCTTACTACATTGTAGACCTTGAACCAAAATACACCTACCAACTTAGAAGATGTTCTGATGCAAGAAGTGGCTCGGACCTTACTACATTGTAGACCTTGGACCAAAATACACCTACCAACTTAGAAGATGTTCTGATGACAAACCTCATAAATACCTCACAAATGCCAATCGTTTAAAGAAATATTTTGACCCTGCAACACGCCCAACAAATGTCCCTACTGAGTCCGAAGAGGAATTAAATCCAGAAGAACTTTGAAGAGGAACAAGATACAGAATAGAAATCTACTGATGAAACTACTGATGATGCTTTACAATCTCATTCACAGCAACAAACACAATCCTAAGTGCCTAAATCAAAAATGTTGTCTGAAGCACAGATTGTAAAAATCATTAAAGCAGCGCAGTTCTAGGGACGAAAGTCATATTTAATCAAACTGATTGATGGGTCAACACAATGGCAATTCACAGAACAAATACCTGAGAAATTACGCACAGAGTTCCACATTACGAGAACTGAAGCTGGTAAGAAACGGAAGCACCCTCTCAGAAACCGTAAATTTTTTGTCAAGAACAATGAAGATATCATCAAATCACAGAATTCAACAAATTTAGCAAATGTAAATATAATAAAACATCAGCAAGATACCAAACAAGATTTAGAAAAAAGGTGGCTGACTTCAAACTCAACACCAACATTAAAATGTTGTGTGATATCAGAAGCATGAAGACAGGCCTTGAAAGAAGAATGATGGAAATGGATAAACGATTAAACCAACGCATAGAAGGGATAATACTTCTGTCATAAACAGAGAAGCCAGAATTTTGATGAAATAAGTGACCACTTTGGGATGGAAATAGAGAGACTAGCAAATCATTGTGACAATGGCTGTATTATTACTGACAACAGAATATCTGATCTAGCAGACTATTGTAATTTTTTTTCTAATGATCTGTATAACCATGTACAATTAAATAAAACAGCTTATGCAAAAATTTGTTTAGTTATAAATAAGGCACTTACACTGATTTCAGCTACATTCAAAACTATTAATAATAAACAAATATAGTGACTTTGTTTCCCCTGTGGGACCGGGGACAAGAGTAGTTGAATTGCGTGTCGTAAAAAGGGACTAAAATTTGACAACCACAACATTTTCATATTCAAATAATAAAATTAAAGTATGATTGATATAAAAAAAAAAAAGAAAAAAAGAAAAAGGTCTGTGTGTCTAAATTAATTTTTAAATTATTTTTATATAGCTATTATCAGGTTTGTTAGGCAAGGTGGACTGCAATCTCGTTCTCAGAGTCAGCCGCGGGGGCCGGAGGCCTCTGGGGCCAAAGACCGTCCATTATCTTCAGATTTTTTAACGCGTAAGCCCCGCCCATGCTGACCTCTGATTGGACAATCTTTTTTGGGTCTTTTTCTCGAAAACAAGATGTCGGATCGTCATTTTGTTTGTTGTGAAATGATTCTTGAGTCAAAGTCAACTCGCAGACATAACAAAAGTGGATCCTAAATGTAAAAAATTAAGTTTTCGTAAAGATCTATTTTTCTACGCGTGTGTATATTTTTAAGTGATTCGGTCATCTGGAAACGTAAAATAAATACATGTCACGTGACAGTCGTGTGATTCGTCCTTTCCGGGAAAATGGCTACCCAGTGTCACCAGAGAAATTTCTTTCTCCAAAATTTTTCTGGTTCGAGATTGGGTGGACTGGCCATCCATTTTTGACTGACATTCCAACGCTGTGCCATATTGGTGACGATCAATGTGTAAAAGCACTGTGTAATTATTTTACAAACTTTAACAAAGTTTGATTAGACCACATAGACTTAGTTCTTTTACTTAATATAAGATAATAAAAAAACTATTATGTTTTTCATGGAATAGTAAATAGAAGTTCTGAATATGATTATTATATTAAATACTACGTATATGTATGTATAAATATAAATTGTTTTTCTTACACATTTCGTGAAATATACCCCCAATTTCTTTAAGTAATAATGACATGAGAATAGAGAATAAATAAAAGAATAAATAATTGCATAAAAATAATTGTGATCATAAATAATATGAGAATAAAAGAAAAAAAGATAGTAAGCTGGCACTGCCAGGCAGGATACGCCCACATTTTCGAGAGATGGTTAGAGAACAAGCAAAACCGAAAGTGATTTATCCTACAATCAAAGCCTATAATTCATTAAATTACAATTTGATATGCGCAAATATCGAAAAGAATCAAGATCTTTAGGTTATAAACATGCATTTCAAGTTTCATCAAAATCGAATCAAAATTGTGACCTATACTGGGTCCACAACCTTGATATACCATATTTTAACACTATTAGAGTACAAACGGCGTCCATTTTGTCTGGCAATTATGGTCCGACTTCCCTGAAATTCAAACTCAACCTTCGGTATGGTGTAACGGTGATAGAGTCAAGCTTTTTTTCAATCGGATAATAATCATAACCTCCAGAGGGACCATAGGCGATTTTTCGGGCAATCAGGGGCCATTATTCAGAAAGCTACGATATGATATGCGCAAATAACAAAAGGGACCAAGAACTTTGGGTTATAACCATGCATTTTAAGTTTTATCAAAATTGAATCAAAATTGTGACCTATACTGAGTCCACAACCTTGATATACCTTTTTATAACAGTATTCGCGTACATGCGGCGGCCATTTTGTATGGCAATTTTGTTTCGAATTTTTCCGAAATTATATCTCAACCATCCTTAGGGTGTAACGGTGATATAATTAAATGATTTTTTAAATCGGATAATAATTGTGACCTCCAGAGGGACCACAAGCTAAACAAAGACGATTTTGCGTATAATCAGGGGCCATAATTCAGGAAGTTACAATCCGATATGCCCAAATATCGAAAGGAACCAAGATCTTTGGGTTATAACCATGCATTTCAAGTTTCATCAAAATCAAATTAAAATTGGGACCTCTACAGGGTCCACAACCTTGATATACCATATTTTAACAGTATTCGCGTACGAATGGCGGCCATTTTGTATGGCAATTTTGGTCCAATTTTACCGAAATTCGAACTAAACTTTTCTGAGGGTGTAACGGTGATATAATCAAACGATTTTTTAAATCGGATACTTATTGTAACCTCCAGAGGGACCACAAGCTAATTAAAGACGATTTTGCGTATAATTAGGGGCCATAATTCAGGAAGTTACGATCTGATATGCGCAAATATTGAAAGGAACCAAGATCTTTGGGTTATAACCATGCATTTCAAGTTTCATCAAAATCAAATTAAAATTGTGATCCCTACAGGGTCCACAACCTGGATATACCATTTTTTAACAGTATTCGCGTACGAACGGCGGCCATTTTGTATAGTAATTTTAGTCCGATTTTTCCGAAATTTGAACTCAACCGTCCTTAGGGTGTAACGGTGATATAATCGAACGGTTTTTCAAATTGGATAATAATTGTGACCTCCAGAGGTACCACGAGCTAAAATAGGTGATTTTTCGGACAATCAGGGGCCATAATTCAGGAAATTACGTTCCGATAGGCGCAAATATCGAAAGGAACCAAGATCTTTGGGATATAAACATGCATGTCAAGTTTCATCAAAATCGGTTCAAAATTGTGACCTCTATAGGGTCCACAAGCTAAAAACGTGATTTTTCGTACAATCAGGGGCCATAATCCATGAAGTTTTGATCTGATACGTGCCAATATCGAAAGCAGCCGAGATCTTTAGGGGATAAACCTATATTTCAAGTTTCGTTGAAATCGGGTAAGAATTGTGACCTGTAGAGAGTCCACAAACAATTGTGGACGGACGGACGTCCGGACGGACGGACGTCCGGACGGACGGACGGACAGGGGCGACGACATAATACGTCCACATGAAAATGTGGGCGTATAAAAATTAGATCATATAAGAAATGATCATAATATAAAATGATCATAATATAAGAAAATAAATTAGATCATATAAGAAATGATCATAATATAAAAATGATCATAATATAAGAAAATAATAAAGTATCATAATAGAAGAATGAAAATGATTATATAAGAAATGATCATAAAAGAATAAAGATAGTAAGCTGGCACTGCCAGGCAGGATACGCCCACATTTTCGAGAGATGGTTAGAGAACAAGCAAAATCGAAAGTGATTTTTCCTACAATCAAAGGCTATAATTCATTAAATTACAATTTGATATGCGCAAATATCGAAAAGAATCAAGATCTTTAGGTTATAAACATGCATTTCAAGTTTCATCAAAATCTAATTAAAATTGTGACCCTTTGGGTCCACAACCTTGATATACCATATTTTAACACTATTAGCGTACAAACGGTGGCCATTTTGTCTGGCAATTATGGTCCGATTTCCCTGAAATTCAAACTCAACCACCTTCTGTATGGTGTAACGGTGATAGAGTCAAGTTTTTTAAATCGGATAATAATCGTGACCTCCAGAGGGACCATAGGCGATTTTTCGGACAATCAGGGGCCATAATTCAGGAAGTTATGATCTGATATGTGAAAATAACGAAAGGAACAGTATTCACGTACAAACGGCAGCCATTTTTTATGGCAATTTTGTTCCGAATTTTCCCGAAATTCGAACTCAACATTCCTTAGGGTGTAACGGTGATATAATCAAACGATTTTTTAAATCAGATAATAATTGTGACCTCCAGAGGGACCACAAGCTAAACAAAGACGATTTTGCGTATAATCAGGGGCCATAATTCAGGAAGTTACGATCCGATATGCGCAAATATTGAAAGGAACCAAGATCCTTGGGTTATAACCATGCATTTTAAGTTTCATCAAAATCAAATTAAAATTTTGATCTCTACAGGGTCCACAACCTTGATATACCATTTTTTAACAGTATTCGCGTACGAACGACGGCTATTTCGTATGGTAATTTTGGTCCCATTTTTCTGAAATTCAAACTCAATCTTCCTTAGGGTGTAACAGTGATATAATCAAACGATTTTTTAAATCGGATAATTATTGTAACCTCCACAGGGACCACAGGCTAAACCAAGACGATTTTGCGTATAATCAGGGGCCATAATTCAGGAAGTTACGATCCGATATGCGCAAATATCGAAAGGAACCAAGATCTTTGGGTAATAACCATGCATTTTAAGTTTCATCAAAATCGAATTAAAATTGTGATCTCTACAGGGTCCACAACCTGGATATACCATTTTTTAACAGTATTTGCGTACGAACGGCGGCCATTTTGTATAGTAATTTTGGTCCGATTTTCCCGAAATTTGGACTTCACCTTCCTTAGGGTGTAACGGTGATATAATCGAACGGTTTTTCAAATCGGATAATAATTGTCACCACAAGCTAAAATAGGTGATTTTTTGGACAATCAGGGGCCATAATTCAGGAAATTACGTCCGATAGCAGCAAATATCGAAAGGAACCAAGATCTTTGGGTTATAAACATGCATGTCAAGTTTCATCAAAATCGGTTCAAAATTGTGACCTCTATAGGGTCCACAGGCTAAAAACGTGATTTTTCGTACAATCAGGGGCCATAAAACAATGAAGATTTGATCCGATACATGCCAATATCGAAAGCAGCCGGGATCTTTTGGGGATAAACCACAAGGTTGAGAAGGCGCCCTCTCTCCATGCCACATAGGCTCACACCAAGGCTCGAAACCACAGCCGCAAGCCAGGGTTGGCCGGCCAGCTAGAGGTAGAAGCGCTTTCACACTGCAAAGCTTGTGAGAAACACTATTGCTTTTGTTAAAATTATTCTTCTTATTATTATTATTTTTTCATTCTGATTAGATCTCAGCAACTGCTTGTCGTATTGTTACAATTTCTTCGGTTTTACTGGGAAAGTGGGTGTGTGTGACTTAAAGGATAAAGCTTTTTTGAACGTTCTGTGACAATGCGAAATGTCCGAAATCACAGAGGTACCACGAGCTAAAAAAGGTGAATTTTCGGACAATCAGGGGCCATAATTCAGGAATTTACGTTCCGATAGGTGCAAATATCAAAAGGAACCAAGATCTTTGGGTTATAAACATGCATGTAAAGTTTCATCAAAAACGGTTCAAAATTGTGACCTCTATAGGGTCCACAAGCTAGAAACGTGATTTTTCGTACAATCAGGGGCCATAATCCATGAAGTTTTGATCCGATACATGCCAATATCGAAAGCAGCCGAGATATTTTGGGGATAAACCTATATTTTAAGTTTCGTCAAAATCGGACAAGAATTGTGACCTGTAGAGAGTCCACAAACAATTGTGGACGGACGGACATCCGGACGGACGGACAGGGGCGACGACATAATACGTCCACATGAAAATGTGGGCGTATAAAAATGATCATAATATAAGAAAACCAGCGGCTGCCAGGCAGGATACGCCCACATACAAGAGTTGGATAGAGAACAAGCTAAAAAGAAAGTGATTTTTTCTACAATCAAGGACAATAACTCATGAAGTTACAAATCGATATGCGCATATATCGAATGGAACCAAGATCTTTGAATGGGTTATGAACATGCATTTCAAGGTACTTCAAAATCGGATTAAAATTATGACCTCTACAGGGTTCACAACCTTGATAAACCATATTTTTACACAATATTCGCATACAAGTGGCGGCCATTTTGTCCGGCAGTTGTGGTCCGATTTCACAAAATTCAAACTCAACCTTCATTACAATGTAACGATGATATAATCAAATGTTTTTTAAATCGGATAATAATTGTGATCGCAAGAGGGACCGCAAGCTAAAAATGGTGATTTTTTCGTAAAATCAGGGGTCATACTTCAGGAAGTAATGATCCGATGTGTGCAAATATTGAAAGGAGCCAAGATCTTTGGGTTATAAACATTCATTTGAACTTTCATCAAAATCGTTTCAAACTTGTGACATCTACAGTGTTCACAAGCTAAACGAGAGATGGATAGAGAACAAGGTAAACCGAAAGTGATTTTCCTACAATCAAAGGCTATAATTCATTAAATTACAATTTGATATGCGCAAATATCGAAAAGAATCAAGATATTCAGGTTATAAACATGCATTTCAAGTTTTTCAACAAAATCGAATCAAAATTGTGACCTACACTGGGTCCACAAATTGATATACCATATTTTAACACTATTAGCGTACAAACGGTGGCCATTTTGTCTGGCAATTATGGTCCGATTTCCCTGAAATTCAAACAACCTTCCGTTTGGTGTAACGGTGATAGAGTCAAGCATTTTTTTAAATCGGATAATAATCGTGGCCTCCAGAGGAACCATAGGCGATTTTTTGGACAATCAGGGGCCATAATTCAGGAAGTTACAATCCCATATGCGCAAATATCAAAAGGAACCAAGATCTTTGGGTTATAACCATGCATTTCAAGTTTCATTAAAATCGAATTAAAATTGTGACCTCTACATGGTCCACAACCTTGATATACCATTTTTTAACAGTATTCGTGTACGAATGGCAGCCATTTTGTATGGCAATTTTGGTCCAATTTTTCCAAAATTCAAACTCAACCTTCCTTAGGGTGTAACGGTGATATAATCAAACGATTTTTTAAATCGGATAATTATTGTAACCTCCAGATGGACCACAAGCTAAACCAAGGTGATTTTGCGTATAATCAGGGGCCATAATTCAGGAAGTTACGATCCGATATGCGCAAATATCGAAAGGAACCAAGATCTTTGGGTTATAACCAAGCATTTCAAGTTTCATCAAAATCGAATTAACATTGTGATCTCTACAGGGTCCACAACCTTGATATACCACTTTTTAACAGTATTCGCGTACGAACGGCGGCCATTTTGTATAGTAATTTAAGTCCGATTTTTCCGAAATTTGAACTCAACCCTCCTTAGGGTGTAACGGTGATATAATCAAACGGTTTTACAAATCGGATAATATTTTTGACTTCATGAGGTACCACGAGCTAAAATAGGTGATTTTACGGACAATCAGGGGCCATAATTCAGGAAATTACGTTCCGATAGGCGCAAATATCGAAAGGAACCAAGATCTTTGGTTTATAACCATGCATTTCAAGTTTCATTAAAATCGAATTAAAATTGTGACCTCTACAGGGTCCACAACCTTGATATACCATTTTTTAACCGTATTCACGTACGAATGGCGGCCATTTTGTATGTCAATTTTGGTCCAATTTTTCCGAAATTCAAACTCAACCTTCCTTAGGGTGTAACGGTGATATAATCAAACGATTTTTTAAATCGGATAATGATTATTACCTCCAGAGGGACCACAAGCTAACCCAAGGTGATTTTGCGTATAATCAGGGGCCATAATTCAGGAAGTTACGATCCGATATGCGCAAATATTGAAAGGAACCAAGATCTTTGGGTTATAACCATGCATTTCAAGTTTCATCAAAATCGAATTAAAATTGTGATCTCTACAGGGTCCACAACCTTGATATACCATTTTTTAACAGTATTCGCGTACAAACGGCGGCCATTTTGTATGGTAATTTTGGTCCGATTTTTCCGAAATTTGAACTCAACCCTCCTTAGGGTGTAACGGTGATATAATCGAACGGTTTTACAAATCGGATAATAATTTTGACCTCCAGAGGTACCACGAGCTAAAATAGGTGATTTTTCGGACAATCAGGGGCCATAATTCAAGAAATTACGTTTCGATAAGTGCAAATATCGAAAGGAACCAAGATCTTTGGGTTATAAACATGCATGTCAAGTTTCATCAAAATCGGTTTAAAATTGTGACCTCTATAGGGTCCACAAGCTAAAAACGTGATTTTTCGTACAATCAGGGGCCATAATCCATGAAGTTTTGATCCGATACATGCCAATATCGAAAGCAGCCGAGATCTTTTGGGGATAAACCTATATTTTAAGTTTCGTTAAAATCCGACAAGAATTGTGACCTGTAGAGAGTCCACAAACAATTGTGGACGGACGTCCGGACGGACAGACGGACAGGGGCGACGACATAATACGTCCACATGAAAATGTGGGCGTATAAAAAGAAATGATCATACATGTATATGAAAAAGAAATGATTATAATATGAATAACAAATGATCATAAGAATAACCAAAAATATTGCATAATACTATAATGAGAATAAGAATAAAAGAATAGAGTATCTTCTGAGTCTTTGCACAGTGTTGAAAATTTGACAGTGTTGAAGAAATACAGGATTATATTTGGAACGGAAAGGGAGATTGGTATTACATTTCAGTCAGGTTGAGTAAAGGGAATGACCACATTGTTTTGATTCAAAATTATTTAAAATAATTGATTTATTGTCACACATTGAATGTTATTATATGAGATGGTCTAGACTAGAAATATTTCAGGTTTAATCTTGTTGATAAACATCTCTGATAACAGACTGGACCAAAGAAGCTTGAAGCTGATATCTTCAATCCTGGACAAGGTTGACTTTGTCAAACCAAGTGAGATTTCTCCAAGTTCAAGAAGAAGTACCAGCAACTGGTTCATCACCAGATAGACTTCCAGGTATCCAGACAACAAAATGTGCTAGATGATCAATAAAGATGAATGTGGTGGACCTTACATGTACAATCATAATCCCTGTTCCAGTACATTGTAAATTACTAGAAATTGACACATTGTATTCCTGATTAAAGATTTTTCCTGATAAAAATTGAGTTCCTGAGTTCCTGATTAAAAGTGTGTTCCTAATTAAAATTGTGTGATTGTGTGTAAAGTGTGGTGGAATCGTTATAGTTGTGTGTACACTAGAAGAAGTTACGTTTATATCTAAAATATCTAATGTATATGTGTTCTGCATGTGAAACAATCAAATAACATCTACATGTACTGCTAGAAATAATGTGCTCAATTATTTTCACAAATATAATAAATATTCCGGTGTTGCAGACTCTAACTTTAAAAAGTGAAGATATTGAAACTTTCTTTATCATAGTGCTAATTTTATTATGTGACTCTTAATTACCAGAAACTTTTTTTCATTTATCTTTATTCAGTTCAATTACTAACTGAAAAATCGTTTCTTTTGGAATTTGTATTCCATAAAACCTTTTTGTTTTTCTTAATTATTGCAATTGATATTTATGTATGTGACAACAATGTATTATACCTAAGGCGAAAACAAAGGATTACCTAAGTGACTTTAGCCTGTATAATCATATAGCAACATAATTCACTCAATTGTGATACAAAATTTTATACATATATTTAATTATAAGCATGTTTTTTCTTTCATGTAATTATTAATATTTTCATCAACTATAGAAGTATATATATATCATGCGAGGACGCATGAATTTTACAGGCCGGGGGCATTTATCACCAAATAGTGATACTAATTTTTAGTTCTTTTTCAAATTTTATTTTAAGAATACAGAATTTATTTCTCAACTTTTTATTCATGAATATAGACAATATAGCTAAAATTAAGGTTATCATTCTTTATTTCTAATGTTAATATTTTGATTTTAACGTATTTAAAGTATAAAGTAATTGTCTAAATGCATGATTGGTTTTACTGTTTTTTGAATCAATAGGCTTAGAGAATCCTCAAGCAAAATTATAGAAATAACAATAGTCATATCAGTGTCAATCAAGTCAAAGCTTTTACCTTTGTTTGAACTTAAAGCTTTCAAATGTCAAAGTTTTAATTACTTTTGTTTATGACTTCAGGCTTTTTAACATTCTATATATTATGAAACTTAAACCAATGAAATTTATTTATATATATCAATTTAACCTTTGAATGTGCTCTGTGTATTTTAGTCTTTTTTTAAATTCCTTTTAAAGTTTTACTTTGATTTTGGACTATAGCAGCATAAGACCTTAGTGGACATTTTTATTGGAAAATATTTTAGTTTTTATTTGGATATTTGCAATTAAGTGGGTATTTTTATTTAAATATTTTACATAGTGAGTAAGAACTCACTGAAGTTAATCTCTTTGAAATATCTTTCAAAGTGTTACTTTGTGATTTTTAGACTGTAGTAGTATAAGACCTTGGTGGACATTTTTATTATAAAATTTTTTAGTTTTTATTTGAATATCTGAAATTAAGTGGGCATTGTTTTTATAATATCTACATAGATCTTTTAGATAATCCGACAACAATAGAATTCATGAATATTCTTCATTCGTTTAACTTACAACAGCATGTCACCAACTCCACCCACTGTAAAGGTCATATTCTCGACTTGGTCATTACAAGAGATAATACTACCATACTTAACTTAGTAGATGTTAAAAATGATTTAATATCTGATCATTTCACTATCATAAGTCATTTGTGCTTGAAGAAACCAAAACCTCAAAAGACAAAAATAACTTACAGAAAGACAAAACATTTAGATATTAGCGCATTTAAAACCGCTATAGAAAATAGTAAATTACTAGAACATCTATTCTATAAACTGATTCCCTTGACGATCAAGTTGAACTGTATAATGTCACACTCTCCAATATTCTTGATACTCATGCACCGACAATTTCCAAGGAAATAATCCTAAGACCCAACAGAAAATGGTTTTCTGATGATGTTCGTGAATCAAAAGTTACTAGGTGCAAGGCAGAAAAGACATGCAGGAAAACTAAGTTGGAGGTCCATCGTCAGCTATATCAGCGTGCTCGTACAGACACTAACAACCTTATATCTAAAGCTAAACGTGAATTTACTTCACAAGAATTTGCACAGAACTAAAAAAATCCAGGTCAACTCTACAAACTTGCTAATAATATTTGTCGTCTGTGAACAATTTCAAAATCTTTTCACAGATAAGATAACTAAAATAAGATCTGAACTAAGTAACCAATCGTTTCCTGAAGCTATTGAAGAATCTGAGTTTAATGGCGATTTCAGTTTTCTTACTTTTTCAGAAGTTTCACAAACCAAACTGAAAGAAATAATAATGGCAAGCTCTCCTAAATAATGTGAACTTGATCCGATTCCATCGTGGCTACTTAAACGTTGTGTTGATGAACTTCTGCCTATTATACATCATCTCATTAATAGTTCTCTACAACAAGGATATGTGCCAGCACCTTTAAAAGTAGCATTTGTTCGCCCTCTTCTGAAGAAATCTAACCTTGATGTAAATATATTAAAGAACTACAGACCAGTCTCAAATCTCTCTTTCCTATCTAAACTTTTTGAAAAAGTCGCTTCATATCAACTTAAATCGCATTTTAATTCAAACAATCTCAGTGAAAAGTTTCAAAGTGCATATAAGATCATGTGATAAGAATCTATTAATGGTACCTTCCACAAAGTCAAATCGTGCTGATCGTGCATTCTCCTCTGCTGCTCCCATTGTTTGGAACTCTTTACCACAAAGTGTAAAAAACAGTGACAATATAGAATCTTTTAAAAGGAACTTTTAAAAACAGAACTATTCCGACAGTTATTCTGTTAATGACTTTTATGATGCTGTAACTTGCGCCAATGAGCAGCCTTTTGGTTGGAATTCCAGCGCTATATAAGATGATTATTATTATTATTATTATTACTTATCTATCATCTGATTTGTTGAAATATTATCTTTTTGTCTGTATGCAAATTAGTTGCTTTAAATACCCCTACAGACAGAAGATGAACATTCAGATAGGAGAATATATGTAGATAGGAGATAGGGTTAGGAGCAAGGACGTTTAGTCCCCATTTAATATGATTTTGTAAATAATGTATTTTAAGAACTGTATATAAAGAAATATTGAAATGAATTTGGAATTGGACTTCTAATATACAATGACTGTCTTCACCAGAAAACTTCTTCAGTAATGAGTTATACACCCCCAAATCCTAGCTCATCTACAGATTATCCCTATGTGTCACCTGGGTGCATTTTTGAAACAAGAATAGCCCCGAAACACGTTGGTGATACTATTAATACATGTCCGGCACTAAGTTGAAAATGTCAGGTACATTAGTGCCTGACATTTTGTCAGGTACATCTAAAACCGTTATTTCCAGGCCTGGTTATGCCTCTTTATTTCCGGTAAATGTCCGACAAGAAAAATTTTGAAATCCAAACACTGGTTTGTTTACATCGCACGTTTAAACATCAGCCATCTTTGACCTAGTTATCTGGTAGAGTCCAAGAGGGAGGTTGCGTTGGTTTGGCTTGAGTTGTTTCGGTCTACTTGGATTTTTTAAAGAAAGTTGTTTCGGCCCAGTGGAATATAACTTTTATTTTTATGGAATCCAAGACCACAGCTGTAACGTTTTGATATTCATACAAACTGCGTACAAATTTTATCCTGAACTGCGTACACAATATTGCATAGTTAATATACATTATTCCTTTGCTTAAGAGGGGGGGTTGGATGGCGGAATTGAATCAATATACATGGTTTCGAATCCCTGGTTGTACGTGACAAGGAGTAGGATCACCTGTTCAACCTTGTGGGCTTTTCCTCGGGTCGTCCGATTTCCTCCCTGCTAAAGACCCCTACGCGTCGAATTACCCATAACACCCAATAACTGCCCAATTACTCCAAAATAACACCCAATAACTTCAAAATAACAACCAATAACTACAAAATGTTGACTTTGGAGACACAAAATAACAATTTAGTTGAATTTAAGAACATCGCTCCTTACGCTCACTCACCTGAAGGGTATGTGATTTTTGTTTACAAGAAATTAATGTATGGTTTCGTTGCAATTCATTTTAATTGTACATGGGCGTCAAATGTGGAAGAGGTGTATATATTGACTAGAGTGTATGCTGGTCACATGATCGCGTGCCGACTATGGAGGTTGGCGGCCATTTTACAACCATATCATGGATCTCCCATCAAAAGACTGGTAAGTTCGTCATTCCAAGCGATTCTCTGAGCAGTCTGATTTCAATCCAAAATAACAACTCGGAATCAAGACCAGAAGTCATTTTGGAAATCAGGCAGCTATATCAGAGGGTCCTAGAGAAGGGAAGCAAATTAGAGCTAGTGTGGATTCCATCACATGTCAACATTAGAGGAAACGAGGAGGCAGATCGACTCGCCAGCGAGGGTCTCAAGGACACAGCTACACCCCACCTCATAGACTACAGCACCACGGAAATCTACAGTATGGTCAGAAGACAGGTCAATTCAATCTGGGAGTCAAATCTCGTTGAACTTGACACATACAGATTCCGGCTGGATGACGAGATCTACACCAAGCCAGCGACCAATCACCCTAGACGAGATACATGCAGACTCATATCGAAACTAAGGGTGAAAGAGCGGCTGCAAGACTACAAACACCAAGTCATCGTCTGTGAGTGCGGAGAAGAGTGTACCACCAACCATGTCCTGGTAGACTGCGAGGTTAACAAGGAGGAGGGAAGGGAACTAGTGAGAACAATGGAGACCAACAACATACCATTACTAAGAACCTACTCTGTCCTAGACCAGATCTCAAATTGCAAATCTTCGAAGAAATCCACGCCCTAATGGACACAGTTGGACTAAGTAGAATAGTGAAATAAGAAAGGGACACAGCCAAACCAATTTTTCATACAACGTATGTTGGTTGAGTAACAAAGTCCTTACGAAGGAAGCCCAACCGACACATTTTTTTTATCTTTTTTTTACGTTTTACTTATTTATTTTAATTTATTTATAAAACATAGGGTGGCTGAGTAAAAAAAGTCCTCACGAAGGTAGCCCAACCATCCTACAAATGTATTTTAATTTATTTTTTTTACTTTATATCTTCTTTAATTTATTTTATTTACTTTAGTTTATTTATTTCAATTTATTACCTTTAATTTATTTAACATAAAAACTAACAAATTTTGCATACAACGTAGGATGGCTGAGTAAAAACGTCCTCACGAAGGGAGCCCAACCATTCCAGGGTTCCCGCGGCTTCGTCAAACACTTTTTTTTAAGGATATTTAAGGATAAATTTAAGACAAATTCAAGGAATTTCTTAGCCTAAAAATACAATTTTTCATCTTAAAAGTAACCAAAACATTACCAACTATCGTTATAATCTTGTATTTAAAAGGAATTGAAGACATAAACTGTTTTTTTTTATTATAACAGATCGAATTTCGGCTTAACGGAAAATCTCCCCACCATTAATAAAAGATAGTAAGCTGGCACTGCCAGGCAGGATACGCCCACATTTTCGAGACATGGATAGAGAACAAGCAAAACCGAAAGTGATATTTCCTACAATCAAAGGCTATAATTCATTAAATTACAATTTGATATGCGCAAATATCGAAAAGAATCAAGATCTTTAGGTTATAAACATGCATTTCAACTTTCAACAAAATCGAATTAAAATTGTGACCTATACTTGGTCCACAAACTTGATATACCATATTTTAACACTATTAGCGTACAAACGGCGGCCATTTTGTCTGGCAATTATGGTCCGATTTCCTTGAAATTAAAACTCAACCTTCCGTATGGTGTAACGGTGATAGAGTCAAGCGTTTTTTTAAATCGGATAATAATCGTGACCTCCAGAGGGACCATAGGCGATTTTTCGGACAATCAGGGGCCATAATTCAGGAAGTTACAATCCGATATGCGCAAATATCTAAAGGAACCAAGATCTTTGGGTTATTACCATGCATTTCAAGTTTCATCAAAATCAAAAATTAAAATTGTGACCTCTACTGGGTCCACAACCTTGATATACCATTTTTTAAACAGTATTCGCGTACGAATGGCGGCCATTTTGTATGGCAATTTTGGTCCAATTTTTCCGAAATTCGAACTCAACCTTCCTTAGGGCGTAACGGTGATATAATCAAACGATTTTTTAATCAGATAATAATTGTGATCTCCAGAGGGACCACAAGCTAAACAAAGGCGATTTTGCGTATAATCAGGGGCCATAATTCAGAAAGTTACGATCCGATATGCGCAAATATCGAAAAGAACCAAAATCTTTGGGTTATAACCATGCATTTCAAGTTTCATCTTAAATCGAATTAAAATTGTGATCTCTACAGGGTCCACAACCTTGATATACCATTTTTTAACAGTATTCGCGTACGAACGGAGGCCATTTTGTATGGTAATTTTGGTCCGATTTTTCAGAAATTTGTACTCATCCTTCCTTAGGGTGTAACGGTGATATAATCGAACGGTTTTTCAAATCGGATAATAATTGTGACCTCCAGAGGTACCACGAGCTAAAATAGGTGATTTTTCGGACAATCAGGGGCCATAATTACGTTCCGATATGCGCAAATATCGAAAGGAACCAAAATCTTTGGGTTATAAACATGCATGTCAAGTTTCATCAAAATCGGTTCAAAATTGTGTCCTCTATAGGGTCCACAAGCTAAAAACGTGATTTTTCGTACAATCAGGGGCCATAATCCATGAAGTTTTGATCCGATTCATGCCAATATCGAAAGCAGCCGAGATCTTTTGGGGATAAACCTATATTTCAAGTTTCGTCAAAATCCGACAAGAATTGTGACCTGTAGAGAGTCCACAAACAATTGTGGACAGACGGACAGGGGCGACAACATAATACGTCCACATGAAAATGTGGGCGTATAAAAAGAGTTATTTCCCTTATCGAATCAGACCACTGATTAAACTAAAGTACGAATAAAAGTAGTTCAGTTTATTGATGTTAAATTGCCGATTATTAATACTTTTATTGTTGTTTTAATAGTTTTTCAAGTTTAGCTATTTGTTCGTCTATTTCCAAAATTTCGCTCTTTTTGGCTCTTGCTGCCCGGCGAAGGGCGTTCGACTCTATAATTAAATGTCATTGGCTTATCTTGTTATAACGTGACGAAACACAGCTGTTTATTTAGATCAGTTGATTGACAGGTATACGTCAGAGTTATTGCTTAGTATAACAAGCATAACTTCTAATTTTAATCTAAACTGGATTTCCAGATCAACTATTTGTGGGGGACAGACGACAGTATTTCATAGCCCGATTGTGGCGATTTTTAAAAATACGCCCGTGCAGTGCCCGTTCAGGCGACGACGACTTTGTCCGAACCATTTGCCCGATCAATCGCTCGTATCTATCATGTTATGTATTTTCGGCCAAATATTTTTCGCCGGCATTTAAAATCGCTGCTGTGCCCGTGTCCAGCCTAAATTGTCGGGAGATTCATTCTTATAAGCCAATCATCGACATCGTTGATATCACATGATCTAAAAATTGCTGCCATTTTGTACAAGTCACTTATCTACAAGTCACGTGGTCCGCATACTTACTCACGTAGAGACGATCCCTACGTGTGCCTGTTGTTATATGCCGTAAATATTGGCTGACAAATTTCTATCGCCGCGATCGAGCTGAAAAATATGCACGTCTGTCCAAAATTAAGGATCTCAACTGAAATTCAAGGATATTTTCCTATTTCCGCGAAATTCAAGGATATTCAAAACCTTGAAAATGAAATTTTAAATTTAAGGATATTCAAGGAATTTCAAGGACCGCGGGAACCCTGCATCCTACAAATTTATTATATTCCCTTTATCTTTTTAATTTATTTTATTTTAATTTATTTATATTAACAATAGTAACATCTACAAAACTGGCGGGATAGTGGAGTATGAGGGAGTCATGATCAGACGTGCTTGGCATCTAAACACTATTTCACCAAAAACAGATACCAAACCTATAAAGTGGAGTAAGGGGAGGTCACAATAAGACGGGCCCGGCATCTTAACACAAATCCCACAAAGATGACATCTACCAATCCAGAAGCAGAAGAGATCATCTACCAAACGATATATTTTTTACTACATAAAGGGAAGAACTTCCCACTAAACCTAATCCATGGCCTAAGGCCAAAATGGAAAGATTGCAAAATCATATTCTAATAGTAAATGCAGGAGGACTGCACTACACGCAAAACAAACAAAAAAATCTACAAGATAAACCTGCGGACAAGACAGAAAATAGACATTGCAAACACTAAACAATTATCAAATCAAGTGAATGGATCCGGGGGCCAGCCGGAAGCGTCCACTGCGCTGTACAGTCCCGGGCCTGTTGTGGTACAGGCTTCACTAAAATGATCCACAAGAAAGATGTAACAAAAAAATTTGACCGATCTTGTCAGTGGTCGTCTCTGCAATGGAGATAGTCAGCCAGTTGACGTCAGGTGTTAGAACGTTAAATAATTTTAACAATAAGGGCGATAATCCGGACAGAAACTCGGAAAACGCTAAAATAATAAATGTAGTGAGCAAACAGGAGCAAAGCCCGACAACGAGAACATTCTGCAGTACGAAGGGCTAAAACTCTACTCTAAAAGTAAATGCAGGAGGACTGCACTACACGCAAAACAAACAAAAAAAATCTACAAGATAAACCTGCGGACAAGACAGAAAAAATAAATTGCAAACACAAATTATCAAATCAAGTGAATGGATTCGGTTGCCAGCCGTAAGTAGCCACGGCTCTCCTATGTCTTGTCTGCGATATCACTTACATTAAGCAGACATTAAACACCAAACAGAAGGAGAAGGGGAGTGTTTTTGGAACAGATCGAACCTTCAATTTGGGTAAATGTTTCGTTACTGCATTGTCTTATAAAAACCAAGCTGTTATTAATCGAGAAAACGAATCAAACCCCCATAATGCTTGGCCCCATGATGCACCATTGGGATGGCGAAGCACCAACTTATCACTATTTCTTTTCACATCTTCGTTCCCAGTTAGGTAGTGATAAAATAATATTTGGTACCGACGAACAAAAATCGATGACTAAATCTTTGTATTCAAAGTATTCCAAAATTCTAATTTCTTACTTTGTACAAAACACATTGTGAGGAAAATTTATATCCATATTTAGAGAAATCGTGAACGCCACAAAAAGAACGCTCAATTATAAGAAATTTAATTTTTGGTAAGGAAGGAATTGTATATTCGAAAAATGAAAAAAGATGATTTGTCTGTTTATTTTGAAAAATTCCTAGATTCGAACAATATTGGGAAAGATATATAAAACATAAATGTTATTATATGTTATTAATAAGGATGCAGTGATACCACGGGGATTACGATCAATCGCGATTATTGGGTCAGCCGATTAAATAATCGTCTCCTTTCTCAATAATCGTTATATCACGATATATCATGATTATTTTCAAAATAATCACGATTATGATTTGGGAGAATCAAATTTATAAAATGTGGAAAGTATATCGTATTATTTCAACCGAATTCGCGTCCAAATGACAGAAGGATGATAAAATATCTTGTGTAGACAGTTTCTAGTTACCCCACTAGGCTACTGCACGCGTCAACGTCGTTGTCATAGAGACCATGACTGAATTGTTGATGATTGATTATCCAGTTGGCAACTATTCGTATGTTATAGTACAAACAATGCGTCTGGATAATATTTCTTTTATTATGGTTAGAAATGAAAATTATGGAGTTTAGATCGAAGGGAAGATGGCTTTACAAGTTTCGATACTTTAATATTTATAATACTCCAACAAAACTCTGTAAATTGGAAATTTATGACAATACCACAAAACATATTAGATTTAGAACCAGATTAATTGACACTGGAAATCATTGTATTATAATGACGAGTCGTTTGTCTATCTACGAATGAATAAAAAAGTTTACACATTTCGTGATATGATACGTAATACTGATAGACAATTTTTTTTAATTCAACAATATTAAATATGAAGAAATGCAGTGGGGTGGGTCATTTTCAGGTTTATAGTGACGTAGTACTAGTAGAAAAAACCCTAAATGCAAGCACTGTTCCACTTCACTAATTAATAATGCCATAGATAATTAAATTCTCAATAGATCTAAGATTGTGTCCATTTTTTTAATTCGGTGGGAGGGTGACCCAATTTCTCTTTCAATAAACATCGTGTTCGTCTTTCATGAATCCCCCTAGATCAGTTACCATATGACACATATATCAATTACCATGGCATCTACTGTATATCCATTACCATGACATTCGAGGCATTTTAATACGTAATAATTTTAATTGGCCACTATCCATTATTTGTATCCAGGGCTCAAGCAAGGGGGCGATCCGGGCGAATTCGAGCAAAAACGGGCACCCGGAACACCTTGGGGCTTGACCACGGTGACTTCTCGATCGCCTTGTGTCGCCGTAGGATGTCTTTGTGGGGTCTTGAAATTTTTTATAAGTTACTGGTGTGGCCTACGTGGATTTTGATCTCTTTAACAAGCATCATTTCATACGGCCAGCTTGATACCAAAAGTGACGTAATACTGATAGTTGCGGAAGTTTTATGATTTTAATGATCAAGTTATTCCCTTCTTTGCGTTTATATAAATGTTTGTATGAACTATCGTGTGCGAAATGCTTCATTACGTGACCGTGGAAGAGTATTTCTATTTTTATCACAATGATAGAATCAGCGTGTATCCGGCCAATCGAAGCCTTTGTTTCAATAATCTATTTTTAGTAACAAACGTCTCTCAATACCACTCAGAACATTTGACATTATTAACTCAATGTTAAATGAAAATTACTGTTTTACACCTAGAAATATGGCTTATTTATGGGGGCTATATATTGTCATTCTAAATGCTAGCATATAAAAGAATAGCGAAATGAGTGGCTCTGACGGTTTTGTTCTGTTTAGTGTATTCGTAATTCGTGTCGTATAAAAATTGTTAACACAATGAAACTGAGTAAAAATCTGACAGCGGTGGTATATAAAATGTGATATTTGATGGAACCGTTATTTAATCATTTTGATATCTAAAATCATGTCTGCAACAAAGTGGCTAACTCAAAATTCTGCTAAACCGGGTACTAAAAAAAAAGAAGAAAGGATCGCGAAGATTCGACCGACATTCCTCCTGCCAAACGAAAGATTCTTTCGTCTCGATTGGTTTTGGTACCATGTCACATGTGGTTGACCAAAACGGAAAATGGCATTGCAAGATATGTAGAGCAGCTAAAGTTGACTGCAATTATGCTATAGGCCATGATCGTCCTGCTAAATCATACTCGTCACAAAGTTTGTAAGTGTAGTTTACTTTTTCATATTATCGTAATTTTCTTGCCCTGTTTTATGTGACCTAAATAAAGTGATTTCTAACCATATGAAATGAAATGTACAATCTCATTGGTCAATAATACATTGGTGTTGAAAACATGCAGATCATTTGATTGGCTGAATAACCTAAATATTTTAAAGAGAGGTAACTCCATTTTTCATCAGACCACAATTATTTTTCTTTTTTTTTACATTTTCGTTTACATTATGTAATATAAAGAAGTAATTTCAGTTTTTACTTTAATTAATAATTTTGGTTATTTCAGCATGTAGAAAGGGGCTTTTCAACCAAAAATAGGATCAAGTCAAACTTCAGAACATCCATCAATAATAAAAGTTTAAAAGATTTAATGCAGATTTTTGAAGATCGGCCCGAAATGTCTGAATTTAACTTTTAAAGAGTTTTTAAGGATTTGAAAGTCTGAAAAAAATCGAAAATTATTTTCACAATAATAGGACTAGTGCACATCATACATACTATTTGGTTATTGTTATTTTTTTATATTGTAAAATAGATGAAAGATTAAACTGAAAAATAAATGGTAATAATTAAATGTTTGTTTATTTATTTATGAGCATGAATATCTCGTGTTGGCAATTTTCTTGAAGTCCCCCTTAATTTCCAGAAGTCCCCCTGATATTCAAAAAGGGGGACTTCAAGTCTCCCTAAATTTTTAGTCCAGCTTGAGCCCTGTGTATCTGCATCACTGATATGTTACACTGTCAACATCTGATATCAGTAAAACCCTGGTGTAGCCATATCAATGCATCACTAATCCCACAGTAATACTGTATATTTAATCTAGGCTGGTTATGCTTTTATTAGTTTTAAATAATCGGTTTTATTAGTGTTAATAATCGCGATAATGAATCCTTTAAGCATGATTTTTTCAATTATCACGATAAAAGATCTCATCACGATAACCCAATATATCGCGATTATTCATTTTGCAATAATCATCATTAATCACGATTATGTTTTTATGTATCGTTGCATCCTTAGTTATTAAGCACCTCCAAAATAAACTGATAGTGATCTCAAACTTATGGACTAATAACAATGCAGAATCAATTAATTATAGACTGAAACAAGAAACCAACCGATTGGCATATTCAGAATTTACCGGACCTTGTTACAAAATTGGCTAGAGTGTCAACATTTCAAATTCTCAACATACGTCGGGCTTTACACGGGACAGGCAATTGGCAACTTGTAGACCACAAATCGGAGTTCCGTCCTGAAACATGGGCTTGTATGGAAGCGGACAAGAAAACTTGCATGTTGAATAAATATTTAATGAAGAAGAAAAATGTATATAACGAAATATTGTTAATTCAAAAAATGGATTTCGAAGCGTAAAGCCCAAAGAAATGTCGGGCAAAAAACCAGGGCAACGTAAAGGAAGGCGTGCAGAAAAAAAAATCATCGAATGGCTATGTTAGTTTTAGTAAAATATTTAAATTCAACTAAATTGTTATTTTGTATTTCCAAAGTCGACAATTTGGTGTTATTGGGCAGTTATTGGCTGTTATTGGGCAGTTATTGGGTGTTATTAATTTCTTGTCTACAAAAATCACATATACAAGTTATCTCCCTTCAGGCGAGTGAGCGTGAAACACCCATTTGGACACAAAGAAGCGATGCATCTTAAATTCAACTAAATTGTTATTTTGTGTTTCCAAAGTCAACGTTGTGTAGTTATTGGTTGTTATTTTGGAGTTATTGGGTGTTATTGGGTGTCATTTTGGAGTTAAGTTATTGGGTGTTATTTGGAGTTATTGGGCAGTTATTGGGTGTCATTAGGTGTTATTGGGTAATTCGACGCGCCGCCTACATGCAAGCGAAGTATTGAAATACAATTACACCAATGACCTAGTTTGTGTCGTGTGAACCTTAAACCCCAATTTAGGATGGAGTAATGATCATACTAATTGTATATAAGCTTATGCAACCAAATTTCACGTGAAGCCTACGATAAAAGTAAAATGATTTGTATATAATAATTATGTCTGGTCCCCCGGTTGATATTGACGTGCCATTAACCATCAATTACATCATTTTATTTTATATCATCAATCAACGTTACGCAACACAGAACACATATTCCTGAAGCTATTGACCCGAGAAATCCCTTTCTGGCTGTTGCTGGATTGACTTCTGATACTTTGAGTTTTTTTGGGAGTGTGCCTATTCTTCCTGTTCAATCAAATCTATCCCAAGTACAGCAGCATCACAGCCCTGCGTTTAATCTGGGGTCTTCCCTGACAGTCCCCTAACAGTATTGTTTATATATCATCCGTTTTGACAGCCTTGCTTGTCACACAACAAGTTTTTCTGCTATGTGCTGGTTAATAGGGCGCAAATTTCTTGAGTCATGACGTAATGTTATGTAAAGATATTTGGTCCAATTTGAAGCTCTGTTTAAACCTAATTTAGAACAGAAATTTGCTTCCATTACAGCTTTTCGATATGTGGAATTAAAGTTTTAAACTTAAATTATGAACAAACAGGTACATTTGAAATTAAAGTTGTTTAAGAAAGGTAAAGTTGTTTAAGAAGGGTTAAAAGTGAGAGAGAGAGAAATGGGGTTTAACGTCCACTCAACACAACTAGGTCATTTGGGACTAACATATGGATTAATTTTATTTCAATAATTCACTTGTGCGTAGGGGTCTTTAGCAGTGGGAGGAAACCAGAGTGCCCGGAAGAAACCTACGAGGTTGAGAAGGCGCCCCTATCTCCATGCCACATACTCTCACACGAGGGCTCAAAACACAGCCGCAAGCCAGAGGTGGCCGGCAAGCTAGAGGTCGAAGCGCGGCACTCTAGACCACTAGGCCATCGTAACCCCAGATTAAAAGTAGTTAAACTGAATAACCACGTTTTTTACATATAAACCGAAAACCGAACCGATAATACAAAAAATAACTGCGCGTTTCGGTTATTTGTTCCAAATTACTAAATTTTAATTGACCTGTTTTTCGTTTTGGAAATGTTTGAGAATTTCAAAAATTTTAATGTAACCACCACTTCCGTTTTTAGTTATGATCAACCAGTCCCCCTATGTATAGAGTGTTTAATAGTATAATGAGTCTGGATTTCGCTGTTTAAGTTATCAAAATTCATTGAAACTACCTTCAACACTGTGTATAAATTTAAAGTCAATCGGATATTAACTTTAGCCTCTAGCGCTTCCACAAGATTTTTTCAAGTGATCAAGAGACATAACTCTGGATTTAATTATCGGAAATCGCTGAAAATCAATAGGCTTTTTTCGTCTCCTGATCTTAAACACTGTGTATAAACATGCATTTCAAGTTTCATCAAAATTGAATTAAAATTGTGACCTCTACAGGATCCACAACTTTAATATACCATATTTTTACACTATTCGCCTACAAACGGCGGCCATTTTGTCTGGCAATTATGGACCGATTTTCTAGAAATTCAAACTCAACCTTCCGTAGGGTGTAACGGTGATAGAGTCAAAAGTTTTTTTTAAATCAGATAATAATCTTGACCTCCAGAGGGACAATAGGGGATTTTTCGGACAATCAGGGTCCATAATTCAGGAAGTTATGATCCGATATGTACAAATACCTAAAAGAACCAAGATCTTTGGGTTATAACCATACATTTCAAGTTTCATCGAAATTGAATCAAAATTGTGACCTAAACAGGGTCCACAAACCTGATATACCATTTTTTAACAGTATTTGCGAACAAACCGCGGCCATTTTGTATGGCAATTTTGTTCCGTTTTGCCGAAATTCGGACTCAACCTTGTAACGGGTATATAATCAAACGTTTGTTTTAATCAGGTAATAATTCTGACCTCCAGAAGGACCACAAGCTAAAAGATAGGTTGACAGGCAACGAAACATACGCCCACAGCAGCTAAATCGTCCGGGCAGTCAACAAGAGTTGTTGAATATTTACTTTTTTTGGTAAAGTAACATTTTTATATAATACACTAAAACCTGATTAAAAGTAACAACCTATTATGTAATTATCAGAAAATCATTCAAATTTGTTTGGCTTTGATAAAGTTTTCCTCCATGCTAACATTTAGTATACAAAACATTTAATATTCTGAAGGTGCTAGATTAAACTAAAACCAAGACTCTGGAAGTAATAAACAAAAATTGTTGAAAATTGACAGCCGATTTTGTTTTCTTATTTTAATAAAGCATATTATTTTCCTTTTAGATTGGATGACTTGTCATTCCCATTGTTCAACAAGTAAAACAGGGCCCATAATTTTAGAAGTAATAATTGGAAATCGCTTAAATTAAATAAGCATCTTCTTTTAACTAACTTAAATGATACATACAAATCGCTTAAATTAAAAAAGCATCTTCTTTTAACTAACTTAAATGATACATACAAATGTCATACAGATCAATGATTGACTACTTACAAATCCCTGTTGTTGTATCCATAGTTTGATGTCTGGAGCATAGGTGAAAAATCCAACTACAGTAATACATTTCAAGCAAAAATCAAACACTTGCAGACAGAAGAAGGGAAGCAGATATCTTGGTTTTGTCTACAAAACAGAATAATGTAAAATAATGTTATGGGCAGATATATATATAAATGTTCAACATTCATTATATGAATATTGGTTCATATTTTTACTTTTGTCAGTAATGAAACATTAATAATGCACTAAAATCTGATTATGAGTGACATCTCATATCACTATCGAGCTGGTATCCCTTAAAATGTTTTTATTGCACTTTAATAACTATAATAGCCTTTAATTTTAGAACATCCTTTGATAATTGATAATATTCCTTAAAATTTTCAGAAATGGTTTAATTAATTAGTACTATGGCTTAATTTAATGGTACACCGTTTAATTTCTCCGAGGGAGGGGGAGGGCCCAGGGGTAGAAACGGATGACCTGTCACTTTTAATTACTAACTGATCACTTTCATTAAACTGAGAAATATGTCAAAGTAAAATCGTACGTTTGCCTTATAAGAAACAAGCAAAAGGATCTATGTATCTCGATAAAAAAAAATAATTGGATTATAACTCTTGAGCACTATAACACACATGTGCTAATTAAGTGGTGAGATTAACAGAATTTAATCCCATAAAAGATTGATAAAGAGAGAGAGAGAGAGAGAGAGAGAGAGAGAGAGAAATGGGGTTTAATGTCCACTCGACATTTTGTAATACTATTTGTATCATTTCATACATAAATTATTTTATACATAAATCAATTACTTTGATTACATTAAATTATCTATAAATGTATTTGTTAAATTTCATTAAATTATTTCATGAATAGGCCTAAATGTATTTATTAAATTTCATTAAATTATTTCATGAATAAAAGTATTTGTTAAATACAATATAACACAGGATAATAACATATTACTAACATATATCTTAAATATTAGACGAAGCATTTTTTTCCCGTGAGTCGTTATCCGATCGGTTCATTTTGATTACGATTATTATATATGGAGTAAGCTACGAATAAAAAAAGGTGAATATTTGTAAGACTTCCAAATACAAACTGTTTACCGTATATATCCCATCGACAATAAATATCCTAAGTAATAAAACCGTTCCGTTTCCAATAATTAAAACAGACACAAATATTAATTTTGATTGTTTTATGCATCAACACACAGAGTAAACATCTAACCATATCTTAAGAATTGGGCCTCTTCAATAGTTATAATATAAATTAGTCCAGAAAGCACATCAAAGAGTATAGAATAAAGTGTCGAACAGAAAAATCATGCTTAGTGTTGAGCTTTCTTTTGATGTCACGTGGAGCTATTTCTTTTGATGTCACTTGCATATTCTCATTGTGGAACCTTGATTGAAAGTATTTCTTTTTTAATTTTATTTATGAAAAGGCCCAACGCAGTAACTGATCAATAACAATGTATAGCTCTACCTGTACTTCAACGAAAATAAACGATCAGCGGCATGGAACCTGATTTACAAATTCGGGCAATTGATGATATATTTGTTAATGGCGGCATTGCTATTTTGAATGGATAATAATACTACGACCACGGTAAGGTGCTTTACAAATTCATATTCCCGATTTTATTCATACTTCATATGTAAATAATCGTTATCAAAATGAAATTAAACGTTTCGTCTAATACTCTCTAACTCAACTCTCGCGTCATGTTTTTATTAATTATCCATAACAATTAATTGCGTGTTTTTTTATTAATAAACAATGAACGATCCACACCCGACACTAGGTCATTTTGGGACTAACGTATGGTTTTCATTTCAATAATTCGCTTGCGCGTAGGGGTCTTTAGCAGTGGGAGGAAACCGGAGGTTGAGTAGGCGCCCCTTTCTCCATGTCACAATCGCCGATCAACTAAATAAATAAATGCCAATTAAATTATCAATTGAAATAATAAACGATAACCTGCCTTTTTTTAAAATCTGGTGTTGATTATTGAACCCATTCTGCTTAGTGAGTTAAGATTATTGATGACAATTGATTGGTGATTGTTAAAGCGCTTAAAAACGATTGAATTAATTTAGAATTGCAAAATGCAACACGTAATTTATTATTCGTTACATATAAAAAATCTTAAATCAATTATCATTATTCGTGACATAATAAACCTTAAACCATTTAACCCTAGAGCCAATTAAAAGATTAGCTGTTTACACCTAAGCTCATTAAATTAGTAGGGCCCTTATTCCTAAGCCAATTAGTGGATTATTGTTAATCCTAATACCCTCTACAAGATTACAAATAACTTAAAAAATATTTTCTATACATAGAAATACTCTGTAACAAAAATGTACAGATTGTCGTGTTCTTTCTAATGATATAAAATTTAATTGTATAAAAAAGAATTTATATTACTATAAATAACATTGAAAAGTCAGTTCCATTAAAATAATGACTTTTCTTTGTCATAATGGTAAAATAATGTATACAATTATCACCTAATAATTTATTTTTAAAATAGAACACAAATATAGTCCCTTTTGGCAGCAGTGTTTAACGTAAATATAAATCTAACTTTTAAAAAAGAAATATCACCCCAATTGACGGTCACTATCGGCATTTTAACATTTCTGCCTTTGTTTGGATAACGGGAATGGTCGTCTTCTTTGCTTTATTGCGTCAAAAATAAAAATATATTGTTGAAATCTTCGACAATGTAATATTCTTTATGTAGCTTGTATTAAATCCCATAAGTTTTGATTCAATTTAGTTTTCAAAAGTCTAGAATTATTAGCCGTAAGATTTGTGTTCTTCTGTTTGAAAGCGTGACGTATTCAAAATGGCGGCAACACACTTGACTTCGTTTAGAATACCAATTTTCTTCGCTTCATAACGTCAAAAAAATACCAAATAGTTGATTTCTTCGACATAATAATATTCCACGATATGTCTGGCAGTAAATCATAAAAAATCTGATTCCATTTCACTGTCCATATCCTAAAATTATTAGCCGTAGCCCAAGTGACAATTTGGGGAAAATATTGGACTAATGCCAAACCAACCGACACGGTGTGAATTTTCACCTTCTTTGCATTATTGCGCCGAAAATAAAAATATATTGACGAAATCTTCGACAATATAATACTCCTCTCTTATAGCTTGTATTAAATCCCAAAACTTTTGATTCAATTTAGTTTTCCAAAGTCTAGAATTATTAGCCATAAGATTTGTGTTCTCCTGTTTGAAAACGTGCGTATTCAAAATGGCGGCATCACTCTTGACTTTGGCTAGAATATCAATTTTGTTCGCTTCATAACGTCAAAAAAAATTGCAAATAGTTGATTTTTTCGACATTATAATATTCCACGATATGTCTGGCAGTAAATCATAAAAAATCTGATTCTATTTCACTGTCCATACCGTAAAATTATTAGCCGTAAGTGACGATGGGAAAAAAATTGGAATAATGCCAAAACCATTGAATTTTCACCTCTGACCTATTACGTAAATACTGGAAGATCCTTTGTTGAAACATATGTTTTTTATTGGATGATAAGCGAATTAAATATTCCTTTTCATGACCGGATTTACTTTTATTACCCAATCATAATTAATTAATTAGATAGAAACAATAGAAATACGTTGATTGATTTCGCGCTTGGGTTCGCAAATGCTGTTGCTAAGTATGATCGGTCTGCGAGTTGATTCGCTAACGCAAGGCACTTGACGCGAGCCAGTACGCTACCGACAAAAATGGGTTAAATCAATTTAACTGACTGTGCATATTTTCTGATATGGTTTGGATATTTGAGCCTAAAAATAGAACACAGCAAGTCTCCAATTGGTGCATGCACGCTTCCCTTTGATGACAGTTATATCATGGCATCTCATGGGGCGTATATACGATTATATCACTGTGTAAGGTGCTTTCTGATATGATCGGATTATTTGAGCCCAAAAATAGAACACAGCAAGTCTTCTTTGATGTGTTATATCATGGACATATACGATTATATCACGGGGTTAGTCTGTTATTGAAACCCAAACTGCACGAAAACGGCATTCGTTTATAACAGATGTAAATTTAGTGGAATGCTGAAGTAACTTTAGTTTAAATATCCTTTGAGTGGGAATTACTACTATTGGGCAGGCTTAGTAATATCAATCCATGCATAAGCTTACAGTTTGCTTTTTGTTATTAAATCATCGTAGCTAATTCTCGTTCGATGGACATTCATGAAATAATTTAATGAAATTTAACAAATACATTTTTTTATAAAAGCTGTAAATGATTTGTGGGATGAAACTACCCGATATGTGGGATGACACACCCCAGAGTGACTTTGGTCATGGGAATAAACGACCTGCTCCCCATGTCACATATATGCAGATTTTTAAAGAGTTTAATAATAACGTGTTTCATGTTCATATTTTCTTTTGTGTATTGACGAGGCCTATTATAAATAAACTTATCGGCTGTATTTTTGGTGCATGTACCAAGAATAAATATAAATTGCATTCTGCCATCTACGGCGTTAATCGAGATCGACGACAAATACTCAAGTTGCTGTCCTCCCAAGTTACAATTTAACTGATACTATTTAATCACGTATAGTAGCAATACTCACTAGAAATGTATGTAGTTAACTATTTCACGCTCTACTGACGTGGGGTCCAGTTATTGACGCACATCAAAGATAACTGGCGGCTTCACTCAGATAGTGACGAGATCTTCATTAGTGGCGTTTTCTTAATTAGTCACGTTTTTTCTCAATTTCTCCTGCACACGCCCGACTAATGATATGGTCGGCTTAAGTCACGTTTGTTTAATAAGTGACCATTTACAGGAATACTGACATATGGTGCAAGTACTCACGGGATTAAGTGACTACTGACAACACATATATTTCTCACGAGTTTCCATGAATAGTAATAACAATTAAGCATTTGTACTGACTTGATGGATTTAGTGATACATAGGCCAGGTTTTAAGCACCCAGAGATCAATAGTAACCACTATGCATGTTACCGTGCAAATCATGTGTGTATTTTACTTTTGTTCGGCAGTCATTTTTATAAATTTAGCATAGCTGTTGGATTCAATCAAAACGTTTAATTTTGTTTCACCTTTATTTCAATTTATTTAAACTTATTTCAACTACATTTAGGAAAAAAAATATAATCAATTTGAGGTACAAAACTTGTGCATATTTTTTATTCTGGTTCGGCATGTTAAATTAAAATTTCTCTCAACTAATTCCAACAACACATGAAAAGATACGAATCAATTTGTGGTACGAAGTTAGGTACGAATGATCTGAGTGGATCCAATCTTTATCATGTAATTTATATACGTGATAACAGATTGAGAGCAAGGGCTCGTTAACTTGTTCTAGTTATAAAAGCATGCAATCCCCATTGGAAATCAGTTTCCAGTCTAAAACGACGTTAAAATTTCTTTTGTTATTTCGGTCGCATTATTTGGAAACATTTTCCTAATATACCGTAGCAATTTTGTTTTTATTGTTGATTCTGTTTACATTTGGAAATCTAAATATTTGACGAAAAACAGATCTTCTTTGTTAAAGATATGTTAGACTACCGGTACTGTCTTTATAGGGACAGGTTCCTGCAACAACAATTTCACTATTCATGTATTTATTTTAAAGTCATGGTTTTAAACTTAAATAGCTTTATTTGCAATATTTCCGGTCACGTATTATGCTAAATTGAGTCCCACGTCATATAAAAGTCTTCAACAGCTTAATTAATATATTTGATAAAGAAAACTATTTCAGAAACAATAATTTCTAATACACCTTTGATGTAATTAATTGCTCATTTCACAAATTACAGTTTTGAAATAGGTTACATATCACATCTATTCTATTAGGCCTAATATTAATTTACAGTCATATTTCGAATCTTAATAAACCATGGTTCATTCAAGAAAATTATGATAAATCTGTGCCATTTTTTTCAAAATCTTAACAAAAGATAAAATTGTGAAACAGGCAGCAGGTTTATAATACACATTCACTACAATTGTTGAGCTGCGGTGATCAAATTTATTTAATTACCCCCAATAAAGTCTGGCAATTGGCAGTAAATTTTACAGTTGTTATATAACATCTAGGTCAACGCTGATCCAAGTTTGTGTTCAGTGAAGTGCAAATTCATCCTAGGTGTAGTAATATATAGATTTTGAATATTACAATAAATAATGGTATTGCTTGTATGTTTGCCTTGTCTATGTTGCTTGTGTGTTTGAATTGAACATTTCGCTGATTATAATATAATGGCTTGGGCTTTGTTGTTTGTTCATTTGAGGTAGGCCTACCAGTACCAACTGAAACTTCCAGAGAAACAAAATAAATTGTATACACATTATTGTCATGCTAAATAACATATCCAGCTTTATTCTAATGAAATGATAGAAAAGTAAATCATTCATTTATGTCATTGCAATAAGACCAGCACTAGATAGACCACTAATGTAGAGTATCAGTGTCACCTTTCTGTCTGAGATCTGAGAGCAGTGTCGCCTTTCAGTCTGAGATCAAAAGAGCGATTTCGTGTGAAAAGCATGCTTTCTAGGAGACGCAAAGACAAGCTTGTTGCACAAAGTGTGACGGAATCAAAGCACCACATGGTGGAGGAGAATATGAGTCCCTATTATTAAACATGATTAGTGTTATTTGACATGTGCTTTATCTAGTGTTATATAGTGATGTAATTCTATTTCTTTTTTACGACCCAGGTAAGAAATACATTTATAAAATATAACGACGATGAAACTTACAGGTTATCATTAATTGCGGGATTTTTTGTTTATAATTGTGCTTTCAAAACAAATAGATAAGAGCATGTCTGCGTCTACTTGGTTAATGAAGGCGGGATTAAAAACGGGACGTAATAACAAGAATAGATAAGACGCATACGGTAAGGCATGTCATTAAGCGTGGCCGCATCCTTTGCACACTCTTCGTGATCTTTCGGAGAAGACTTTAATCATTTACACGCCCATGTATGGCATAGTGGGATCTTGAAAATATCGGCGGAGCAAAGATAAAAAAATACAGAAAACGCACAGAAAAGACGATCAACATATATACTACTATGCATCCAATAAATTGCAAATGAGTTGCAGGTTGCGTACGATGTATTAATTCAGGACACATAAATTATAAAATATTAGGAAGAAAGGAATATGGTCCAGACATAAATTGGTCCAGGCGTCTCGATATTTTTTTATATTTTATGTGTTCGCCTTTTTCGGTATGGCAAATTACGGTCCCAATTTAAATGTAACTCAGGCACAACTATGGAACGCTGTATAGACCTGGACCATTCTTTAATAAATATAAAAGACGCACAGAAGGAACGTTGATCTTCTATAAGAAGTCTACACCTCACTATGTGTGTAAAGACCTACCTAATACAAAGACCGACTTTCGCAAAACACACGGTCGAATGAGAAATCGCACGATAAAAAAAAGATTTCCTATTCACTTTGAGATTTAACACCTATGCGACAGATAAAGCCTGTTGGCCTAAGATAAATCAACTTTGTTGCAGTTATAACATGGCTTCGAGAAAACTCACCAAACATAGAATACACACCATGTCAGTCGTTTTTAACCCAGCCGTTAATTAAAACATTCAGTACAGAAAACACACTGTTGCACAGATTTTCACTCCTAGAGATAATTACCCTGTTAATTAACACACTATATCCGCAGAGTTTAACCTCTTTCTATAGATATCTTGCCATAATTCGAATTTTACCCAGTTTCATTTAAATCACACCAGGTTGAGAGTTTGATATGCCCTATCCGTACAAAAAAAACGATAGCTACTTCTTAGTGTTAAATATGTCATCAAGAACATCGACTATATATCAAGAGTTCCGTGATGCAACAATTGTCCATATATACAAACGGAAAGGAAATCGCAGGGACTGCGACAACCACAGAGGCATCTCCCTCCTGTCCTGCTCAACCGCTTACTGGAACACCTAGAGCACGGCCTTCTCCCAGAGAGCCAGTGCGGCTTCCATGCTGGACGAGGAACCATGGACATGATCTTCGCTGCCCGCCAGCTCCAAGAGAAATGTGTCAAACAGAACCGCGAGCTCTACACAACATTTGTTGACCTCACCAAGGCCTTTGACACAGTCAGTCGGGAAGGGCTCTGGAAGATCCTGGAGAAATTTGGCTGCCCCGGCAAATTCATCGAAATCGTCCGTCAGTTCCCCGATGGAATGTCCGCCAGAGTCCTCGAAGACGGTGACGGTGATCTGTCTGAAGCCTTTCAGGTGACAAACGGTGTCAAACAGGGCTGTGTGCTTGCTCCAACACTTTTCAGCATTATGTTCACAACCATGCTGATCGATGCGTCTAGTGACTGCAAGACCGGCATCGACATCTGGTTCAGAACAGATGGAAAATTGTTTAACAGCAAGAGATTACAGGCTGCCACAAAGGTTAAAGAGACCACCATCCGAGAACTCCTCTTCGCTGACGACTGTGTAATCAACACCCACGATGAGAGGGAGATGCAACTTCAAATGGACCGCTTCTCGGCGGCCTGTAAAAACTTCGGTCTCACGATCAGCACAAAAAAAACTGAGGTGATGCATCAGCCGGCCTCTGGAAACCAGCAAATTGACCATAGATTGAGGTAGACATTCGGTGGTGCAAATTATTCCTACAGATTTATCCTAAAATTTCTAAAGGAAACAAAATATTGTATTCTATAGTGTTTTCTGTAGTAAATTTAACAAACAACACGTTAGCAAGATATAGGTCCGTTAGAGTGTAACGGATCGTTAAAATAACTTAGTTTTAGAGCAACTGACGCCTGTCCTATGATCAAACATTATGAAACTAAATAAATATAAGGTTTCCAGCCAATTAATTTCATCGGTTGATCCTGTAAAAAGATCATTCCCAGGTCGCACATACCAATAAAACGAACATTGCACCAGGGTCTGCCTATTATGCAAATCAAAATACAAATAGCTTAATGACACGTGACCTGTATTTGCAGCAGATATTAATAGTACATAATCGAATCAATTGGTTAAACATGGGAGACAACATGTCTACGCATCAAAGCACATTGTCTTGCAGGAACAGTGCAGTTGGCTTTTTTTACATTTGTATTCCTTTTGATCACAGGAATACCGAAAGTTCAAAGGGTGATTTGACAACTTACGTTCTTTTGAAGCCACTCACATACAAATTACTTTGTGTTTTGCATCAAAAACTCTTAGCAACGTAAATTTTTGGAGGTGATTTTTAAATTTCCTGTGATCTAATATGACTTATGGTTAGGTGTGTTGCGATATTCATACACATGGAAATTTCTTTTTTTAATGGATTTTATTTCGATAAAAGGTAAGGTACTCCATAAGTAGAGTTGTAACTAAAACTGAATCTTTAAGCGTTTTCTTATTTAACACTTCCAAATGAGACAAGAGTTCTGACAGGACATAAAATTACGAATGCAAAACAATAAAACTGGGGCTATCAGTTACGGGTTGCGCGGTACTCATTTCAACATGCAAACCAATAAACTGCCAATGAGTTACCGTCATTTCAACACAGAAAACAATAATTTGTCAAAATAAAATATTATATATATAGACATACAGTAAATTTAGCTGGCTGCTATATACCTGTACATATTCAAATTCGCCTCTGACTGCTTGATATAATTATAAATTACGACATTGTTTCTCCTGTTTACGACAGATTACGGTCCATATTTATTTTATTATGCAACTTGACTATAAAACAGGTACTGTGTCTTATGTTCATCAACAAAAACATAAGATGAAACGGCCCCTATAACTTCCATATATAAGGACCTGTCCTTATACAAAGTCCTATTTGCGTAAAACACACCGGCAAATGAAAAATCGCATGGTAAAATCAATTTGCCCCAAGTTTCCATTTAACACTCAGATAAAGCCTGTCGGTCCTTGATTATACCCGTTTGATTCAGTTAAAACAACTATCGAGAAAACACACCAATTAAACAATACACAGCAGGTCATTCGTTTTTAACCGGGTCATTCGTTTTTAACCCGTCGGTTAATTAAGATACCTGCTACAGAAAACTACCTTCCCAGAGTTTTTCACCCCTAGCGATAATTAAGTCACCTTGTTAATTAACACACCTTATCTAGAGTTATAATCCGATTTATTTTTTATTATCGAGATACGTAGGTATTTATCCTTTTGCTTGTTTCTTATAAGGCAACCGTATGTTTTTACCTTTACCTATTTCTCAGTGTTTCTGAGATTCTTGTATAAATATTAGTCAAAGCGTTTATTATCCATCATCCATTAAAAAATAATGATTCCAGTATTGACAGATACATCAAAGATAAGTTGCCAGGCAACAAAACATACGCCAACAGCAACAGCAGCTAAATCATTCGGACAGTCAACAAGAAATTGCTGAAAATCAAAAGGCCTCTTCGTCTCATGGCCATAAACACAGTGTATAAATTTAAAGTCAATCGGATATTTACTTTGGCCTCTAGGGCGTCCACAAGATATTTTGAAGTGATCAAGGGCCATAACTCTATCAGTAATTATCAGAAATAGCTGAAAATCATTAGGCTTCTTGGTTTCATGATCTTAAACACTGTGTATATATATATTTAAAGTCAATCGTATATTACCTTTAGCCTCTAGCGCTTCCACAAGCAATTGGTAAATCACATTCAATGTTATTATACCATTCTTTAAATCACAAATGAATGAATGGTCGTAGTATTATTATAAATCCTGATTGGATGGACCGCAGGAAGGACGGGGGCGCCAACTATATTTATCAGGTAGTTATTTCCAACAAAAGTATGGCAAATTTGGTAGCCTATATATGGAAAGTATAGACACCTATGGTGGCCTATCGCTATCAAATCATTGATATTTTTCTCTACATTGCGCAACTTAAAAAATTTATTTCATATTTTATTACTTTTATTAAAAAAAATATTTAATATTATATGTTTATTTATATGGCTATTTACTTTTTATTATATTTAATTTTTTTTTTTTTTTAATTTATTGAAATTAAAATCAAAATAAATTAAAATGTTTTAAGAATTTGAAAAAAAAAGCATCGTGAGCCTATCGCTGTCATTTTCCCAGAATGCTTTTTTTATTTATTCATTTTGTTTTTAATTAAGTCAGAAACTACGCAGTTAAAGCTTTTTTGTTTGCACTGAATACTAGTAATACAAGAAGCAGTAACCGTCAATGTCAGCTCCACACATTTTCTGTGTATGTTCCTGTCAATGAGCCATGGCATGCATGATGGCCATGGTCGTTTAATTTAATAAATGTAAACAAGTCACAAGTAGCCTACATACAAAGAAAATATGAATATGGCCAATTTCAAATACGTCTCGTGGCAAAAAAATGAAGACCTTAAAAGTGAAATGACAAAATATGTTGGGCAATGTGTTAAAAGCAAAGAAATATTGGACTTTTTAAAGCGGGACTTTCCACAATATTCATGGAGTATTGCAAGCATAGACAGACGACTTCGACATTTCAATATATTTTACACCGATTTACAAACAACAGTGGAACAGGTTGAAGCGGCTATTAAAAAGGAACTCTGTGGATCAGGTCAACTCTTGGGTTATAGAGCAATGCATAAGAAAATAAGGCAGACATGTCGTTTGCATGTGCAGAGAGATTTTGTTTATAACATCATGTCCCGCTTGGATTCTGTTGGTCTTCGAGATAGAACTGTAGGTGTGAAAGTAAAAAAAAACAAAGATTGTTTCGTTTCAAAGGGACCAAACTGGGTGCATTCAATTGATGGCCATGACAAGTTAATGGGGTATCAGAATTCTACATTCCCTTTAGCAATATATGGTTGTTTAGATACTGCCAGTAGGAAACTTCTGTGGTTGAGAATATGGACGTCTAACAGTGACCCCCAGCGCATTGGGAAATGGTATTATGAGCATTTGTGTGAAGCGAAACAAATGTCAACATATCTGAGGATGGATAAAGGCACAGAAACTGGCGTAATAGCTACAATACATTCATATTTGCATCAGCATCATAACATACACAAAGATGAGCCCACAGATACAGTTATTTATGGACCATCTACATCAAATCAAGTAGGTTAAATTTATTCTTTACTGATGTTTCAGATTTCAGCTAAAACTAAAACGGGACTTTCCACAATATTCATGGAGTATTGCAAGCATAGACAGACGACTTCGACATTTCAATATATTTTACACCGATTTACAAACAACAGTGGAACAGGTTGAAGCGGCTATTAAAAAGGAACTCTGTGGATCAGGTCAACTCTTGGGTTATAGAGCAATGCATAAGAAAATAAGGCAGACATGTCGTTTGCATGTGCAGAGAGATTTTGTTTATAACATCATGTCCCGCTTGGATTCTGTTGGTCTTCGAGATAGAACTGTAGGTGTCAAAGTAAAAAAAAACAAAGATTGTTTCGTTTCAAAGGGACCAAACTGGGTGCATTCAATTGATGGCCATGACAAGTTAATGGGGTATCAGAATTCTACATTCCCTTTAGCAATATATGGTTGTTTAGATACTGCCAGTAGGAAACTTCTGTGGTTGAGAATATGGACGTCTAACAGTGACCCCCAGCGCATTGGGAAATGGTATTATGAGCATTTGTGTGAAGCGAAACAAATGTCAACATATGTGAGGATGGATAAAGGCACAGAAACTGGCGTAATAGCTACAATACATTCATATTTGCATCAGTATCATAACATACACAAAGATGAGCCCACAGATACAGTTATTTATGGACCATCTACATCAAATCAAGTAGGTTAAATTTATTCTTTACTGATGTTTCAGATTTCAGCTAAAACTAAATCTTGATCAGGTCTGGTCACTTGGCCACTAATCAGAATGTCCTGGGTTCGAATCATGACAGAGGCCTGGTCAAACTTAATGATTTCCAGCCGTGCTTATCGTTTTCCACCTGTATGAGACAAGGTGAAGGAGTAGGGTCACCTGTCCAACCTCGTGGTTTCCCCCCCGCTGCTGAAGTGAATTATTGAAATAACATCGAACTGTTTGTTAGTCCCGAAATGACTAGTTTGTGTCGAGTGGTCGTTACCCATTTCTCTCTCTCTCTCTATTGTTGTAAGATTTGCCTGATTTTGTTCATTGATTTTCAGATTGAAAGATGGTGGAAAGAACTTCAAGAAGAGACTGGAAAAATACTACAAGAGAAAATTACTGTTTCTAAAAGAAGAAGGGCATTACAATCCACATGCTGAAACTGACAGGTATGATTTTGTACATAAAATTCTGAATACAGAGCCTCTAACTGCTCAATATTAGATTCATTTATTATTGGGGAGTTGGATGGCCGAATGGTTAGCACGCGAACGATGTATCATAAGGCCTATCATCGAGTCAACTAGTGTGGTTTAGATTCCCCGGTTGTACGTGACAAGGGGTTTGGCTGCCTGTCCAACCTCGTGGGTTTTCTAAGCCCCCCCCCCACTGCCAAAAATCCCTACGCGCAAGCAAATTATTGAACCATATTTTAGTCCCAAAATGACCTATTTTGTGTCGAGTGTACGTTAAACCCCATTTTGGAGAGAACTTATAATAGACGTTTGCCTGTTGTTCCATCCATTTCAGTTTATTGAATAAAATATTTTTTTAACTAAACCCTGTCTCTCTTCTCTCTCTCTCCCCCTTTCTCTCTCTCTCTCATTTCTTTAGGTAATGGTACTTTGATTAATATATACACAGGCGGAGGGGGGGGGGTAATATGGGACTAAATATCATTTTAGTTATGCCCCATTTTGCTGAAATATGCCCACACTGCTTGTAAACGTAATAATAATAATCTCGTCATTTTACAAGGGTAGCAAATTAAGCCTGAGGCTTGTTTCCAATTTGGCCCCTTGGCACAGATCGTGCGACTGATTTCGAACATTACTGCAGGAAGAAACCGAAGAACTCAGGGGAAACCTGCCTGATCGGACGGGATCGACCGAATTTCCCTCTCACTTAGAACGATAAAGATTTTGCCTGAGCTCGGACTGAACCCTCGATGCATTTGTAGACCCCACACTCTTGAGTCTAACAGTAATAACATTTTTGATGGCTCCAAACAGAATTTCTGTATAAGTTCATGGGAAGCACAGGTATAGGCCTACCCCAATTTATTTTTGCAGAATTTTTTTAAAAATACTAAATTTTTGTTAAATGTTTCAAGTATAGTTAGTAGAGTGCATGTATGTAGACGCCTTGGCCATTTTAATTGCAAAAAATGTCACATTACAAGCTTATCAAAGTGGTATCAGATATTATGCACATTTCAGACCCCCCCCCACCTATGTACCTACAGTATAGTTCTTCAATTATTTTTTACTAATGCAGTTTATTTCACCCTTTTTACCGTCTTATTGAAATCATGTTTCAGATACATACTTGCATTTGTTTTCATTCCCATTCTTCAAAGAGAACTTGACACTTTTAAAGAAGTGATTTGGAACAGTCATAGAATTCATTGTCAGAAGAATACAGTTCTGCCACATGGAATACCTAATCATATATATAGTTTTCCAGACAAATATGACCTAGAAGAATGTGGTAAGGGATAATATATATTAAAGGACAATTGTAATGTTCAAATTTCATTGAGTCTTAATTGTCCAAGTCTATTATTTCATGGTGTAATATAAACCGCTCGAGTGGCGGGAATCCTGGGAGGGATAGCGTGGCGGGAATCCTGGGAGGGATAGCGTGGCGACCAATGACGTCTATACTAACTAGACACCGCGCTCCCACTGAGTGATGCAAGGCCACTGCTAAAGACCCCTACGTGCAAGCGAACTATTGAAATAAAATTGAACCCTGTTAGTCCCGAAATTACCTAGTTTGTGTCAAGAAGATGCTAAACCCCATTCCCCTCTCTCTCTCCCTCCCTCTCTCTCTCCCTCTCCCTCCCTCCCTCTCTCCCTCCCTCTCTCTTTCTCTCTCTCTCAGTACTATCTTTGATTTTATAAAACCAATTTAACATTTCCTTATAACCGGAAGTTACTTAATTTTGGTAAAAACTGGTTTTTTAGCCTTCAAAAAAAAAAAATTATTTAAGAATGTTATTCACTATTTGTTAACATAGAATGAATCAATACGATCAACACATATCATAAAATGGTTTCTAACATTTAATGAGGCATCAGAATGGGCGAATTTGTCCAATGATTAATACATATTGAGTTTTTTTTTTCATTAAAATATGTATAAATTTGGGTTAAAAAGCAAAAGAATGTAAAATATGTATATAATCCTAATAACACAACTTTTTTTTCTTTTGAAATACCTTTAATGCTAATGTAACTATTTGGTTTAAAGAGCCCCAGCTCCCCACCTCTAAACAAAAATTGTCCTAACTTAAAAGTTGTTGGGGGGGGGGGGGGGGTCACGGGGGTGTAAAGAAAATCGGTCTTTAGGCCCTTTATATGTTATATAAAAATAATGATTTAAAAAATACAGTCTTTGTGTTTTTAAAAACTTCATATATTTAGTTTATACTGTCTCAAAATTACCAGTAGCATTCTCAATTACAACTTTTAGGGAAAAAATAAATAACAAGATGTATATGTAGGCCTACCAACATTTAGAACTTAAAAAATGTGCGTGGCACTTCCATATATTTTAAAAATAAAAATATGAACATCAAAATTTCAAATTAAGCATTGTTATGAACCGTAGAATGCACTATTTTAGAGCCTATTATTTAGTGAACTAGATTCGTATAATACGAAAGTGACTGTTTAATATATATTAGAGATTTGGTGACAAGTGTACTTATCGATATTAATAACTTTGCGTATTAAGTGATTTCTTTTTAATTCTGTTGTAAGAAGATAGGTTTATTCATCGATCATGTATGTACGTGATCAGGAAGTGAGTTTTGTCAAAATTTTGTGTATTGACTATTAATTGTTGACATATCATCATTATTATTAATAATGAGCTATAAACTTTATACTATGAAGTAATAATGCTTTTGAAGTCATCATATATTTCAATATAAACTGTTATTAATTAATAACTGTGTTGGTGTCTTCAAGAAGATCCTAAAGAATACCACGTGTTAGATAAAAAATGTCCCTACTCTGGGTGTAACCTTCGCCTCAACTTTGGTGGTGCTTGACAATTCCATGTCACACATTATAACGAGTACAAAACAATACAAAATTTCACGCTCTATCACATATAACTTCCAAATTTTATGGTGTTCTTTCCAATATCACATATATTATTTCAGAATACACATTTACTTGTGAAAAACCTATACATCCCTTGGTACATCTTTTTTAAATTTATGATCATGAACTGAATGAAGTGAATCTTAAGTACCATAAGTACGACCAAAAACCTTTGAGGGGAGTCTTGTCTTCAAATTGAATTGTTCCATTTACGGCTAAGCAGGGGTAAACAATTGGTTGGTTGAGACTTTTGGTTGACAGTGATGCAGAACGGAGGGCCTGACAATGACAGCTGTCTAGTCGTTCGGATGGGACGAAAATCCGAGGTCCCGTGTACACATGTTCGTGAACATAAAAGATCCCTTGGCAGTTTGAATTCGATATGAGAGTAGGCCGTAGCGCCTCTACCCGGGCAAAATTTCACCCATAGCATGCTCCATGCCCGTCTTTCATTAGACCGGGTTAGGTGCATAACAGTAGGACGTTAAACCCCATTTCATTTCATATCATTTCCAACTTTGCACTGAATGTTAAATATTATAATAATGTAAAAATAAAAGATTTAACTGAAATTATATTTTATTGAACATTTTTCTTGTGTTTATCATTATCATATTATGAAACCTTATGTAACAAAACACATTGGGTCCATATAAATACGTGTACCGTACTCAAATTAGACAGCCAAATTGTTAAGATTCAACATTTCACAATAAATGTTGCACTTATGATTTAATGTAAAATTCTCAAATGCAGAGTATGACAAGTTACCTGTAGTAAAAAGGAACTCCCCACTATCATCTTGTACTCGTTTTGATGCAACCTCTGGATCACATAGCTTCAAACCACACCCTTGTATGTCAACAACCATCAAATTCTTTTGAGACTGTTCATATGTAAAATGTACATAGCTCTCGGCTTTTAGACATTCCACGGTATCAAGGAGGGCACCATTCACATTTCCATCATTATTGATATATTTTTGGAACTTTCCGTCTATAAATTCCTCAATAGTAACATACTCCCCGGATTCTATCTTTTTTCCCATCAATATGTTATTGTACACCATTACCTCTCCATATCTCAATAAATTACCATTACTTTTAAGTAGGACCAATAATTTTTCTGCAAAATTTTTGGCAAGATTATGCATTTGGACAATCTTTTTGGTATGCTGTTCAATAGTTTGATTTGTTTGAGAGATCATATCTACAGAATTTTCTAGATATTCTTTAAGAACCCAGGTTTTGGTGCCGGTATCAGATGGGCCTATTAACGAAGGAGACGCTGATGTTTGCCTGGCAGTGTAAGCCCTGCGGAATCCCCCTTCTCCAATTGACTTGTTATCTGTAACAAAATTTGTGGTTTGGGGATATTGTACCCAAGTCATATAATTTAGGTCGAAACGCCAGAGTTGAATAGTACTAGTAGTATCACTTTTCTGGACAACCTTTCCAAGTTTTATCATGTCAATAATAGATAAACTTTTAGGTATGAAAGTAGGAGTGATGGAAGTGGTAGTGCTATCTGTATGGCTGTAATTGTCATTATCACAAAAACTGATCGCTTTCCGAATCTTTTTGGGCATATTGCTGAACATTAGTTCGGAATTATCTTGACTTTGATACTTAGTAGAACTAGTAGTACTATCACTGTTTGAACAAGGCCTTTTAAAAGTATTAGGCCTAGTACTGGTACTGGTAGTGGTACTGTCCATAAACCTGACATGTATGACTTTCATGTCAGGCAATTGCTTTATAGATGAACATGATGGCCCTTGTTCTCCAGCCAAAACATCACATTGTAACCCCGATAAAGACACAAAATGACGGCCACAAGCTTCCATTATGGTTTCGATAGTTTTTTCAATTTTATTATCGAAAGGGACGAATTCTCTGGCCCCTATCCTTTTATATTTTTGAGCCTTGCCGCTCACATCTTGACTTAGTCTTTGAACAATTAAAAAATCTTCACTGGGTTTTCGATTTTTTCCTGTCTGATTGTTTTTGGGTCCGTTAATTCTTTTTTCTTTCGGGCTTTGTTTAAATTTTTGCCATTCAGCTGCCATTTTTATTTATTTGAGGCGGCAAAGTCAAAGTGTTGTCTGCAAATGCAATGACGTAGGCCTATGCGTCATTAGTTGTGTGTCATTTGTAAGGCCTTAAACAGCCACACTCGGCAAACCTCGGCAGATTCCGGTGCCCTACATACGTAGGGTACTGGAATCTGTTGGGGTTTTGCTGAGTGTACACAGCCAGTCAAGTTACGAGAGTTTGGTGTCATACACCCATTAATTGTGTTCTTTTGTAAAATTCTAACCAAGCAATATAGACCTAAATTAGCGGACTAGGCCTATGTAACGTTTAACCAAAAGGGAGGAATATACAAGGGACGCAACTCTGTTTTTAGTTTCTATATATATACGACCTTGACCTAACATAAAAACAATAGCATTCTGGGAAAATGACAGCGATAGGCTCACGATGGTTTTTTTTATATTCTTGAATCGTTTTAATTTATTTGGATTTTAATTTCGAAGCATTTTTCAATAAAATAAAGGAAATATAATTATTAAATTTATAATGAAATAAAGTGAAATTAAACAAAAATTCATTTACAATAAATTTAAAAAAAAATTAAATATAATAAAAAGTAAATAGCCAGATAAATAAAAATTAATATTAAATATTTAAAAAAAAATAGTAATAAAATATGAAATAAATTTTAAAGTTGGGCAATGTAGAGAAAAATATCAATGATAGCGATAGGCCACCATAGACACCCAATCTTACTAGAAAAATACTGGATTTCGCGAAAAACGCCCATGGGGCAAGCACTGGACAATATTGTCAGGGAATCACTAACTGTCAACTCGACAGGTTTTGCTGGCTGATTGTCTGCTAGATTAGGTCAGGGAGCAGTTGTTATTTCTTGCTCAAATGACTAGGCGGTTTGGGGAACATTGAGGGTTGTCAACGACTCTGCAATTAAACGTTGGAAAAAAAAGTTGACATAAATACTTAAGAATTTACCCAGGCATCAATGAGTATGGTAAATGTACAGTAAGTAAAGATACATGTAGATACATTTTGTAAAATGGACCCTCCCACAATGAAGCTAAATTGGCAGACATTGCGCCTTACAACAGCTTACTTGTAGCTATAGGTATTTACGGCGAAAACAATGTTTTGAAAGGGAATTGAAGCAAAGTTTTGATAGATTGGTTACTTTAAATATGTTTTTAGTCCAAATATATTATCAAATCAAAAAAGTTTGTACCCAGGAATGCATCTTGAAATCACAAATGAATGAATGGTCGTAGTATTATAATACTGGTTGGAAATGAAAGAAAGGGAGGGGGCGACGACAATATAAGACATTTCAATGTGGGCGTATAAAAATTTGTAAATCACGTCCAATGTTATTATACCATTGGAAATCCCAGGTTATGTATTTTCTATAAATTACAAATGAATGGATGGTCGTAGTATTATAATATTGGTTTGAAATGAAAGATAGTAAGCTGGCACTGCCAGGCAGGATCCGCCCACATTTGCGAGAGATGGATAGAGAGCAAGCAAATACCGAAAGTGATTTTTCCTACAATCAAAGGCCATAATTTATTTTAAAAGTTATAATTTGATATGCGAAATATCGAAAATAATCAAGATCTTTAGGTTTTAAACATGCATCTCAAGTTTCATCAAAATCAAATTAAAATTGTGACCTCTACAGGGTCCACAACTTTGATATACCATATTTTAACACTATTCGCGTACAAATGGCGACCAGTTTGTCTGGCAATTATAGTCTGATTTTCGATAAATTTGAACTCAGCCTTCCGTAGGGTGCAACGGTGAAAGAGTCAAACGTTTTTTTAAATCGGATAATAATCGTGAACTCCAAAGGGACAATAGGGGATTTTTCGGACAATCGGGGCAATAATTCAGGAAGTTATGATCAGATATGTGCAAATAACAAAAGGAACCGAGATCTTTGGGTTATAACCATGCATTTCAAGTTTAATCAAAATCAAATTAAAATTGTGACCTCTACAATGTCCACAACCTTGACATACCATTTTTTAACAGTATTCATGTACAAGTGGCGGTCATTTTGTATAGCAATTTTGGTCCGATTTTCCCTGAAATTTGAAATCAACCTTCCTTACGGTATAACGGTAATATCATCAAACGATTTTTTAAATCTGATAATAATAGAGGGACCACAAGCTAAACAAAGGCGATTTGCGTATAATCAGGGGCCATAATTCAGGAAGTTACAATCCGATATGCGCAAATATCGAAAGGAACCAAGATCTTTGGGTTATAACCATGCATTTCAAGTTTCATCAAAATGGAACCCAGCCTTCCTTAGGGTGGAACAGTGATATAATCAAACGATTTTCTAAATCGGATAACAATTGTGACCTCTGGAGGGACCACAAGCTAAACAAAGGCGATTTTGCGTATAATCAGGGGCCATAATTCAGGAAGTTACGATCCGATATGTGCAAATATCGAAAGGAACCAAGATCTTTGGGTTATAACCATGCATTTCAAGTTTCATCAAAATCGAATTAAAATTGTGACCTCTACAGGGTCCACAACCTTGATATAAACTCAACCTTCCTTAGTTGATATAATAAAACGTTTTTTTAAATCTGATAATAATGGTGACCTCCAGAGGGACCATAAGCGATTTTGCGTATAATCAGGGGCCATAATTCATGAAGTTACGATCCGATATGCAGAAAATTTGGAAAGAAACCATGATCTTTGGGTTATAACCATGCATTTCAAGTTTCATTAAAATCAAATTAAAATTTGGACCTCTACAGGGTCCGCAACTTTGATATATACTATTCCAAAAAAGTAGGTGATATTTGATTTTACTACGAAAAAAGTCACTATAGAACCTAACAGAAGAAACATTTCCAGTTACATGTGACGCCCAAACGCACCAATAGCTACCGCATGGAATGCAGGTGATGCTTGGGATCATCATGGGGGTCCAACCCAAGATTTGCACGACTCTGACTTTGAATGTTACAGTCATTGCGGCATTGAATTCCAGGGTGGAAACATCAGTTTAATTGTTTTAGTGACCAGAAAACAAATTTTGATATGCGTTGGCTTACCCAAAATGAAAGGTTACGTGCCCTTGGCATGCTACAGATCAGCACAATATATAGATCACTGTTGCAACAGGAATGGGACAATCTGGACCAAAATGACCTTAGACGTCTCATTAGGAGTATGCCACGTCGGATCAATGCTTTTTTGGCAAACAGAGGAGGATTTACCAGTTATTGTGATGCTGTGGTAACTTTGCTGTTTGACCCCGGGTATCATTTTACCCTTATAATGGTCAGTCTGTGCCTTACTTAGCCTAACGATCATTTGGAATAAATCGATGAATGTGAACTTCATTTCATTTTGTCATTTGTTTCTACGTCAGTTTCATTAGGTGACTTTAATAACACTTAAAAATCAAATATCCCCTACTTTTTTAGAATAGTATACCATTTTTTAACAGTACTCTCGTACAAACGGCGGCCATTTTGTATGGTGTGTGATCCCATCAGAAATTCGTTGGAAGAATTGGTTTGAGGATGCCTACTGTGTATAATTTGTGGATTTTCAACTTGTGTATAGGCACCTCTGTTAATAGCATCATCATATATTTTCATGTGATAGATCACCTTTTTAGAAAATGAAGAATTACTTGTTACCAACGACAGGGCAACCATTACAGTGATGTCATCAACATATGACCTCATCATTATTCAAATTTGTTTCCTGTTTCTGTTGAACTGTTCCTTTGAAAATGTTAAAATTTATTTGACGAAACTAGTCAGGATAGTGGACATGTATTATGATGGTTTTAAATGGCAATTTTATATATTTTTGACACATGAAAATGTGGGCGTTTACAAACGATAAATAACGAGGTTCACCTAATTTTATTACATACGTGATTAAATGATAAATAACGAGGTTCACCTAATTTTTAAACGTACGTGATTTGAACATTTTGACAACATGTGACTTTTAATTGTGGCATGAATATGTCTGCTTAAATAACGATAAGAGTTATGCCCAAGCCTAGAAATAAGGCACCTGTCACTGCCAATGTCAGACACAGATTCAGGCTTTGTCAGGCACCAAACCTCTGCTGGTGCCTGTAATTTTGTCAGGCACTGATTTGTCTTTTTTATTGATACTATTATCACCAAATAGTGATACTAATTTTTAGTTCTTTTTCAAATTTTATTTTAAGAATACAGAATTTATTTCTCAACTTTTTATTCATGAATATAGACAATATAGCTAAAATTAAGGTTATCATTCTTTATTTCTAATGTTAATATTTTGATTTTAACTTATTTAAAGTATAAAGTAATTGTCTAAATGCATGATTGGTTTTACTGGGTTTTTTTAATCAATAGGCTTAGAGAATCCTCAAGCAAAGTTATAGAAATAACAATAGTCATATCAGTGTCAATCAAGTCAAAGCTTTTACCTTTGTTTGGACTTAAAGCTTTCAAATGTCAAAGTTTTAATTACTTTTGTTTATGACTTAAGGCTTTTTAACATTCTATATATTATGAAACTTAAACTAATGAAATTTATTTATATATCAATTTAACCTTTTTACTTATCTATCATCTGATTTGTTGAAATATTATCTTTTTGTCTGTATGATAGATCACCTTTTTAGAAAATGAAGAATTACTTGTTACCAACGACAGGGCAACCATTACAGTGATGTCATCAACATATGACCTCATCATTATTCAAACTTGTTTCCTGTTTCTGTTGAACTGTTCCTTTGAAAATGTTAAAATTTATTTGACGAAACTATTCAGGATAGTGGACATGTATTATGATGGTTTTAAATGGCAATTTTATATAACTTTGACATATGAAAATGTGGGCGTATAAAAAGGAATATGACACATATGGGTCTACAAGTGATATAACAGCATGGGACTCCTAGCATTACGATGATTTTCAAACCATGGTCCGTTGTCAATTATGACACCATTATGTGAACCAAGGAGCATGCGCAAAAAATACTACCTTAGACTGGAATAACCAGATGCTATAATCGCCCATTGATTGGAATACCTCGCGTATTTCTCCGAACATAACCTTTTTGAAATTAGAGTAAAAACAGAAACAATTGAATGCAAAACAGGTATACACATTCATTTTACATTATTATATGTGTTGCTATCCATTTGTGTTCATTTCTAGGTCCAAAATGTAAGCGACTTCTAACCTTAACAAATAGCGGTGCCGGTGACTATTGATGTTGTGTGATTAAACAAAGGGAAGTAATCAAAATGGCTGATCGTTGCCCTACGACTCTTTTGAGAGAGAGTTACATGTTTTGATAATTGAATTTTGTTTACTGTGGCTTCATACGACATGTATATAACAGCATGGCTAATTGGAAATTATTATTTCAAATTATATAATCACCATGGGTCGAAAACGAAAGAGCGAAATCAATAGTAACGATTCTGGAGTAAGAAAACTTTCAGCGTTTTTTTCTTTACCACCACCAAAGTTTTCTAAAGTTGATGCAGATTCTGACGTTGGCTCCTCGAGACGAAATGAAATTGACACTACGACTAATGATTTAGATGCTAATATCGTGACGGTACCCAAAATCAGCAATAGGCCTATTGTACACGTGAAACGATAATTCAACGAAAACTTGAAATTTGGCAATCATTGGCTGAAAATTGATGTATACACGCAGGAAATGTTTTGTTCAATATGTGAAAATTCGAAAGTCAGCTATAGTTTTACATCTGGGTGTGAAACCAGACACACTATCAAATTTTATGTACATCACTGTAACTAAAAATAAACCGGATCTCCATAAATCCTTTTCCAATTAGGCTAATGTGAAGCAAAGAAGGATTTCGTAAATTGTGAATATTATATTGTTGTTTAAGAAAGTACAAGAAATAAAATTGCTTAATATTATTACAATATGTGTTTTATTTATCATATAATTTTGGGGGATAAACTATTCAAGTTGTCGGTAAAAAAAAAAATAATCATTGTTTTACAAAAAATTGAAAGCCAGTTTGGGCCCTGGTTCTGGGTGTATGTTTCATTGTCTGGCAACCTATCTTTCTTTTTATCATAAAGTAACTTTCTTTTTATCATAAAGTAAAACTTCTGAATGAGTATATCTCTTACCCTTATAACACCATAGAGAAGTGATACAGTGATTAAAATAGTAGCAAGTGTCAGTCCATAGGCAACGCACATGTCTTCTGAAAAGGAGAAGGTAAGAAATAATAATATAAATAATAATATACTGGTTACAATTCCATGGAATACAATTACTGCTCATTACTGTGCGACATTTTGACTAGGCTTCTCTAGTCACTATGAAAAATAACAAGACAATATTGTAAACAACAATACATGGTTAATGACCAATCACCGACAATGGGCGTCCTCGCTGAAGGAACTTCCACCAGGTGTTGCTAGTAAAAACTCGGTTCCACGTGACCATCTCGATGGTAAGAGAACTGTATCGGTATTAAATTCCATATTAAAGACAAAAACTAAAGTTTTTCAACACACGAGTTCGTAATGAATGTACAGGGCATGGCTCTATAAAAGTTGAGTGTGCCTGCAGGGTCATTGGCTCCTCAATTCCAAGGTATATAGTATCAGGGATGTATCCAGGATTTTGCCAAGTGGTGGAAAAAATGTTGTGCGAGCGAAGCGAGTGAAATATTTTTTAGGGAAGGGGCGTGGTCTTTAATTAAAATTCAACCCTTATTGGTGTATTTTCAGAGCATTTGCTGTCTTATTTGGTTCAGTGCAAAAATTTCCATTTATATAATAAATGACAAATTTATAATAGGCCTATTCTTAAAACAGTGTTTGTGTTTTATTTGATTACAACGAATTATGACAACATATAGATATTGATAATTAAAACACATTGATTTTTTTGACTTGTGTCTCACGAATTATATTATTATTACGGTGGAATGAGAATCAGGTCAGACATATGCAACCGGTGACAGCCAAATGAGTCACTTGGGGTAAAAAATAATATTTGAGTTATGCATATATTCAGAAAGTACATGCTATAAGCTTTTCAGTGATATATAAAATGTAAAGATTGGATGAAAATTTAAAAAGTTATGCACAAACAAAGATAAAATTAAGTCATGGCGCGATTGTCGCAGAACTTGAGAAAATCAGGTATAAAGCTTGGCACCATTCCAGAAAAAAATTCCTTAGCAACCATCACTCAATTGACTTGAAATTTGGCATATGCACAGAATTGTGTATTGTCAACAATATCTAAAAATATCAATTACATACCTAGAAAACTTTTAGGATTATCAAAGGATTATTAAAGCACTATTTGGGCAAATTTTAGAATCCGAATCCAGAATATACCAAAATTACTTTTTCAATATAGGCTCAATATACCTAGCTTAATTCGGGTAGCACGATTTACTCAAAACACCAAAATCTACCCTAAACACCCAAATCTAACCAAATCCACCATTATTTCAACTTATAAATTATATCGATATTTGCCAAATTGTCATATTTAATTTACAGTCGTAACGTTTCGGTGTCAAAATGCCCCTCAAAATGCGATTTCCAAGCAAGTTTGGAAGTAGTAACGAAGTAACATTACTCGAAATCGCTTGTATGGAAATTGCATTTTGAGGGATATTTTTGAAACAAAAACCTTATGATTTTAAATTAAAAATATATATTACGAAGTAATAGCTTTTGTGATCGGGCCGTTCTTTCTTCCGTGCCTACCGTTTTCAGGAACTTCCATTTCTTTTCCCGCCATTTGTACGGAACTTCTGCTTCGCAGACAACTTTAGTCAGTGCGCAAAATTTAACAGTTAAGTACAGTTGCATGACTACTATTACATTGTTTCAGTTTACACATTATTCGTTAGAAGTATTGACTGTAGACATCAGGAGCAGTGAGTTTTGGTAATTGTTTTTAACTTTTGCATGGTATTTCCTAAGTGAAGTAGTCCGTGCGGTATTAATGTGGAATGTTACGTACATTCCAGTCGCCATTTTAAGTTTTACACGCCGGCCGTCGTGCTTAGAAGTTTAGTAGTGTCTTCACTATTTACTTAGAACTATTCGTGTAAGCCAGAGTCAAAGACCCTTACGGCAGTTACAAGTAGCCATTACGACAAGCCTGGACACAAGCGGCCGGACACGGACGTTGTCCGTCCCAATTTTACGACATGTCAGGCACAAATTTTATTGTTCCTGTCAATTTGTCCGTCCCAATATTTTTAAAAGAAATGTAGAATCGTAACTGATGTATAAACTGAGTAGCCACTTCCACGATGTTCTAGATTGTAAACATCCGGAAATTCGGAGTCTTGATCAACCCAGACAGTTATTCTGTTATTTTTACTCTTTGCTATATGTGCGACAAAATAGTTCAGCTTATTCGAGACTTAAAAGTTTCACGCGAGAGCGAGGTCCCCGGCTTCGAGCAGACGACAAATCCCGCTCAAGTCACCCGGCCTTCGTATTTACTATGTTTACATAAAAACACGTAATTTGGTCCAAATTAGTAGGCTAGCAGTAGCACTATGCAAAAAAAAACACCTTTCTTCAAAAAGTTTGAGGATGATACACGCAGTAGGCCTATAACTTGATAGACATGTCAACGGATGCAGGAGTCCACGAGATATCTCGAGGGTGAAGGTCGTCTCGGCTCGTCAAAGCAAAATGACATTTCTTGTCCTAATAATTCTAATAAAAGTCACACCTTGAAAACAGCTACGGTGCGCAAATGGCTGCGAGAAGATCTTGCAAAGTATGATCCAGATTTATGTTTTTTCTTCGTAAATACGGGGGTCTTGTAACTTCGTTAAAATGCGAAGTTTGTGTGAAATACTGCGGTAGAATAAAAACAATGCGTGACTTGTCTATGGCCTATGCATGGCATGGGTAAATGGTTCACGCAACCTTCGATTGTTAAATCCATTTGACCATGCTGAAACTAAATGCCATTTAAGGCGATTGGACTTTATTCTAAAGATACAAACACTTCTTTTTTGCAACTCCATTCAGAACTAAGCAATGAGTTTGGGTTTTTTTTTCATAATTTAACACTAAAACAGAGGGGATTCATCAATTCAGTAGGCCTACAGTTTTATTTCATTTCTTTGAAACACAACAGCGGTCAGCGATATGTTTGTCAGTCACAACCTGTGTCATGTCAGGCACCAAGTGATGTGTGCCTGACATTTTGTCAGGCACAAATTTTTGAGTTGTGTCCAGGCTTGCATTACGAGTAGCCAATTTTGGCCTTTCGAATCTAACGCACTAATGGTTAGGCAGTCTTCTAGCTCGGCAATTATGAACGACTAGATAGTAGTGTCTGCGAAGCGAACCGTTGTGGTAATGGCAGAACATACGAAATTAATTTTTTGTTTAAACACTAGTAAGGATTATAAAACCCAGCTACCTACGTGTTGGTAATTTTACCGGGGGCGCTTACACATCTCGGTTTGGCAATGTTCGATTCTTTAGCAACATTTGTGATGCAGTTCTACGTCATGTACGACGGCTTTCGTACTCGTACTCTTAAGCTGAGGGTAGGTGTTATTATCCATGTTTGGAGTTTGGGTTTTGGTTAATTGTCAAACTCAATGTTGGGTTATTCAATTTTATCCATGTTGGGATATTCATTAGGTTGGTGCTTATTATCATCCATGTTAGATTTTTACTGTAAGCAGTCATGTCTGGATTTTTAATTTTCATCCAAGTTTATTATTAGGTTGGTAGTATTTTATCCATGTCTGGACATTTAATTTTCATTCATGCCTGGTTATTAATTTTCATCCACGTTTGGATATTTATTTTTTATCCACGTTTGGATATTTATTTTTTATCCATGTTTGGATATTTATTTTTTATCCATGTTGGGATATTTCCCTTTCATCCATGTTTGGATATTTACTTTTCACCCATGTTTGGATATTCCCTTTTCATCTACGTTTGGATTTTTATTTTTATCCATGTTTGGACATTTAATTTTATCAATGTTTGGACATTTCGTTTTATTTATCCATGTTTTGATATTTACTTTTCATCCAAGTTTGGATCTCTATTTTTATCCATGTTTGGACACTTAGTTTTATCTATGTGAATTTAATTTTACCCATGTTTGGACATTTCTTTTAATCATCCGTGTGGGTTTGGATACTTACATGTATTTCACCATCCAGTCTAAGGGAACCTTGCTAACGCTTGGATTAAATTTCTCTTCCATGTTTTGGAATTTTAGCGCCCCCCCCCCCACATGCGTGCATATCTACCCCTTTTGGAATTGTTATCTTACCAGGTTTACGGTTTAATCTTTCCAAGTTTGGACCCATTTCAATCAATGTTTAATTTTCATCCATGTTTGGATATTCCCTTTTCATCTACGTTTGGATTTCTATTTTTATCCATGTTTGGACATTTAATTTTATCAATGTTTGGACATTTAGTTTTATTTATCCATGTTTGGATATTTACTTTTCATCCATGTTTGGATCTCTAGTTTTATCCATGTTTGGACACTTAGTTTTATCTATGTGAATTTAATTTTACCCATGTTTGGACATTTCTTTTAATCATCCGTGTGGGTTTGGATACTTACATGTATTTCACCATCCAGTCTAAGGGAACCTTGCTAACGCTTGGATTAAATTTATCTTCCATGTTTTGGAATTTTAATTTAATCCAAGCGTCCAAAACTAAGTGTCCAAACATGGATAAAAATAGAGATCCAAACATGGATGAAAAGTAAATATCCGCTTGGATTAAATTTCTCTTCCATGTTTTGGAATTTTAGCCCCCCCCCCCCCCACATGCGTGCATATCTAGCCCTTTTGGAATTGTTATCTTACCAGGTTTACGGTTTAATCTTTCCAAGTTTGGACCCATTTCAATCAATGTTTTACATTTAATTTTTACCCTTGTTCGGATAATTGTATATCACCCCCCTTTTTTCCAGAGATTGCATCATGTCGAAACGAAAACTGCAGGTCCAAGATGCTCAAAGCTCCAGTGAAGAGGAGGTATCTCCTAATAAGACTAGTACCAACATCCACCTAACTTCGTCAGCAGAAGATAGACTGTAGGAAATTATTTTGCAGAAAATGATAGACAGGTCGTTGCCAGACCGTCTATCACTAGACATACAAGACACAGAGGATGAGCCTGTTTTGAAGATATCGTTAACGCCTAGGTCCAAAACTCTGTGTTTTCTGACTCAACACCTGTATTGTTATCATATTTGTCCTTGATGACACACTTGCACAGACCTATGGGACAAAAGCCTTTAACTTTTATGACACCCAAGTTAGGCGTCTTTGCCAGTCCATCCCCTGTGCTTGGGAAAAAATCAATGGTGATCTTTGGCTTAGGGCAACTACCCTCCACGGACAACAAGTCCCAACAGCACGTCAGACCACCCCTGGATTACGGGAGGGAATTTGTTGGGCTTTTAATAAACCTTCGGGTTGCCGTTATCGAAATTGTATTTATCCCCACAAATGCACTAAATGTGGAGCTGCCCATCCTGAGATGCGGTGTTTTGCAGGGAATCGTAACTTTGACCCTGTACTCAAATTTTTTTCTCAAGGTTCATTTGCTGCAACATCCAGTTTGGGTCAAGATACATTCTAACCTCGTTCCTCTTCAACCACTCTTTAACCAGTTACCTCCCATCCTCACCCTTTTCGACAGGCCCCAAAAACATCCACCCCTCCAGTCCTGGCTAACCGGTATTCATTTCGTAAAAATAGTTTACCCACCAGCAAAGGTACCAACCCCAGTAATCCCTAGTAGGCTAAAAAGGGTATTGGAAGAATATGACATGTCGGAACAACAATTTTTGTTTGAGGGATTTTCACAAGGTTGATGATTGTCTTTCTCGTTTCAAATTTCAGCAAGCACGAGAATGGGCTCCATGGTTGGATTCAACCCCTCAGATGGTGAACCCAATTTACATGAGAACCTAACTCCATCAGCTATGCAGTTGGCCTTCGATCAAGAAAAAACGAATTTCGAGCCCTGAGGGTAAGCATATTCTTCCGGACACCTGTTACCACTGCTTGTCATGTATTTTGTAAACGAGGAGCAGTCCATTTTCTGATTACACTAGTTTTTAGGACTTGAATTCTGTCTTATGGTTTGGATTGTTCGTACTTGTTTTTTTATTTAATTTCAAGAAAGATGCTAACCAATTCAGTTAAAGCTGGTGAAAGTTCATATGCACATGTTTTCAATACAATATTTGGGATACAAACTGGTCCCATAGCTTTGGCAGTCTTTATATTTAAAAGTAATTTAGTGACTCCAGTTTCGGTGATTTTCAGATCTGGTGTTGGTGTATGATTACAGAAAACTGTAGGTGGCGCGGATCAGCCATACCTGTGACTTTACAGAAGAGAGATTGGAATGGTTTTATGAGAATATTTGCTTTGCCTTTTGAGTCAGTTACAAGGTTTCCATTTAGTTTTAATGGTTGTACTCTGATATTTTCTTGTTTTTTTGACTTCACATAGTTCCAAAAAGGCTTGAGGTTCTTTTCGTTCAGTCCCTTTATTATGGAGTTGTTACTATGATCCCATGCAGCTCTTCTGAATGCTCGTTTACATTCTTTTTGGAAGTTTTTGTATTTAGTCCAGTTTCCTATATTCTTGGCTTGTTTATGGTATCTTGCTTTTTTTCTGAGTGACCTTTTTAGGTCACGGTTAAGCCATTGTAGGTTATTTTTGTGTTTAACTGTTTTTGATGGCACATTATCTTCAACAGCTTTTAGAATTTCTATTTTGAAAAAGTCCATAGATCTTCTACATCTGTGATCTGGGACATGGATTTTATTTTTGTGCTTATGACACACAGTTTTAATATTTTCCCAGTTGGCTATACTGAATATAATTTTTTTTCGGGGTTTGTTGTTTGAGTAGGATGGTTTAATATCAAAGTCTGTAACCACAATCTCATGATCTGAGATGCCAGGAATCCTCACTGAGCTTTTCACAAGAGAGTTGTTTGTTACAAATACGAGGTCTAGTATCTTACCTAGTAGATTGTTCATGGATCTGAGTACGATTTGACTCGAGGGAGATGTCTATGAGTTTTTGCTGTACACGTTTATCCTGAATGTTACTTCCACCAGGGACTGATAGTGTATTCCAGTTGATATCTGGGCAGTTAAAAGTCCCCACACACATGATGCTGTTTCTGTTGTGAGTTTATAGTGGAGTCTAGTGCAGATCTGGGTTGATCTAGGTCCGTTAGGTTATGTTTAGCCATGTAGAACAATGAAATGTATAGATCTTTCTTTCCTTTCAGGGAGATTTTAACAGTTTCATTTTCACAGTTTCAACTTTGTCATGTTTTTTATACATTCAACAGAAGTAATGTTTGTCTGCACAGCTATGAACACTCAACCGCCTCTGGTAGAACTATCATTCCGGTAAACTTTGTAATTTTTTGGAAATACTTCAGCAAGCCTGGACACAACTCAAAAATTTGTGCCTGACAAAATGTCAGGCACAAATCACTTGGTGTCTGACATGACACAGGTTGTGACTGACAAACATATCGCTGACCGCTGTTGTGTTTCAAAGAAACGAAATAAGACTGTAGGCCTACTGAATTGATGGATCCCCTCTGTTTAGTGTTAAATTATGAAAAAAAAAACAACTCTCATTGCTTAGTTCTGAATGGAGTTGCAAAAAAGAAGTGTTTGTATCTTTAGAATAAAGTCCAATCGCCTTTAAATGGCATTTAGTTTCAGCATGGTCAAATGGATTTAACAATCGAAGGTTGCGTGAACCGTTTATCCATGCCATGCATAGGCCATAGAAAAGTCACGCATTGTTTTTATTCTACCGCAGTATTTTACACAAACTTCGCATTTTAACGAAGTTACAAGACCCCCGTGTTCTTCGAAGAAAAAACATAAATCTGGATCTTCTCGCAGCCATTTGCGCACTGTAGCTGTTTTCAAGGTGTGACTTTTATTAGAACTATTAGGACAAGAAATGTCATTTTGCTTTGACGAGCCGAGACGACCTTCACCCTCAAGATATCTCGCGGACTCCTGCATCCGTTGACATGTCTATCAAGTTATAGGCCTACTGCATGTATCATCCTCAAATGTTTTGAAGAAAGATGTTATTTTTTGCATAGTGCTACTGCTAGCCTACAAATTTTGACCAAATTACGTGTTTTTACGTACCGGGTGACCTGCGCGGGATTTTCGTCTGCTCGAAGCCGGGGACCTCGCTCTTGCGTGAAACTTTTAAGTCTAGAATAAGCTGACCTATTTTGTCGCACATATAGCACAGAGTAAAAATAACAGAATAACTGTCTGGGTTGATCAAGACTTCGAATTTCCGGATGTTTACAATCTAGAACATCGTGGAAGTGGCTACTCAGTTTATACATCAGTTACGATTCTACATTTCTTTTAAAAATATTGGGACGGACAAATTGACAGGAACAATAAAATTTGTGCCTGACATGTCGTAAAATTGGGACGGACAACGTCCGTGTCCGGCCGCTTGTGTCCAGGCTTGTACTTCAGGGTTCATTATTGCGTCTTTACTTGGAGGTTTCCCAGGTTTAACTCTTATTAGCCAAGACTCTGTTCCACAGATAACATCTGGTTTAATATAATTATCTGCAGTTTTAAATTCAGAGTTGTTTTCTTTTACACTTCTACAGTTTATAGTCATTTTGCTTACGTGGAAGGTTTCTAAATGCTACCCTGCTCTTACCGGTAGGATTTCCATTTTGTAGTTTGAGGCTGCAGACGAGCCTTTGTTGGTACTCGAGACACTTTTATTTTGCTTGGGGCTGCTGGTGTGCGGAGGGCTGAACACCGAATCTGTAGTACTATCTAGGTTAGAATTTGATAACGGTTCAAAGTATTTTTAATGTTTGTGTTTCATAACTTCTGAAGGTAAAGCTGTCACAGTTTTTATTGTCACATTTGCAGCATAACCAAACTACCCTGAAGCGTTCAAGATCTATGATGTCCTTGCTACACAAAGATACAGGACATATGGAGTCAAAGGCTACATTTGTCGCATGCAACTCCGTTACTTGACCATGTTATTGGTTGTTGGCAGACACCACATGGGAATGTACTTCTATGCGCCTGGCCTGGGTTTGCCTCAATGTCTCCTGAGAGCAGAGGTCGCAGTCACGCAAAAATCAGCATATTTCACACATTTTTTTCAAAATAAAAGCAAATATTGACGGACACTGTATAATTTACACGCAGATTATTTACACATTTATTATTGTTTTAATAGTTTTTTAAGTTTAGCTATTCAGTCGTCACTATAATGCTTCTATTGGGTATGTTGAGATGCTCCAAGTCAAGTAGATGAGGAGGGTAAAAACGCAAAATTTTGCAATGTCTGCGTATTTTTACGCAACTCGAAATAGATCCACCGCGACCTCTGCCTGAGAGTATGAGTATCAGGACTAATAGACATTTATTCTTTCTTTCATAGAATGATGGAAGGCTTGATGGCAGTAGCGATAATGATAATGAGCTATCAAGTGGATGGAAAAATCGATTTCGTAGGGTTTTTATGGATTAAAAAACAATGTTCATAGGTAATGGATGATGATTTCTGTCAAACACCCAGAAGTGAAGCAGGAATATGGGTATCAAGATGATAAACAATGTTATGTTCGGTTGTTTATTTGGGGAGGTACGTTTTTTAAACATGGTCAGCCATTGTTGTTGTTGGCAAGTGGGGTATGGTGCGCGGCAATTTGAAGTTTAAAACATTTCAGAGGTGAAAATCATAATTTGCAGTGCAGGTAAATAGTGGCAGGGATGGATTACGCCAATTGGAGACAAAATTCTGCTGTAAAAAGTATTTTTTTCGTCCAAAAGATACTATTTCTATTGTCTTTTCTGATGGAAAACATGTCTTCTCTCTTACAGCGCCACCTTCAATGCGTAATACTTTAATATCCACCACTATCGGTAATTAAATCTAACGGCCGATATGTTTGGCAGCCGTTTTGTATGGCAATTTTGGTCCGATTTTCCCGAAATTCGAACTTAACCTTCCTTACTGTGTAACGGTAATATAATTAACCGTTTTTTTTTTAAATTGGATAATAATTGTGACCTCCAGAGGGACCATAAGCTAAAAAGATAGTAAGCTGGCACTGTCAGGCTGGATACACCAACATTTTCTAGAGATGGATAGATAACAAGCAGGCATTGTAATTTCCGTGCACATGCGCACGGCGTGCGCAGGCACATTTGCTTTAAGAAACTTTTTTGCAGGCACAAAATTACCGTATAATAATTTACTAGAATGAGCTAGTTGATGAAAAAAAAATCAGCACGCGACGTTAGCAATTTTACCGGTGACTTATGACCTATCACCACTGCTTAATTTAGTGACAATTCTAGTAGAATGCCAGTCGATGATTAAAAGAAAAGCATGCGATATATAAACTATCACCTGTGACCTCGGGAACCCTTAACACCAGTACCGTGTAGTAACCACACTTACACCTGATAATTCTATAACAATGACTGACTATCGAGTATTAAGTGGAAAAAAGAACAAAGTCTCTTGCCGTGTTTGTGGTGATGCTATTTTATTTCATAATTATAAAGTGCATATACTGCATGGCTCGAAATGTTCTCCTGTCTACTTGTCGCCGGCAGGCAAATTTTTGGTCTGACATGTATCAAATAAAACTACCTGACAGGTGGACTAAATTGTACTTGATGTTCAGTAAAGTGACCACAATACTCAAGTCCACGTCACTTTCATATAGGCAGAATAGGCCCTTATTATTCGTTTCTTAATGCAAGAATTCATCACAGAAATACCGAGAAAAACCACCATTTACACTGTTTACATTTCGCCCTGTCGCAGACTACACATACGCACACAGTTTGAAAGTAGTCAATTTTATAACAATGAATTTCACACCATCTACGCTTGTTTTCACCTGCTTGACACTAGTTTATAGCAGTATGGGATTATCTCTAAATAAATTAAAACGTCACCTGATATAATTCTACGTAACGACACCGCAGTAAATAATAAAGATAGTAAGCTGGCAAGGCCAGGCAGGATACGCCCACATTTTCAACAATGGATAGAGAACAAGCAATACCGAAAGAGATTTTTCCTACAATCAAAGGCCATAATTCATTAAGTTACAATTTGATATGAGCAAATATCGAAAATAATCAAGATCTGTAGGTTATAAAAATGCATTTCAAGTTTCATCAAAATCGCAATTAAAATTGTGACCTTTACAGGGTCCACAACTTTGATGTACCATATTTTTACACTATTCACGTACAAACGACGGCCATTTTGTCTGGAAATTATGGTCCGATTTACGAGAGATTCGAACTTAACCTTCCGAAGGGTTAAATGGTGATAGAGTCAAACGTTTTTTTAAATCGGATAATAATCATGACTTCCAGAGGGACCATAGGGGATTTTTTCGGACAATCAGGGGCCATAATTGACGAAGTTATGATCAGATATGTGCAAATAACGAAAGGAACCAAGATCTTTGGGTTATAACCATTCATTTCAAGTTTCATCAAAATCAAATTAAAATTGTGACCTCTACAGGGTCCACAACCTTGATATATCATTTTTTTAACAGTATTCGCATACAAACTGCGGTTATTTTTTATGGCAATTTTGATCCTATTTTCCCGAAATTTGAACTCAATCTTCCTTAGCTTGTAACGGTGATATAATCGAACGATTTTTTAAATCGGATTATAATTGTGACCTCCAGAGGGACCACAAGCTAACCAAAGGCGATTTTGCGTATAACCAGGGGCCATAATTCAGGAAGTTACGATCAAATATGCGCAAATATCGAAAGAAACCAAGATCTTTGGGTTATAACCATGCATTTTAAGTTTCATCAAAATCAAATTAAAATTGTGACCTTTACAGGGTCCACAACCTTGATATACCATTTTTTTAACAGTGTTTGCATTCACAGCCTCGATTTTGTATGGCAATTATGGTTTGATTTTCCGAAATTTGAACTTGACCTCCCTGAGGGTGTAACGGTGATATAATAAAAGATTTTTTAAATTGAATAATAATTGTGACCTCCAGAGGGACCACAAGCTAAACAAAGGCGATTTTGGTATAATCAGTGGCCATAATTCAGGAAGTTACGATCCGATATGTGCAAATATGGAAAGGAACCAAGATCTTTGGGTTATAATCATGCATTTCAAGTTTCATCAAAATGGAATTAAAATTGTGACCTCTACAGGGTGTTATGAAAATATTGTTATCTGTCATTAATCAGTTAAAGGGAGATAGCTACACTTAAGCTAAGTGTCATCGACTTTTTTAAGTTGGAGGTTTTGTTGCCGTGAAAAGAAAGCCTGTAACCACTACTAATGGTAATAAAATAATGTGATCTATCTACCAGCCTAATGTCTTCATATCAACCTATCTATCTCTCTGGGAAATCGACGGGGCATCAAATAAAAAACTAAAATATGCTCCAATGAGACGGATGTTATCTGTTGTGGATTAAAACTGTGAATCTTTAAAGGAATGCTCCACTCATCAGAAAACAAATTATAAAAACATGGTCACTAGTTAAAACATTATTAAAACAATATATCCAGAAAAAATCAGTGATATTCATTGACGATTTATGTTTTTATTGCCATTTATTAAATGAAACTGTTCAAATGATGCGCAAGTCGCCATTTTGAGCGATCACATGACCAGGAATAGGCCCATGACGTCACATGTGCGTACACAGCTGGTAAACAAGTCAATCAGTTGTTCTAAAAACAGCCTAGTCATTCTGTTCATGCGCATAAAATATGTTTCATGATAATTCCATTTTTTTATTATTATTTTCTCGTTGAACTATGTATTTTTGAAATAAATTCGCACATTGTTACTTACTGAGATAACTTTATTGGATCGCGCGCGGTAGCAGTATACTTAAACCAAAAGAAGTGGCAAGACATACATGTAAGTATACTCAATACATTGAATATGAAGTTGTTTTTCTGCCGGGACAGTATATACGCATGGCCCAATGTTTTCTGGGACTCTCATTGTTTTTAGAATTATCTGTACACACTAGAGATCTGGTATCATTTAACTTGGCTGTTTTGCTCTTTAATTAATATAAAAGCCTTTAATTTCAAAACATCCTTTGATAATTGATAATAACCCTTTAAATTTCAAAAATGGTTTAATAAGTACGTACTATGGCTTAATTTAATGGTATCTCGCTCTTCAAAAAAAAAAAAAGAAAAGAAAAAAAAGCAGTGTAATGAAAATGGTCCCATTACATTTACCTTTGACTATTTCGTGAGCGAAAACGCACACAGCGAAAATGGATCTAAGGCCGACCTTTTTGCCGGCAAAAACGCGTATACATGGCAATATAAACCGGCCTAACAGTAAAACTGACAAAGAGAAACTGATCTTTAAAGATGCATTATCTGATATAATAATTCAAGATAGGCTGCCAGGCAACGAAACATACGCCCAGTGTGCGAAATTAGCACTGGTCCGAACGCCCGTGGCCAGTACATTTTTGGTCTGGCCAGTAAAAATTATAAAAGCACAAGTCCGACTGGCTTGTGGAATATAAAACCCTTCAACGGTTTTTATTCCAAATCACTCGAGAAAAAAAGATAAATATACGCCCTTTTCTCGAAATATTATGTCGAAAACACATTTTCCTTTACAAGGTCACACTATCTGGCGTGAAACCGTGATGGGTTTTTTTCGATTGAAAAATCCGTCATGGCTCGAAATGTTCACCTATTTTATTATTTACTTTTCGCCGGGAGGTGAATTTTTACGTCTGACAGGTAGCAAGAAAACTTTTTAATGTTTAGTAAACTGACTTGAGACCACAATACTCACGCCTACGCCACATACATTTAATTATTCATTTCTAAATGCAAGAATTAAGCTCGGAAATACCGCGAAAAGCCGCCATTTGCATTGCGCAATGTCGTAGTTTCTCACACACTGACAGTTGGGAAGTAGCCAATTTTATAACAAAAAATTTCACACCAGCTACGCTTGTTTTCGTTTAATTAGCACTAGTTTATAGCATTATGTCTATTTAGTCATTTAAAACATTGTCCAGAAATAAAGGCTAAGGATAATTTATTAGAAAATTTGACAAAAATTCCATATATAAATATAATTGGTAGCGTACCGTAAATATAGACATGATAAGAGAAAGGAATTCCAGGGGGCGTTCCGTTACCTGTACTCCGCACGCGGGGCATGTAAATATGCAGCCATGCACAGCCACAGGTGTCGAGTCGTGTTTTGATATTAGATTAATTACGGATATTTAAGAATCTGAATTCTACACCTCAACGGTGTAGTATTCAATTTAGAACAGAAGTTTGGCACCATGATACTCAACGGTGTAGTATTCAATTTAGAACAGAAGTTTGGCACCATGATACTTGGAGAAATTTACGTCGATACGGATTATAGAATTGCTTGAATATTACGCGCCGAGGCTAAGCCAATTCACGGACTTTCAAGAATTTTTGGGCATTACCATAGGTTTCGTATTACGATATTTATATGGAACAATGTACGTAAAGAGTGTTTGTGTACCTAAATGTTTGGATATGTGTGATGTGACTGGTCTTTGATAATTTAGAGTGACAGGTTAGTTACTGAAGCGACATGTATGAAGAAAAGCTACCAGTGCAACTAATGTTTTACTTTACCGGTACTTTACTTTACTTTTGTGGAGCCTTTAAATCACCATGTGTTTCGTGCTAATAATTTCCTTTTTTTTAATTGGCCTGTTTCAAATAAACTTTCCCTCAATTTATTCCCGAATCCAAGATGTCACGTGCCCGAGTCCAAAATCGTCAAGGCATTCAAGTAGTTGTATTACTACTTTTGAATTTTTGGGCCAGTGAAATTGGGTCTGGGCTTGTAAAAAATTGTAATCTACTGGCCCGAATGGCTTTTGATTTCAAAACTTAAAGTTATTGACTGTACGCCCACAGCGACTTTTATTCTTTATTTCTTTAAGTCTACTGACTCATCAGATAACATATATACACAAACATTATAGTTACATACAAACAAATACAAACATTATACATGTAGTTACATACAAACAAACACAATATATACATGGCAGTTAAATAAAATCATAAAAAAAGTATGGGGATGATTGTAAATAACTTGCATTAAATTGCTAGCTTAAAAAGGATACACAAATTTAAACAAGACGGAAAGAATAGGTAAATATTATAGCCTTCATGAAATTGTCCGTTAATTTATTTTATTTTCGATCTTCTAAAATGACTTTAAAATGGGGAAAATAAGATACATTATTACCATAATAAAAACCAGGCAACAGTCAAATCAATGGGTTGGGGGGGGACATTCTAGTTTACAGGTAATCTGGTAAGTTTAATTATTATTTAAAAGAGTGGTTCTTTTCTTATCTGCAGAAATGAGGAATATAGCCAGGTTTCGTATTTCGGATGTTGAGGTTGTACCTAATAATTGAATTAGTTTAAATATGTTAGGTTTTCGTAAATAGTATGGTTTGATAAATTGGTGACGCAATTCCGGGCAGTCAACAAGAGTTGTTGCATATTCTTACTTTTTTCGGTAATGAAACATTTATAACACATTAAAATTTGATTCAGAGTAATAATTCATATTATTAGAAAATCATTAGAATTTGTTTGGTTTTCATAAAGTTCTGCCCCATGCTACATTTATTATATGAAACATTTTATATTATGAATGAATGAAATGGGGTTTAATGTCCTACTATTGATTTAGCTGTTCTAGTTATCAAAATTCATTCAAAATCAATATACTTGTTCGTCTCAAGACTGTAACAAGATTTTTCAAAGTGATCAAGGGCCATAACTCTGGATGTAATTATCGGATATCGCTGAAAATCAATAGGCTTCTACGTCTCATGACCTTAAACACTGTGTATAAATTACAGTGATCAAGGGCCATAACTCTGGATGTAATTATGCAATATCGCTGAAAATCAATAGGCTTCTTTGTCTTATAACCCTTAACACTGTGTATAAATCTAAAGTCAATCAGATATTAACTTTAGCCTTTAGAGCGTTAACAAGTTTTTTCAAAGTGATCAAGGGCCATAACTCTAGCAGTAATTATTGGATATTGCTGAAAATCAATAGCGTTCTTCGTCTCATGACCCTAAACGCTGTGTATAAATTTAAAGTCAATCGGGTATTAATTTTAGCTCCTAGATTACAAGAAATTGTGGACGATGGACCGATGGGGGCGACGGCAATATCCGACCACATTTCCATGTGGGCGTATAAAAACTGATAATGACAAAGACTGAAAATCTCGGTCAAATTACTTTAATATTCTTGGCGAAGTTTGAAGTTTTCATAATAATATTTAGCGTAATCTCGACATTCATTGCTAACATTGCTATAGGATAATAAAGTCTTGAGTATCCATTTTCAAATTACATTATTAATTGGCGTTCGTGCTTCAATCCATTATTAATCACAACCATGATTTGTCAGGTGAAAAAAGGTGGTTTATTATAGCATTTGAGGCCATGCAGATTTAGCTCTTACATAATGTATCTTTAATGATCGATATACGTTTTGTGAGGGACACAAATTAAAGTTTTATTTGAATAAATCACCGAGATTGATTCCCATAAAATCAGTGTTTTATTAAAGAGAAATTGGACTGAATCACTTGCCTGAGATCAAATTAATGTCAATAGGTTAGACATATCGAGTGGTTCATTTTAACTAGGTTGAAATTGAAATATTGTAATTTCACGGTAGTTTTTAAGAAAAAAAATATTCAAGTATATATAGCAGCTATTGTTTTTGTGTTGACTTATTCGAGCCGTTTTAATATAGGTCTATGCTGTAATTATTTTTGTAGTAAACCTTCATCTTGTAAATACAGAATATCTGTTTTGTATTAGACTTTTTCCGTAATTTCACACTTTAAGAGAAAAAGAAACACAAAATATAGGCCAATTGTTTCGTGTTCTTATGTTGTATTCGTAGTTTATTAAATTCTTTCGGAGCCTTTGTATAAAACGAATTAACATTTATGTCTGTAATTTTATAGCATTTGTTTTCCTAATTTTGGCCGAGAAAGTTCATTCAGATTATCTAGTGTGGTTTCCCCTTGTCAGTGATGCACGACGAAGAGCCTGACAAGGACAGCTGTCTAGTCGTTCCAAGGTCCCATGTACACATTGCGTGCACGTACAATATCCGTTGGCAGTTGGAATTCGATATAAGATTAAGAGTAGGCCGTAAGAGCTAGAGCCGCTTCCCAGGCATCCTTCGGATCGGGACGGCGCATTTCGCTAGCCACTGCCTTCGAATGTGCTTCTTTTTGACATTGGTCGGTAGTTTGTGGAAATGTGCATTCCGAGGAATATTCCTATCCGATGTGGTACAGTGTTTCGCAATACAATACAGCATTTTTTTATCATAAACTTTCGTAACTTTATACACGCGACTGAATGGAACTTCGAACAATAACAAAATGGAGTAAGCACAACTGACGTCACTGTTAGTAAAAAAGGTCATATGACTGCGTGGTTTTGGCCAAAATGGCAGCTTCCATTACTTTTTAAAAAAATCTTAAGATTAAATAGCTAAAACTCACTCTTAACAAAGACAGATTTTTGTCTGTTTTTCAGGATACATTTATTTCGATCTGTTGCATCAAATTATCTGAACTTGAAATTGAGTTTAATGAGCAGAGCATTCCTTTAAAAAACGTGTTTTTATCATTATCAATCATGGCAGATAAGGCCAAAAAGGTGAGAGGTGGTCATCGCTCTTTTGTGAAGTGAACAGTTTCTATGTGTGAAGACCTCATCGAAAATTATCAAAATACAGAAAAAGACATGGAAAGAATAAACTGTTATAGAAAGATAGTAAGCTGGCACTGCCAGGCAGGATACGCCCACATTTTCGAGAGATGGTTAGAGAACAAGCAAAACCGAAAGTGATTTTTCCTACAATCAAAGGCTATAATTCATTAAATTACAATTTGATATGCGCAAATATCGAAAAGAATCAAGATCTTTAGGTTATAAACATGCATTTCAAGTTTCATCAAAATTGAATCAAAATTGTGACCTATACTGGGTAGGGTGCACACGTTGCCCCATGATTTTTAAATTTTCAACCGATTTTCTTGTAGATTGTCCAGAGTGTTCCACTATAATAGTACACTAAACATGTGAAAAAAGAAAAGAATCAAAGTATGTTTAGGGGGGCAACCGTCCACTTCAAAATTTGACATTTTGACGAAAATTTGACATGAAATATTACTAAGTCAATCATTTACATAGTATATAAAACTATTAAAACTCTTTATAAGTGTTTTGTATCAAATAATCAACTTATCCAACATATGCAAAATATTACAAGGGGCAACCAATGCCAAATTGAGCAGTACAACCATTTTTAAAGTTGAGAATTATCAACGAAATTCTAGAAAAATTTACATTTTCTTGACATTTCGTAAAATCATTATAAATCAGACATGGACTCAGTTTTAAAGGCTAGCGAAGAAAAGAGGAAAATGTTTGTATATGTGACTAAACCATTTATCAGTTGTTATAACATCATTATAGGAATGCACATGGCGAAGACATTTGCAAGTTTGGTCTATCCCGTTTTTCTCTACCACTTGGACCATATTTTGATAATGCTCTTCATCTTTAGTACAAGACAAGTATTTAATACAAAGTTGCACAGCCCTCTGAGCTGCATCATTCACTACACTTATTGTTAGAACAAGAAGAAATTTGATATGCGTCTTTGTCAGGCCACGGATCGGGACCATGAGACAGAAAATTTGTGTGTCGTTCAAATACACTAAATACGAGTCTGTAGTCTACAGTCACCAAATTACTAAGTTTGGAGGACTTGGTGACAGCGATTGGAAATACAGGCTTCCCATAGACACTTCTGAAGCTATTCACAACGCTTCCAACAGGAAAATCGGGTTTGATGCTCTTCAAATTTTTAGATATTAGTTATTTATCATTAATTGTTAATTCATCACTGATCAGTGAAAGTGGAATCATTTCCCCAACTAGATACATGTACCATATAGATGGTGTTTCAGTGCATTTAGAGATAGGTAATGGTCTGTTGAGTATGTCCTGGATGTTGAGCTAAGATGCTTGGTGTCCGCTGGCATCTTTTCAAAGACCATACTTACAACATTATCAGCACATTGACAGTTTTCAAGTAATTCATACGTAAGGTTAGAAAAAATCGTACAAGGTAAATATGGTAGAATCCACAAAAGTTTGTCTTCATTCTGGTCACCAACTAGAACTGCCACTCTTTCTACCTTTTTATGTTTCCCATCTCAGCGGACAGATGCGAAATTTGGCGACATCTGCAATTCCCAAACAGTTTCAGCTACTTCACCACTCACTAAATCTCCTGCACTTGTCACTCTGATAACAAGAAGAACTAACCTATCCCCTCCTATTTGTTGTATAAATGCTTTGGTGTAATGTGCAGCTCCCATGGCAAATAACTTTGGAGAAGACATTACATCATGAGGGTCGAAACATTCTGTTTCAGTGTTCCTCTTACGTTTATGAGTATGAAGTTCTGGTTTGTTAATAAACTAAGAAATCGATCTGTCGTTATCATTAGAACTATCACAGACTTGATCTCCTAACACTAGGGACCGGGAATCTACAAGTTTTTACGAAAAAAGGTAATAAACTACCACTATCATCTAGAATCTAATACACGTCAAGAATGTGTTAAATACCGTCAAGATTCTTCAAAAACCGTCTAGTTTGTGCTACCGTGTAGATTTAGAAAAACGTTCTAGTTTTGACATCGATCGTCTACTTTTGGAAGGTGTTTAGTTTTTATACAAGATCTAATTTCTCGTACGTTGTCGAGAAATGAACAGTGTTTAATAACACAAGACATTTAGATTTTACTCCAAACTACTACTTTACCGAGAGCCGTATATGTGGTTACGATTTATGTGGTTACAATTTATAGAAAAAAGGATTTTAAAAATATTCACTGATACAACTGCGTCGTCGTTTTATTCTTTCTGTCATTCATAATAATATCCATGATGGCTGTACGCGCATCAAACAACGATAATTGTTCATTGGTTAAAGACGGTCTCAACGCGGGAAAATTGACAGCAGCTATTGGATAACAGCACGTATAAGCAACCGTATTTGCATATTGCATAACTATACTATTTATAGTATTATTAAATTAGCTGGAATTATTTTTAATTCGATCGCCTCAAGGACCAACGTAGTGCCGTATTTTGGATATTATATGAATGACAGAAAGAATAAAACGATGACGAATTTGTAAAAGAAGCTTACTGTACGAGAACGACGTGTTCACAAAAAAAACCCACACACAATGGGTTTCAGTCTACGAATAATGCCACCGTCGCTTTGGACTGTCATTATAATTTAGGTTATATTATTTGAACGACTGCCTGCTAGTGTCTATATCAATCACGAATTCCACATGTCACATGACTCGGTTCTGTCTGAAACCATATCGCTCACAGACGTGTACATGTAATTACACCACCGTCGCATGTATACAGCACGTCAGCAGTCATAAATTCTTCCCCTAATCCAGACACATGACCGGGTTTCATCCGAAACAACACCTTCCACGTTAATATGAATACGTACACTATCCCTATAAACCTCAGAATGCCTCGTTCGGCATTTTTGTTCAAACGAGGTAAAAAAAATGCCTTGTTGTCTTCAGTTCCAAAACAAGGTATTTTAAATTGCCCTTTTTTGGAACGAGGTATCTTGTTCAGAATGAGACTTGGTAAAAAAAGCCTCGTTTCCTAACCATTTTTTTTTAAAAGATAGTTATTAGCGCTATTTGCTATCAGCGAATTTGTAAAATGTATGTTTTTTAATACGAAAATAAACAAGTCCAAACTATGATATTATAATCAGGGAAATAGGAATGGCAAGAATTACACGCCATAGTTGAAGATGTAAAACTATTGAAGACACATAGCTACCTTGCCTTGATTAATTTATTGCCCAATCAGGTTTAGGTGTTAAGTAAAAACTGTGGTGTTGTGGAAGCTAAATTGGGGTTGTAAATTAATCATGGTAGCTGTGTGTTTTACACCTCCAACTAACTATCACGGACAACAAATTAGTGTTTATCTGATCTAAATACAACAAATAATCCATTCTTATTATTAAAAAAGTATTAAATTTCATCACATATTTCCAATACGCCAGTTTATTTTTTATATTTATTGTAAAAAAATAACTTGACCATAGCATTGATTGTTTCTGTTGATACCCCATAACATTGCGCAAAATATTATTGGAGCAAAGTCATATAAACGCACAGCGATAAATTTGTCGGCTTTATACCAATTGTCAATTAAATGGGATATTTAATTAAAACCAGACCCGAGGCTAGCGGCTCCCCCCCCCCCCATGGATGTTCCTATCGGAATTTTTCTGTCTGCGTCGGAAAAAAATTGCTGGTTAGCTATGCTCGCATTTTCACCGGGAGAGAGTTTTAGTACGACATATCCTCTCAAATTCGGCCGGGAGATAGTTAATGTCGGCTGGAAACTCTTAATTTTCCGACACATTCGCCACCTGCATGTCATAGAGGCCTAAATTCCCTCTCACAGCTTCTAATTTTCGCGCTCTCCCCTCCTCCTGCTTACGGCAGTCGGCGATGACCTTCGTTCATTAATTTTTTGTTGTCGGAAATTTATCTTCCTCGCCCCCCTTATGTCGGCTAAATTTTGATTTCTGGCTTCGGGCCTGATTAAAACGTTTAATTATGAAGACAGATGGGTATAATTATGCGAAAATAATTTATGGTATGGTGTGTATGGTGTGTAAATAGTATGCTTATGCAATATGCAAGTACGGTTATTTATAATGTGTGTCGTTAGCCAATAGCTGTTGTAAATTTTCCCGCGTGTAGACCGTCTTTAACCAATGAACAATTATCGTTGTTTGATGCGCGTAGTAATGTACTTCAGCCATCATGGATATTATATGAATGACAGAAAGAATAAAACGATAACGAAGTTCTATCAGTGAATATGCAAGTACGGTTATTTATAATGTGTGCCGTTAGCCAATAGCTGCTGTAAAATTTCCCACGTGTAGACCGTCTTTTTCCAATGAACATTTATCGTTGTTTGATGCGCGTACAGCCATCATGGATATTATATGAATGACAGAAAGAATAAAACGATAACGAAGTTCTATCAGTGAATATGCAAGTACGGTTATTTATAATGTGTGCCGTTAGCCAATAGCTGCTGTAAAATTTCCCGCGTGTAGACCGTCTTAAACCAATGAACAATTATCGTTGTTTGATGCGCGTACAGCCATCATGGATATTATATGAATGACAGAAAGAATAAAACGACGACGCAGTTGTATCAGTGAATATTTTTAAAATCTTTTTTTCTATAAATTGTAACCACATATACGGCTCTCGGTAAAGTAGTAGTTTGGAGTAAAATCTAAATGTCTTGTGTTATTAAACACTGTTCATTTCTCGACAACGTACGAGAAATTAGATCTTGTATAAAAACTAAACACCTTCCAAAAGTAGACGATCGATGGCAAAACTAGAACGTTTTTCTAAATCTACACGGTAGCACAAACTAGACGGTTTTTGAAGAATCTTGACGGTATTTAACACATTCTTGACGTGTATTAGATTCTAGATGATAATGGTAGTTTATTACCTTTTTTCGTAAAAACTTGTAGATTCCCGGTCCCTAGTGTAATATGGAGGCAAACATGCTTCCGGATGTTGACTAAATCCTTGCGCCTGGGACAGTAACTATTAAAAAAAATCAAGAGAGCTTGAGTATACCACGGTATAATTTCGGATACTATGCGCATATCAACAGTTTTATGACATTTAAACTAGTTTGCTACATGATTTATGGTCATTAATAGCATTTCAAATGTGAATGCCCCCTCCAGTATTGCAGAGACATTTCTAGACAGTTGCTGATGGCTAACTACATTTGTAAAAAACATAAATGAAATGAAAACTGTTGAAAAATAATTATCAGAAATTCTTTATTACTAAGTGGCAACCCTAAAAGACCGATTTTTGGTTGCCCCCCTAGATGTACTTGGATTTTAAAAAAAATTGAGATTAGTTATCAGGCCTGCTAGTGGAACAATCTGGCTGATCTACATGAAAATCCAACAACATAAGGGCAATGTGTGCACCCTAATACTGGGTCCACAACCTTGATATACCACATTTTAACACTATTAAGAGTACAAACGGCGGCCATTTTGTCTGGCAATTGTGGTCCGATTTCCCTGAAATTCAAACTCAACCTTCGGTATGGTGTAACGGTGATAGAGTCAAGCTTTTTTTCAATCGGATAATAATCATAACCTCCAGAGGGACCATAGGCGATTTTTCGGGCAATCAGGGGCCATAATTCAGAAAGCTACGATATGATATGCGCAAATAACGAAAGGGACCAAGATCTTTGGGTTATAACCATGCATTTTAAGTTTTATCAAAATTGAATCAAAATTGTGACCTATACTGAGTCCACAACCTTGATATACCTTTTTATAACAGTATTCACGTACATGCGGCGGCCATTTTGTTCCGAATTTTTCCGAAATTCAAACACAACCATCCTTAGGGTGTAACGGTGATATAATCAAACGATTTTTTAAATCGGATAATAATTGTGACCTCCAGAGGGACCACAAGCTAAACAAAGACGATTTTGCGTATAATCAGGGGCCATAATTCAGGAAGTTACAATCCGATATGCCCAAATATCGAAAGGAACCAAGATCTTTGGGTAAAAACCATAAATTTCAAGTTTCATCAAAATCGAATTAAAATTGTGACCTCTACAGGGTCCACAACCTTGATATACCATATTTTAACAGTATTCGCGTACGAATGGCGGCCATTTTGTATGGCAATTTTGGTCCAATTTTACCGAAATTCGAACTCAACCTTTCTTAGGGTGTAACGGTGATATAATCAAACGATTTTTTAAATCGGATAATTATTGTAACCTCCAGAGGGACCACAAGCTAATTAAAGACGATTTTGCGTATAATTAGGGGCCATAATTCAGGAAGTCACGATCTGATATGCGCAAATATTGAAAGGAACCAAGATCTATGGGTTATAACCATGCATTTCAAGTTTCATCAAAATCAAGTTAAAATTGTGATCCCTACAGGGTCCACAACCTGGATATACCATTTTTTAACAGTATTCGCGTACGAACGGCGGCCATTTTGTATGGTAATTTTGGTCCGATTTTTCCGAAATTTGAACTCAACCGTCCTTAGGGTGTAACGGTGATATAATCGAACGGTTTTGCAAATCGGATAATAATTGTGACCTCCAGAGGTACCACGAGCTAAAATAGGTGATTTTTCGGACAATCAGGGGCCATAATTCAGGAAATTACGTTCCGATAGGCGCAAATATCGAAAGGAACCAAGATCTTTGGGATATAAACATGCATGTCAAGTTTCATCAAAATCGGTTCAAAATTGTGACCTCTATAGGGTCCACAAGCTAAAAACGTGATTTTTCGTACAATCAGGGGCCATAATCCATGAAGTTTTGATCCGATACGTGCCAATATCGAAAGCAGCCGAGATCTTTGGGGGATAAACTTATATTTCAAGTTTCGTCGAAATCGGGTAAGAATTGTGACCTGTAGAGAGTCCACAAACAATTGTGGACGGACGGATGTCCGGACGGACGGACAGGGGCGACGACATAATACGTCCACATGAAAATGTGGGCGTATAAAAACCCTGACAGAGAAACAGGTCATTTTAAAAAAATTAGATGAAGATATTCTAGATAAATTATCTGAGGACGATGGTATCGAAAGTGAAATTTTTGACAGTAATGAGTTTTTAGAATATATTTTCAGTGAAATCATTAGGCTCGATAGAATTTTACAGGCTCCTGTATCAAATAAAGTAAGTGTTGATAGTTCTAATTTAAGGCAGAATTCAGTAGGCCAAAGTGAAAATCAATCAACCGGAACAATCGGTGAGACTGGTGACCAGTTGCTAGGCAATGCCAATGTGGGTGAAGATATTGCATCAGCCAACCTGAATATTAGCCAACAAGAGCACAATGTAGGTGTTTCACATCAACCTGTCAATGAAGTACAGTCAAACCTCTGAATAAGGGCCAAGCTACCAATATTGACTCTTGATAAATTTTCTGGAGACGCTCAGCAGTGGCAAGCATTCTGGGATAGTTTTTCGTCTGCAATCGATTCAAATCCTGATTTATCAAAAGTGGACAAGTTTAGTTATCTTAAAAACCTGTTAGATGGCACCGCTGCATCGGCTATTTCTGGCCTTTCTCTATCAAGTGAAAATTATGATTCAGCCATAAGGCTTTTGAAAGAAAGATTCGCCAAATCACAAGTCATCATAATTAGCCACATGGACTCGTTGCTAAATCTAAAACCTGTCACAGATTCAAATGACATCAAGAAACTTCGAGTTTTCTATGACACTGTGGATTCTAGCATTAGGAATCCTAACGCTCTTGGAATTTCATTACTTATCACTCGCCAATTTGATTCTGATAAGTGGAATTTTGATGAACTTTTTATCTGCTATCAAACGAGAACTTGAAACTAGAGAAAGGTGTTTTTTTCATGAAATCTAAAACCTGTCACAGATTCAAATGACATCAAGAAACTTCGTGTTTTCTATGACACTGTGGATTCTAGCATTAGGAATCCTAACGCTCTTGGAATTTCATTACTTATCACTCGCCAATTTGATTCTGATAAGTGGAATTTTGATGAACTTTTTATCTGCTATCAAACGAGAACTTGAAACTAGAGAAAGGTGTTTTTTTCATGAAATCTAAAGAATCAAGTGCAACTAGTACTACTACTAGGCCAAATCGATCAGAAGACTTTCAGAGATTCAGACCTAAACCAACAACCGAATCTACATTACTAACTGGTAATAGGCCTGATTATAATAATGTAAAAACTCTGTATTGTAGTTTTTGTGCTAATCCACATGCATCTATAAACTGTAAAACTATTATTGATCCATCAACCCGATAATCAATTCTACGGAAGAAGGGGAAATGTTTTTGTTGTTTACGAAGACTTTCAGAGGTTCAGACCTAAACCAACAACCGCATCTACGTTACTAACTGGTAATAGGCCTGATTATAATAATGTATAAACTCTGTATTGTAGTTTTTGTGCTAATCCACATGCATCTATAAACTGTAAAACTATTATTGATCCATCAACTCGAAAATCAATTCTACGAAAGAAGGGGAAATGTTTTCGTTGTTTACGATCAGGACATCTAATCAGAAACTGCCCAGCTAAATTCAAATGTTTTAGTTGTGCAGAAGGTGATCATAATGCTGCTATCTGTGGTAGTAATTGTAAATCTAATTCAAGGGATGAGACCACTGTACGGTTTACTGATCCTAAATCATCAAGTACTAATACTATGTGTATTAACAGTACTAGTGACACTGCTGTGTTATTGCAAACTGCTGTGACAAATGTAGGTTGCCCGGATAATCAGACAAAAGTGAAAGCCAGATTAGTTTTTGATAGCTGCAGTCAATGGACTTAAGCCGTTAGCAGAGTCTGTAACAAACTTCAAGCGCCATCAATCAGGGAGGACAATTTACTTATAAAACTTTTGGAGATGATTCTCCAAGACTGAAACCCTGTGAACTTGTTCAGTTGTCAGTGACAACACGTAACGGAATGGAAATCTATATCTACGCCTATAAGGTGCCGATTATTTGTAATCCTATCAGTAACCAAGCCATTAAAATCGCTCTACAGAAATACCCTCATCTGTCTGATCTGGAACTCACTGACGTCAATGATTTGGAAGTTGACATTCTAATTGGGGCTGATTATTATTGGTCATTTTTCAATGGTGTTACCCGACGGGGGAGTGAATGAATGAATGAAATGGGGTTTAACGTCCTACGCTTAAGCACCTAACCTGGGCCAATTGAAGACGGGCATACGCCATACAGTGTGCTATGAGGGAAATTTTACCAGGGCAGCGGCGCTACGGCCTACTTTTACATCGAATTCCAACTGCCAAGGGATCTTTTACGTGCACTCCAATTTGTACACGGGACCTCGGTTTTTCGTCCCATCCGAACGACTAGGCAGCTGTCCTTGTCAGGCCCTCCTTCTGCATCACTGACAAGGGGAAATCACACCGGAAAATCGAGATGAACTTTCTCGGCCAATGCAGGGATCGAACACTCGACCTCCAGGCTAGCGAACCAGCGCCTTATCCACTTAGCCACCGTGATCCCCCCGACGGGGGAGGGTCCCGGTCCAGTAGCTCTGTATTCAAATCTAGGATGGGTTTTATCCGGGCCTGTCGTTGTAGCGTGTAGAAATCAACAAGAGTGTACTGTCAATATCAGTGCTACGCATGTTCTCAAACTCTATACATAAATTCTAGTTCACGACGATGTATGTGATGTCAAACAGCAGTTATATAAGTTTAGGGATCTTGAAACAATTGGGATCAAGGAAAATGAAACTTCTGTATATGATGAATTAATTGAAGACATTGAATTTAATCAAGAAAGGTACGAAATAAAATTGCCTTTTAAAGGGGACCACGCTCATTTACCAGACAATTATGATATCTGTCAAATTAGGCTTCAAAGACTGTTAAGAAGGTTACAGTCGCAACCGGAAGTTCTAAGCGAATACAGCAGAATTATTTCAGATCAACTTAAAGAAGGAATCATCGAAGCTGTCTCAAGCGAAGGGTTATCTACACCATCAGTGAGTGACTGTCATTTTCTTCTGCATCGAGAAGTAGTGCGAACTGACAAGGACACTACAAAGGTTCGCGTTGTGTATGACGCATCAGCCAAATCGAAAAAATTTAGTCCTAGTCTTAACGATTGTTTATACGCAGGTCCATCACTCATACCTTTGATATTTGAAATTCTGCTTAGGTTTCGGTTGAAAAAGATAGCATTTACTGCAGATATCAAAAATTCAATTGTACCAGAACATCTTTATTATTTAAGATTTCTTTGGGTATTGAATCCTACCGATTAAAATTCACCAATTCAAGTTTATCGATTTGCAAGAGTTGTATTCGGCGTAACATCTAGTCCGTTTTTATTAAGCGCAACCTTACGTCATCATTTAAGTTTTTATGAGAGGGAAATTCCAGATTTTATACGCGATTTATCAGAATCACTTTACGTTGACGATTTTGCTTCAGGATCAGACTCTGTGGATTTATCTTTCGAAATTGTGAAAGCAAGTACATAGTATCTTTCAAAACGGTATCAAATTCTCCAGAACTTTTGAATCGAATTCATAGTGACTCTAATTTTCAGAATTCCAACATCAAACAGACAATCAAACTTCAGTGAAGGAAGAAGATGAAGGTTATTCGAAATATAGTTTTTCGCTTTGCTTGTTGAAATGAGTACTGTGCAACCCGTAACTCATAGCCACATTTATTGTTTTGCATTTGTAATTTTATGTCCGGTCATAACTCTTGTCTCATTTAGAAGTGTTAAATAAGTTTTAGTTACAACTCTACTTATGGATTACCTTACCTTTATCGAAATAAAATCCATAAAAAAGAAATTTCCATGTGTATGAATATCGCAACACACCTAACCATAAGTCGTATTAGATCACAGGAAATTTAAAAATCACAAATGAATTATCAATATTAATATTATTATTATTAAGAACATTTATATAGCGCACAATTCACATAGTGCTCAAATGCGCTTTACAAAGTAAGTAGTAAAAACAATATACAACACACAAAGTACAATACATAATTCAGAAATAAAATAAACTAACATTAAGTTTAATAAACTTATACATAAAACTGTAAATAATATAATATCAGAAAACTATTGAATAGAAAATAAGACTAATTATATATCACGATCTGGATCAAAATACACTTTCTTCGAAAAATACTTTAATTATAAATTAAAAGCATTTTTAAATAAATGAGTTTTAATATTTTTCTTAAAAATTGTAATAGTTGTAGAGTTTCTGATGTTAAAAGGTAATGAATTCCAAACTTTCTGTGCATGAATACTGAATGATCTATCACCTATTGTTTTTAATCTCGATCGCTTTTGACATAACAGTAAACAATCAGATGAGGACCTCAAAGTTCTAGAGGGCGTGTTAATTTGAATTAAATCGTTTAAATATGGAGGCGCAGAACCATTGAGGCATTTATAAACTAAGAGAAGCAATTTATATGCGATTCTAAAACGAATGGGTAACCAGTGTAATTTGATTAATAGGGGTAATATGAATATGATCAGTATGTTTAGATTTAGTGATGAGCCTAGCAGCTGAGTTCTGGACCATTTGAAGTTTGTGAATTAAATTATCAGGGATATCAGCTAAGAGAGAGTTACAGCTGTCCAGTCTAGAAGTTACAAGTGAATTTACAATGGTTTTTATAACATCAGGGGCTAAAAATTTGTACGAATTTTACTTATGTTTCTGAGATGAAAGTAAAATACTTTACAAATATTATTGATTTGATTGCTCATGGTCATATAACTGTCAAAATATACACCAATGTTTCTGGCGGACTCAGCAGCTTTGATATTGTGTGACCCTATTAAAATGTTAACATCACTTTTCAATTTCAACACAGACGATTCGGATCCAAAAAGGATGAACCCTGTTTATCGTCGTTTAATTTTAAAAAAATAACAGACATCCATGATTTAATTTCTGATATACACACTTCAATTTGTTTCTTTGAATAATTAGAAAAGGCAGGTTTAAAAGCGATATAGAGTTGAGTATCGTCTGCGTACAAGTGAAAGTCTACACCATATTTTTGAGCAATGTCTCCAAGGGGGGGTTGTATAAACTGTAAAAAGAATCAGCCCTAAAATTGAGCCTTGGGGCACTCCATAATGAAGGTCCTTCTGCTCAGAGAGCTTGATGTGTATCAACACTGCCCGACATCTTAAATGAAGATAAGACCGAAAAATTGCTAGAGAAGAGCCAGACACTCCAAATTCAGAATATAGCCTAGACAGTAACATTTCATGGTCTACAGTTTCTAATGCGGCGGACAAATCTAGTAGTACCAGCATCACATATTTTTTGTTGTCCATGGACATCAAGATATCATTTTGAAATTTTAGTAGAGCAGTCTCAGTTGAGTGAAATCTTCTATATACACTTTGGTATTTATCTAACAAATTATTTCGACACAAATGAGATTTGAACTGATCAGCAATACATTTTTCAAGGATTTTGAAAGAAAACTTAAATTTGATACATGTCTGTACCGTATTTTGCAGTGTATAAGGCGCACTTTTTTTACCAGATATTTTTATTTACAGAAGGGGTGCGCCTTATAGATAGTAGTAAGCAAATCTGGGCTTTTCCCCCCCCGTGTCAACATTGGCGTCTGTCTGAAGTTGATGGTGTTGGCATTCCCCGTGCAATAAAGATGGCGGCCATTTTACAGACCACAATTCAGTATACTGTTAGTCATAAACGACAGTGCTAACAGTATGGGCCTATAGCTGTTTAATGTTAGCCATATTAAAATATCTGCAAAATTATTGTTGATATGCTATTTCAACGTTTTTCATGACGTCCACTACAATCGACTATTTCAAACTCATTCAAATAACGAAAATTTCAAAGTTACACACATAGTCTTACCGTGGGCGAAAATTTTGTCCACCGAAATAGCCATTTCCATTCTGATAAATAAGTAACAAGTACATGTATCGGGTGTAAATCACAAATGAATTAAATGCCTTCATGTTGGGATTTCAAATACACATAGCCTGAAGTCACCTTCAACCTTGCTTTTTTCACATGTACATTAACACTACCAGTGGGCTAATACTTTGATGGCCTTTCATTTCGGCACCAAACAGTCTGGCTTAATGCTACAAACTGTCAGTCAAGATTACTAATTAATTACTGGATTCACACGTGTCATCAAAAGGAATTGATAATGCACGATTTCCTTCACACAAGTACCCTTTGATGTTAGCTCTTTGATGTGAATACTCTCACCTCAGTTACTATAATCTAAATTCTGTCGGGACTAGATTTCATTCACAAGAACTTGTTGTTGAGTGAAAATGTCCGCGGAAAATATGCAAATTAATATTTGTTTCTGTGATAATTATTGAAAAACGAACAGGATTATTATTTAGGATATTTATCGTCTAATGTATAAATACGGTAGGCAGTTTGTTCGTTGCATTTATATGTTCAAGTATAAAAAAAGAAATATATTTAAAGGGGTGATCATGATGGGGCTATTTCAGACATGATGAATGTTCACTCATATTTTATACATTTATACACCGGGTGTTTTCTTTGCGCAATACTGTCTTATAATTTAAACATATAACCGTTTTAAGTCACGGACAGTTTTTCATTCAACATGGATTCAGTGATTGACCCATTGTTATAAATTACCGGTATAGTTAGTGATCAACCAGTGAGTTGTTACAGTTTTATATACGAAGTTGTTTGTAGTTAACAAAATCATTGTTTCCTTGATTGGTATTAAAAATTATAATGTATTATTTTACGGCTACAATCTGAGTATTGTCATGACGCGTGAAGTGGGCGGGGCAACGGACGCTATCGATTGTTTGTCAGTTGTTTTCATAATTTACGAGTAAACATGGATTTGTTGTTTCTCTTTTACCGGTAGTCAAGATTTAAGTCGTGAGTAGCTGATCATGAGAAATTATTTCTATAGTTAACAGACGTACCGTTAAAAGTTATGAAATAATCAATTGTATGTTATAATTAATAGAAACAAATGTAACAAAAGCAATTTATTTCATAATTATATAGCTTGATATGGCTAAACATTGGTAATTATTATAACTGTAAACAATAGAGTTTGACCCTGTTTCGGGAGATCGCAGTGGATTTGAGTCATGTATGGTATGGCACGAGTTTCATGGGGCGCTGGGAAAGGGGTGCGCCTAAACCACGCATATTTTTTTCCCCTGAAACACCCCTGCCAAAGTCGCATGCGCCTTATACACCGGAAAATACGGTAATTTTTGTCAATACTTGGATCAAGTGACGCCTTCTTTATAAGGGGAGCGATAGCCGTGGCGAGGGTTCAATCCAAGCTCAGGGCAAGAACTTTATCATTGTAAGTGAGAGGGATATTCGGTCTCCTGTCCGATCAGGCAGGTTCCCCCCCCCCCCCCGAGTTCTTTAGTTTCTTCCTGCAGTAATGATCGAAATCATTCGCACGATCTGTGCCAAGGGCCAAATTGGAAAAAGGCCTCAGGCCTAATTTGCTACCCTTGTAAAATGACGCGATTATTATTATTATAATTTATTATTAAGCTATTTTCATAGGCTGTGGAAATATACTGAGTTGAAGTGAAGTGTTCACAATATCTAATATGGTAGGGAGGAAAAGGGGTAGGTTCTGTTTGATGAGCCAGGAAGGTGCTGGATCCAAAGATGCGGATTTCATGGAGTTGATTATGTTACATAATTATTTTTCACTAAGAACGTTAAATTCATCAAAAGCGATAATGTCATATGTTTTAGTAACTTTTTAATAACCACTGGAGTTGAAATTGCTAGATTATTACGTATTTTAGATATTTTTCAGAAAAGAAATCTGCAAATCTGTTTGGAAAATCGGCACAATTTTCCGAAGGGAGTGTAGTTTTGCCGTAGTTCGAATCTAACAAAGTATTAACAACTTTATAAAGGTCATTCTAGTGATTTGTAGTGTTAGATATTTTTTCGGAATAAAAGGCACATTTCGAGGATTCAATAAGTGATTGAACATTTAATCGAGCAGAATTATAAATGTCCTTGTGGACCTTTTACCCAGTAAGACGCCATTTTTTTTCGCTGGAATTTCTGACTTTTTTGGCTGCATCGATGTCTGAGTAATACCATTCCGATCAAGGACGCAACACTACCGTTTTCTTCTGGAGCGGGAGGACATTCTCAATAACATACTTAAATGAACTATTTTAAATGTCTACCTTCTTGTTGACATCAGCATTAGCAAGAGAGTTTCTGAAGGGCGATTCTTCTAGCTTTTGCTTAAACAGATCAATATCTAATGTTTTAAACTTTCGATATTCCGGCGTTTCCCAACTTCGGTCGCAAGCACTTTTCATGGGGTCGCGGACTAGTCTGAGAACTTTTTTAAAAAATACGTTATCTTTTCATGTAATCTATCTATACATCTTCAATAAAAGGTTTGATTGCGCTTTAACTCCGCACATCTTATCAAGGCCTTCACGTAGCACTCTACAATCTACATTTTTCGTCACTAATTTTGATGGTCTAGGACCCAGCCTTAGACAGCTCAGATTTCTCGATAGAAGGTCAGCTCCGTTTCTTCGACTCTCAAAGAAAACTGGCACCGGAATTTTTTTGGAATTTCTAGTGTTTGCTTTCCTGACTGTCATCGAGCCCTAACAAAACACCAATTTTACTTTTCGTGTCATTGAATATCAAAAATTTTTTGACTATGGATTAAAACATTTTGTCAGGAGCCACTCTACTTTGTGCGCCTTTTTGGGCATCGATTATTATTTGTGAATGTAAATGCAACAGTCTTGATTGGATGGTTGGAATTCAGAGTGGGATTTTGGTTACAAAACCATTGGACTTTTTTTTGGAGTAGCTTACACGGGCTAGAATAGCAGAAAACGCATTTGCGGTGATTAAATTTTACCTGGGAGGGCGAGGCCACCATATCGCACGACGATTGATTGGTTGTTTGGAATTCGGGTCAGCTAGGTAGGCTATATTGGACCAAATTAAAGTTGCTGTATTCACAGACTGGAATAGCAGGGAAGCGTGTTTGCGACAGATAAATTTTCTCCACCTTAATTAGGCTATATTAGATCACTTTGAAGTTGCTTTGTTCACCGGCTGAAATAGCAGGGAACGCGTTAGCAGCCGTTAAATATTCCATTTTTTTTTTCGGACGGGGGGTGGGTGGTGGACAGTAAGCTCTGCATCTTCGCCTCTCGAGGAAGACAGGTGGTGGTGTCTGGAAACTCGATATTTCAGGTTCTGCTCCCCTAACTGTCATCGAGCCTGTATGCCTATGCCGAGAGTCCTCAACTAGACCGGCAGTTCACGATATCGTGTTATAACCAGATCAAGTGTGTGGCCGTGTTGGTAAAGACACATGTTGTTGAAGGGAATACTGGTCTAAAACCTCTAGATACAGAAAGTGAGTTCAGCAATGTTTTAAATTCGTCTAAAAACAGGGATTCTTGACATTTAGATGGGGGTCGGTACACCAACACTAGCCTAAGTTTACAATTTTTAGTCGATACAATAGAATCAAGATATTCAAAGGAAGACAAATTTAAATGTTTCTGGAGATAGTTGATTTGTATATAAGTGAGACACCCCCTCCCCTCTTGAGTCGAGTAGCATTCTTAAAGTTGTAGCCCTTTGGAACTAGAGATGCCAATGTAACATTGTCATGGACATTACCTAGCCAGGTCTCTGTTATAGCAAACAGGTCACATTCGGAATCAGTAAGAGTGTCATTTAACTCTGAAGCTTTGTTGTTCACGGATCTGGCATTTAACAGTAGAGCCTGGAACTTTTGAGTCGTAAGGCCTTTTACAATTTTTGGTTCTGTTAGGTTTGAATGATTTACAGCTCTCACACTATGCAAATGGTTGCGTTTTTGGGAAACACGAACAGGAATATAGTCATAGATTTCCTCAAATTTGTTACAAATAGAGCGAGTAGGCTAATTGAGATGACATAATTCAAGTTTACTGCCATGGTTGTGCTGATCATTATTGTTATTAATTACCAATAATAACGTTCAACTGTCGCGTTTATCACCTCCAAAAGAGTTTTTAATGCAGAACACAAAGTAAATTGTATGTGAGTGGCTTCAAAAAAACGTAAGTTGTCAAATCACCCTTTGAACTTTCAGTATTCCCGTGATCGAAAGGAACAAAATGTAAAAATAGCCAACTGCAAGACCATGTGCTATGATGCGTAGACATGTTGTCTCCCATGTTTAACCAATTGATTTGATTATGTGCTATTTATATCTGCTGCAAATACAGGTCACATGTCATTAAAGGGACCAGCCATAATTTCAAAGAATCTGTAAATTACACGTTCATGAACGTATGAAATTTAAACGCCAAAATATAGAGGAATAGTGTATTTACCTTGTCTGAAAATTTCAGTTCAAAATATTGAGTAGTTCGAACGTGAATGCAAAAAAAGCTCAACTGGACACTAGCTCTTTTAAGTTTTTCTTTTAAATTGTTATGATACCAATTTTCACTTAATCAAAAGAGAGCTTTAAAAGTGAGTCAATAAGGTTAGATTGAAAGCTGCACATAATATAGACTCGTTTTATCCAGACACTTCTATGCATCAAAGCACATGGTCTTGCAAGAACGCCAAAATATAGAGGAATAGTGTATTTACCTTGTCTGAAAATTTCAGTTCAAAATATTGAGTAGTTCGAACGTGAATGCAAAAAAAGCTCAACTGGACACTAGCTCTTTTAAGTTTTTCTTTTAAATTGTTATGATACTAATTTTAACTTAATCAAAAGAGAGCTTTAAAAGTGAGTCAATAAGGTTAGATTGAAAGCTGCACATAATATAGACTCGTTTTATTCAGACACTTCTATGCATCAAAGCACATGGTCTTGCAAGAACCGTGCAGTTGGCTATTTTTACATTTTGTTCCCTCAATCACAGGAATACCGAAAGTTCAAAGGGTGATTTGACAACTTACATTTTTTGAAGGCGCTCACATACAATTTACCTAGTGTTCTGCATTAAAAACTCTTTTGGAGGTGATAAACGTGACAGTTGAACGTTATTGATAATTCATTTGGGTTTTTAATTTCCTGTGATCTAATACGACTAATGGTTAGGTGTGTTGCAATATTCATACACATGTAAATTTATTTTTTATGGATTTTATTTCGACAAAAGTAAGGTACTCCATAAGTAGAGTTGTAACTAAAACTGAATCTTAAAGTGTTTTCTTATTTAACACTTCCAAATGAGACAAGAGTTATGACCGGACATAAAATTACGAATGCAAAACAATAAATGTGGCTATGAGTTACGGGTTGCTTGGTACTCATTTCAACACGCAAACCAATAAACTGCCAATGAGTTACCGTCATTTCAACACGGAAAACAATAAATTGACAAAATAAAATATATATAGACATAGCTTGTCGCTATTCCGAGTATATAGCGACAAGCTAAATTATTATAAATTACGACAGATTACGGTCCATATTTATATTTTAATAAAACATGTACGATGTCTTATGTTCATCAACAAATACCTGTTTGATTCAGTTATAACAACTATCGAGAAAACACACCAATTAAACAATACACAGCCGGTCATTTGTTTTTAACCGGGTCATTCGTTTTTAACTCGTCGGTTAATTAACATACCCGGTACAGAAAACTACCGCACCAGAGTTTTTCACCCCTAGCGATAATTAAGTCACCTTGTTATTTAACACACCTATGTAGAGTTATAATCCGAATTTTATTTTTTTTATCGAGATACATAGGTATTTATCCTTTTGCTTGTTTCTTTATCCTTTTGCTTGTTTCTTATAAGCAAACGTAAGTTTTTACCTTTACCTTTCTCAGTGATAATCAATCAGACAATCTAATATTTTATTTTTTAGAAAATATGCAGTGCTATTCAATCTGATTCAGTAACCAAACGGTTGGTATTGAGTGTTGCTTCCAGGTTTTATGACCCTTTGGGGTTGATATCACCGATTGTTTTGAGTTTCAAATTGATGTTTCAGAAAATATATATATGTACTCTCAGTTTAGACTAGGATAACGAGTTGGATGAAAACTTTGTATCAGACTGGAAGAATTTGTTACTAGATGTAGAAAAGACTAATATTATTCAAATACCAAGATGTTATTGTATCAAACTTTATTGTTATCAATCTGAAATCGAACTACATGTGTTTGGTGGCGCATCCGATCAGGCTTATGGTACTTGTATTTAGCTATTGTGTAAACATGAGTCATCTACCCATTGTAACCTTTTGGCATCAAAGACTCGTGTAGCACCATTATTATCTAAACAAACAATCTCCAGATTGGAACTCTCAGCATGCCTAATATCTGCACGGCTTGCTGTTAGTGTCTTGAACGCGTTAAATCATTTGACAATCAATCAAGTATATTATTGGTCAGATTTAAGCTGGATCAGAAATACCAATAACGAATACAAGCAATTCGTACAGAATCGGGTTACAGAAATCAGACGAATTTCGCCAATAGAGAATTGGAATTATTGTCCAACTTCAGGCCCCGAGTTCACAAAGCATACTTAAGTACAAATCTATGCTCAATTTTGAGAATTTTCTCTAATCAAACGTTCTCAAAATAAATGGAGTTTCACAAAACAATTTGAGAACATTTTTGTTCTCAAAGTTGAGAAAGTTCTCAAATATTTGAGAAAGCTGCTAAGCGTACTTAAGTCTAAAATTTTTACAGATATTTTATTAATAGTAGGTCTATGCTAATACTAATAGTACAATTATTTATAAATATAGTATTTATGATTTTTAAAACGGCATTAATTTCATAACATTCAAGCTTTGTTTTTTTTTATATTGATTAAAATTAGTTTTTTAACTGTCAGTTCCTTATTTAAATCTTACACACAATGTTATTACTTAGTTAGAGATAGGGCCTACTTCTTTGTTTTATGTTATAGTTATGATACTTTTTTTACTTTTCCAATGCCCCTCTTTTTTGTTATAAATTGTCTGAAATAGTAAACAATATCTAAATGGTAGATTTAGTTAGAATTTGTAATTTAATTTATAGGCCTACTTATAGGCCTATTTTGACCGTGATTCGTGTGAATGTGATATTTATCTAATATCACTATATTATTAGTATTTTATATTACTAAGTATCACTACTAATAAAGATTAAACTTGTTGAACTTTTAATATTGATTTGATTTGTGTGAATAAGATAGTAGGCCTACCTGTAGGCTAAAGATTTAGGGACAAGTACATTAATAAATGGGCCTAAGCTAAACTTACGACACCTATTTTCTTTCATTTTGGAAATTTTCCCTAAGGCACCACACCCCTTTATTTTACCAAATAAAGTAGCTTCCCTATATATTCTTCTATTAGAATCATCTCCTCTGCGTTTGATTAATTAGCGGCCCTCTTCCTGCCACCGCCTTCCATTTTTAGTTTGTGACAAGCATAACAGACGACGTTGGAATGTGTTTGTTGACATTTTTCGTTACAGCGAATGTCATAATAATAGTAACTCTATTTAAGAAGGAAAAGGATAAGGCTGTAGAAGCATTTCTACCATCCTGCCCTTCGTGAAAAAAGATAATTATATTATAATAATACAAAGACTAAAAAAAGATGATAGGAGCTTGTTCATTTGACCCAATTATATAAGCAGCATCTTCAGTCGAGTTTTCATTGAATAAAAACAATAATTCACTCGGTTTGTTCATAAATATTTGTTCAATTACAAGTGGAAATAAAGTAAAAATGATAATAATATAGTTATTACTACAATTCCATTCATTTCTTATTGAACCCGCTAATTCTACGGTGTAAAACACTGGTATCTAAAAATAGATTTTATTCCTAGTGATTTCATTGGCTAATAGATAGAGCTGACCCCAGTCGCTTGTAGCATTGAAAACAAATAACATGACGTAATCGATGACTCCGTTAAATAGAATACTCCAGCTGAGAATTTGCTCAACTGCTTTTGTGAACACCAAAATTGAGAATGTTCTCAACTTGAGAATATTCTCAACTTTGAGCAGAAATATTGACTGAGATTTTTGGCCTGAAAATCCTGCGGACATCTTGTCAAGAGGAAGTACATCAACCGAACTAGCTGATAATCAAAAATGGTGGAATGGTCCTCATTTTTTGTGTCTATCTAAAGAGGAGTGGCCTCATTAATCAAATGAATCTTGTAATCAAAACGATATCGAACTTGCCAATAAATCTAAGAGTGTAGTCTCTAGTGTTATCTCTTCTAAGAACAATCAGCCAAACTTGAACTTAGAAGCTATCATATCTGCACCGAAGTTCAGTCGGTTATCAACTCTTCTTAGAGTTTTGCATATGTATTGATCAATCTAATCCTAATCAAGGAGAACTCAGTTTTGAAGAACTGAAATCAGCTGAAAATCTGTGGATCAAAACTGTTCAATCAAACATCAAACTGGATGATAAATTCAATCAAGGATCTGTCTCACTCAATCTAGAGAAAGACAACAACGATATTCTTCGAGGTTATGGAAGAATTGAATATTCAAATCTAGATTATGACGCGAAATATCCAGCATTTCTATCAGAAAATCATCATCTTACGTCATTGATCATCTGGAAATGTCATGAAGATGTCATGCAGAATGGGGTACAAGAAACTCTATCTCAATTCAGAACCAAGTATTGGGTAGTTCGTCGTCGGCAAATCATTAAAAGTGTCATATCAAAATGTGTGATCTGTAGGAAATTAGAAGCTAAGGCATATGGAACTCCTATCGCACCTCTTTTACCAGCGTTTCGATTAAGTGATGACTTTGTTTTTTCTTACATTGGAGTAGACTATGCAGGTCCTTTATTCGTGAAAGATATCTATTCAAAATCTGAAGACATGCATAAGGTTTATATCGCTCTCTATACGTGTGCTAGTAGTGGTGCTTTGCATCTAGATCTAGTTCCTGACGCTAGCTCAGCCACATTTATCCGTAGTTTCAAGAGATTCATAGGACGTCGGGGTATTCCTACTGCATACTTAATATCAGACAATGGGAAAACGTTTAAAGGTTAAAATCATTTCTACAATCAAAAGGAGTCAAATAAAGATATAACATGGAACGCTCGCCATGGTGGGGAGGATTCCTTGAACGCATGGTTTGATCAGTCAAGAGCTGTTTGAAGAAATCATTGGGGATGTTGCGCTTAACGCTTAACGTACGAAGAGCTACTAACTCTGATCATTCAAATTGAAGGTGTTCTTAACTCGACACCTTTGACATATCTGTGTGATGATGGTGGTGGTTGAACCATTAACTCCATCGCAACTAGTAATCGGAAGGAGATTGTTATCAGAACCTACTAATACTGTAAAGCCAGAAGTTATCAATCAAGATTCGTATGTTTGCGGTAAATATTTGAAAACTGTATTAGATCATTTCTGGAATAGGTTGAGGCGCGAGTATGTAACTGATTTACATGAACATAATAAATTCAATCAAACAAAGGGACAATCAGCACAAGTTGGTGATGTTGTAATCGTATACGGGGATAAAGTACCGAGACATAATTGGAACATTGCGCATATCAAACGAACTCAAGAAGGTCGTGATGGAAATATTCGTTCACCAATCTGGAAAACTTATTCGGATGAATAGATCTCTTCAGAAATTGTATCCTATCGAACAATGAGAATTAACTGTAGTTTGTGTATTCAATCAATTTTTCAATTTTCATTTTCTATTATTGACTGGCGTCAATAAGGGGGAGTGTGTTATGAAAATATTGTAATCTGTCATTAATCAGTTAAAGGGAGATAACTACACTTAAGCTAAGTGTCATCGACTCTCTGGAATGAAATGGGGTTTAACGTCCTACTGTTATGCACTTAACCAGAGCTAATTGAAGACGGGACTCTCTGTGAAGTTGGAGGTTTTGTTGCCAGGAAAATTTGAGTTTGTAAAGAAAGCATGTAACCACTACTAATGGTAATAAAATAATGTGATCTATCTACCAGCCTAATGTCTTCATATCAACTTATCTATCTCTCTGAGAAATCGACGGGGCATCAAATGAAAAACTAAAATACAGGGTACACAGCCTTGATATACCATTTTTTAACAGTATTTGCGTTGAAATGATGGCCATTTTGTATGGCAATTTTGGTCTGATTTTCCGAAATTTGAACTCAACCTTCCTTAGGGTGTAACAGTGATATAATCAACAATCTTTTAAATCGGATAATAATTGTGACCTCAAGAGGGACCACAAGCTAAACAAAGGCAATTTTGCGTATAATCAGGGGCTATAATTCAGGAAGTTAGGATCCTATATGCGCAAATATCGAAAGGGACCAAGATATTTGGGTTATAACCAGGGCTTCCACTTCAAAATTTTCACAACCGGTCATTTTTCCCGTGGAGAAAGTGATGGTATTTTTAGCATAAAATAAGAAGCCATAAAACAACATGATATTGAAATGCCATTCGAGTTTAATTGGGTCAAGGACAGTCACAAAGAAATTTAATCGTCTGCATTTATACCCACCCATCCCCTTAATAAAGGAACACCTGTAACCAATTATCATTTATTGAATTATATAATATAAAAATATAACAACAAGAAACTTTCGAAAGTACACTATTTTCTTACTTTTTTTACAACATCACCCGTATATAGGCCATACTCGTCGTATCTCAAATGGAACTGTTGTGGTATAACATCTTTAAATAGTCGATATTCGTGTTCATGTGACGTGTTATTGTCACTGGAGACAGTGTGCTCTACGAGAGCCGACTTTCTAAAATTTTGGGAACAATCACAAAACTATTCTTGGCGTTATATTTCTAACAACGATCTTTTAATTAACCTGTTCGTATACAGGACAAGTTAGACTGTTGACTATTTCTCCATACACGGCGAAAAGTAGTTCCGAGTGATTAATGCATTTAAATTATTAAAAGCCATTCAATGTACAATAATTAACATACTTTTTAAACTAATTAATATATTATTAACTCGTATCAATATTTAGGGAGCTCAAAGAAGATCGTTCTTGTATTTGCACTCGATAACATGTAAAGATTGATTCACAGTGTATCAAAATGGCGGCCAGCGTAAATAGTTCATTGTGTCAAGTAAAGTAACGACAATCAGTTGTTACATAAAGGAAACAAAAGGATTAAAAAAAACAACCGACAATACATTTTTGTGTAGGAGTATTAAATCTTAACCACGGGAATGTTTGTGACAAGATTTTAAGACAGAATTTGTCTTCCACGTGGGCCGATGTTGAAAAAAGGCGGTCGGAATGATTTGACGACAATTGTTATTCTGAGAGGTTTGGAATTTCAACATTTTGAAATGATATAAAGCATGCAAACATTTCTGCTTCATATATCATTCGCATGCTTAACTCTAGTTATCAAGTAAATATAGCTGCACGAGCGATGAAAGTCGGCAAATATGCTGTAAAAACAACTCGGTTTTAAGAATGGTCACACAGTACTGATTAAAAAATAAAACTCAGTTAATTAACGTGATTATATGTCAAGCTTTTAATCTGTTTGATATTGATCCTCTGTTGATTGTGAGTACAGCCATATACACAAGGATAATTGATTGGCAGTGGTGTCAATTCGCGGACTACTGAACACTGTTAATTTGATTATACCCGACAGTTTACATCACGACACGCACGGAGTTTCGTCGAGTCCAGGATTTTATGATTTAGCACAAAATATGCCATATTTCCGGCATGCAAAATGACCTATGGGTCTGATCGGGTGTAGGTCATTTTCCAGAGCCGCAGGTCCCGACCGGCATATACGGCCGAAATGGAACCCTTGATTATAACCATGCATTTCAAGTTTCAACAAAATCAAATTAAAATTAGGACCTCTACACATTAGGGACCGGGGAATCTACAAAGTTTTACGAAAAAAGGTAATAAACTACCCTTATCACCTAGAATCTAATACACGTCAAGAATGTGCCAAATACCGTCAAGATTCATCAAAGATAGGTTGCCAGGCAACGAAACATACGCCCACAGCAGCTAAATCGTCCGGGCAGTCAATAAGGTTATAACATCAAACATTTGGGTGTTTTAAGAGTTATCTGTGATTGACGTCATGATATCGCATCATGACATCACAACAATTTGCCCTAAATACAGCCCCGAAGCCAAAAGCCACATGATTTTGGGAATGGGCTATTGGTGATTTGTTATCAGGTTATGACGTCAAACATCCAGGTCTGTTATTGACGTCATGACGTCGCATCATGATGTTGGTAAGCCAGCTTTGCCCCTCAAAACAGCTGCGCAGCACAAAACCACATAATTACAGAAATTTGCACTAAATACAGCCCTGATGCCAAAAGCCACATGATTTTGGGAATGGGCTATTGGTGATTTGTTATGAGGTTATGATGTCAAACATCTGGGTCTCTTAAAGAGTTGATGATTTATTGACGTTACCATGGAAATCAACATGGTTAGATTTTGAAGGTTAGCTTTATTTTGTGTAATCAGAAATGTATCATACTATAAGCATAAGGAAAACACATTGCTGCTATTCTATTGGCTTTAAATCCAAAATAAAAGAAGCATGTTTGAAATAGACTGATTTTCCCTGTTTGGCCATTTTTCAAAAATGTGACAAAAAGTCTGGGATTTGATTCATCCATTTAGAAAAAGTAATAATATCCCAACCGACTTGGAACCAAGCCCTTGGTGTTGTCTTTGGTTTATACGAGAAAATCATGGGTTTACCAACCGAGTTGGAACCACAGATATAAAGTTTAATCTCTAGAGCATTCACAAGATTTATTGAAATGATAAAGGGCCATAACTCTGAAAGTAATTATTGGAAAACGCTGAAAATCCATAGGCTTTTTCGTCTCATGACCTTACACACTGTATAAATTTAAAGTCAATCGGATACTAACGTTAGCCTCTAGAGCCTCTACAAGCAATTGTGGACGGAAGTTAGTGAAATTAAATAGGCTTCTTCTTCTCAGTAATGCAAACAACATATATCAATATCAAAACAATCGGATGATAAATGTAGTCTGTAGACGGACGACTTGACGGGGGCGAAGGCAATATATGACCACATGAATGTGCGCATATAAAAAGAATGATTCTATGAAATCTGAAATAGATAATCATTAACAGTCAGTACAAACCTTTGCTGAACTTTCTGCTGGCTGACACTGTGTGTGTATCAACATTATGTGTTCCATCTTCATTTTCGGTCACAAATATCCCATCAGACATCATAGAGCTTCCAGCTTTAGGTGCCAAGATATCTGGACGTATTGAAAATATGATCAGTAACCCGACACAGAATAACTGTACCAGCTGAAAATAAGATTTTACAGAGGATATTAATGCAAAAGCCTTCTTCTAATAAAGATGACTGACCTTTAAAAGTTATATATACATTCTACGTGCGACAGGGAAGAGAGGGGTTGGGGTCTGTGGAGGATGAAATTCTACACAAATGAAATAAAAATGAAATGGGGTTTAACGTCATAATGTTCTGCTCCCTAACTGGGCTAATGAAGACCGGCATACGACATAGTCTCTGTGAGGAAATTTCGCCTGTGAGGAAATTTCGCCCGTGCAGCGGCGCCACTGCCTACTCTTATATCAAAATACCAACTTCCAAGTGATCCCTTACGACATGTGCACGTCAATGTGTCATGGGACCTTGGTTTTTTGTCCCATCCATATGGCCATCCATTTTGCATCACTGACAAGGGGAAACCACGCCGGAAAATCTTAATGAACTCTCTCGGCCAATGCAGGGATCGATCATCCGAAATTCTACAGTATTCTAAATAATTTTGGGGGCCTGTAGGAAATAACTGCTACAAGTATTTTACAGTTTCTGATGTACAAATCCTATAATTTTTTCCTACTAATTTATGCTAAAATTCTATAATATTCTACATAATTTTGGGGGCCTATAAAAAATAATGGCCCCAAATATTCTACAGTTTCTGAAGTTAAACTCCTATAATTTTCCTGCAGATTTATGCTAAAATTCCAATTGGAAAATATTATAGTATTCTATTGTTTTTTAATAGTGTTTTCTGTAGTCAAGTTTGGTGAACACGCAGTAGTTGTCCCACTGTCTTCAGTTTCGTATAGGATATTAACCTACCTGAAGTTGATATGTTATAGAACCCGCGGGCTCTATAATATATCAATCTGAGGGAGAGTGGGTTTATATCTCTATCTGACATATACAACGCCCACCCATAAATTAAATGGACTCTTCGATGAAAGGCCAACAACGATTGGGTACCTACTCAGTAGTTTCCGTCAAATAACAAACATTGCCGAATTAATCACGTGCAATTACGTGGTTGTTGTTGTTTACATGTCGCCAATTTGAAGAATTGAAAAGCAAGCAAAAACAAAATGGATAGGAATACGAAGTCAGACGAATAATCATATTGACGATGGAATTGATGTGAATGCAACTCTCGATGAGGATCTATTCAACCCTAAAGAAAATTTGGATCAAAAGATGTTATTTTCCGATAATTCTGACAGTCAGTGAACCATGATTGGAGGTTTTCACTAAGTTTAGAGAAGGATTTTACCTTTACCGACTGTTTTAAGTGGACTGTACCCCAAAGAAGGAAAATTCTGTCTTGTCCGCAGGTTTATCTTGTATATTTTTGTTTTGCGTGTAGTGTGGTCCTCTTGCACTTACTATTAGACATGGTGTATGGATAATCAATTTAAATATGCCGATAAGTCCTCCATCTATTTCAGCCTTGAATGTTTCAAACTGTCCATAACAATATTTAATTGTCAAAAGAATAAAAAAATACTTCTGTGTTTTTTTGTATTATTTTGATCATCTACGTCATCCGCTTGTAGTAGGGTGTTATATTCTCTTTAAGTCTTGTTTTTCCAGTTGGTATAATTAGTTTAGTTTATGGTTTAAACATGTTATTTTAATATGGTGAGTAGTATTTCGTTTCTTAGTTACTGGCCTAACATCCTATTTCACCTTTAGTCACTTTGTCTTACATCTCTCTTGGATGCACCATTTCCTTTTCCTGAATTCACTAACAGGTAGGTTTTATATTTGTTTAACTTGACAATATAATAAAAGACAATTCCTTTCTTATATTTAATTAATGTTTTATTCTAAAATAAGTTACAAATAAAAAAATACATGTCTATTGAATAAAAAAAAAGTAAACACAGTAAATATACATAAGTGATAATTTGAGTTAGATTCCAAGCTGTATGTCTAATTTGGTGTTTGTTTTATCTTTTAGTGTTTCGATATTTTCATAATTTGTATGTATGGTTTTCCTGCTCTTCTAGTTCTTCCCTTTCCTTATATATTAAGAGCACCTTTCTCAAGGTACGTTTTTATATATTTCATTATTATATGTATTACATGTATAAAAGTTCTATATTTCATTATTATATGTATTACATGTATAATAGTTCTTATTCTTTTGTTATTACCTGTAATAGGCAATATATCTAGTTATTAGATGCTCTATATCTAATTCTAAGCTATATTCTTTTGTATATATATTTATTAATTTAGTTGGTATTATTATTTCAGTGCTCTTCTACTTGTTCCTCTTATGTAAATAATTTTCTGTTCCTGTGGGTTTTGTGACTGTAAATAAACTGTATAGCCGTGTTTCCTGTGTTGTCTCTTTTGGAAAGGTGGCGAGTCTGTCTGTCCATCGATCCTGCTACGCGCGTTTCATAACATGAACCGAATATATCGACCTGAGGTGACATATTAAGCAGGTGATATGAAATATCAACCTGTCCTGAAGTCATCAGCGGTTGATATGAACGAATATATCAACCTACAGGTTATTATGAGATATAACTGCCATGGACATCAAAGAAAAAACTACCACCAGTTGTATATTTGTAAATACTAACTTCTTCTATGTCTATGAAGTTGTTATACACATGTAAATTAAATTTAACTAACAGCTACCGAGCAGGATATTTGCAAATGTATTTGGGATATAAAGATATGTTTTAAATTTCATCAAAATCTGACAAAAATTGTGACCTCTATAGAGGGTCCACAATCTTCGTATTACACACTGCTACACAATTCAAATTCAACCTTCATTATGTTGGAATGGAGGTGTATTTAATCAGTTTTTAAAATCAGAAAAAAATTGTGACCTCTAGAGAATTTGCAAGCTAAAAATGCGATTTTTCGAACAATCAGGGGCCATAATTAAGGTAAGTTATGATCCGATATGCGCGAATATAAAAAGTCCACAACTTTGATATACCAGATGTTTACAGTATTTGCGTACAAGGGGCGGCCATTTCGTCTGGCAGTTTTGATCTGATTTTCATGAAATTCAAACTCTGACAAAATTATGGTGTAACGGTGATGTATTCAAACTATTTTATAATCGGAAAATAATTGTGACCTCTAGAGGGACAACAAGTTACGTACAATCAGGGGCCATAATTAAAAAAGTTTCGATTGGATATACATGTACGAAAATCAAAAAGAACCATAAACATGCATTTTAAGTTTCATCAAAATCAGATGAAAATTGTGACCTCCAGAGAGTCCACAACCCTGATACACAATAATTTGATACTATTTTCAAATGAGGGGCGGACATTTTGTCTGTCCAATTTTTTTATGAAATTGGAACTCAACCACCCTTGGGCCAACCAGCTATAAACACGATTTTTCGCACTATCAGGGGCCATAACTGTGACCTGTAGAGTGTTCACAAACCATTGTGGACAGATGGATGGACAGGGGTGGCGATAAAATACAACTTCAGCCAATGTAGTCGGGTCACTACCCCACAATTTCTTGGGGGACAAGCTTTGACAATGGTTTCTGATAGAAGGGACCCTAGTGAAGACATTTGTAGTTTGCTATCTCTGAAATCTATGGGCTAACTCCGGGAGAGCCGAAAATACAAGGTGGTGGCCAAAAATGGTCTGCAATTGACCATGACAAACATTATTGGCGAAATGACCTGTGTAATATAATTATCATTTTATAGATTTAATTGGTCACCTGACTCAGTTTGGACAGTTTTCTATTTATTTCACAAACGGTTGATCGGTTGATCCAATATGGCCTACAAAATCCAAAATGACTACTTAATGGACTCGAAAAGTATTCTAACAATTCCCAATAGCAACATACACGGTGATATATCGTTTCAAGGGTTGTGGGGGAAGAGAAATGCGAATACACACCTTCACGGTGTTTTGTCTTTGATGTTCTATAAACGATAATAGGGATATCGTACCGAGGATTGGGTGATTAGAGGGTGATTTGTGATATCATCCCTGGGACGATATCACATATCACCCTTTGATGACGTCATATTAAGCAAACACAGTAAAGATACATTTTATTTAGTTATAAAGTTAATAGTACAGTTAGTAGCATAAATTATAGTATTGGAATCATTTTCTGACGATGTTTGTAGACGAAGCCGTTTTGCTAAGTTTTCGGTCTCGTGATTCTTTCTGGTCTCTTCCTCGTCTTTTACATTTTTGCCCTCATCACTCTTACTGACATCATTCTTACCATTTAATATTTCACTTATTTCATGTTTCATAGCACTTGAAGTTCTTTTATATGTTCTCACTCCTGAAAGTAAAACACGGACAGGTTAACATTTCAACTATTATGTATGTATATCATATTTTGGGATATTCAATGACTTTTTGTAAGGTATTGATTTTAATGAAAAATTTACATTTTTCAAACACAGAAGCCGTTATGTTTAATATCACTTAGTAATACCAACCTTCTACGCTACGATGACCTGTGCGTTCCATAATAAGTTGCTCTGAAATACCATGGTTGAAGAGTTTAGTTGCTGTGGTGACCCGAAGGGAATGGTTAGTTTTGTGTCCAGTGATTCCTGCTTGTTTGCAGACTTCTGGCACGACTTTCTGTATGGTGTTATGGCCCATGGGTTGTTTGCTGTACCATTTATCTTCACTGTTTTTTTTTAAAGGTGTCAGGTAGAAGGCATCGTCCCGCCCGTCCGTTGGGCATAATCTCATGTACTTTTTATAAATTTCCACATGGCAGCGTTCTTTGTTCTCACTAGCATGATGCTCAACTACTTTGGGTTTTATCTTCCTGTGAAGTAGTCCACCTTGAACAGTTTTTGATATATCCTCTTTATAGCACAGGAAAGGGGTGCTATTTTTGTACCTCAGATTTCGATGCTCCTTTCCACTGCGCAGTGAAAAATGCAACCCTTTTAAATAAACCATTGTCTTTATTAAAACGTGAGGGTTGTATGTCCCTAAAACGCCCTTTGATGTCAGTATCTGTCAGCGGTTCAGCCTGCTTCTTCCTCTGAGCTAAGCCTTCGTTTGTAAGTTGTTTCATTTGGCCATCTAATACCTGGCGAAATTCTTCAAATTCGCTGTTTTTCAAAATATCAAGACGTAAATATGACATCAATCCCATTACCAAACTGAATATAGAATTCGGTGGGTATTTCTCGCCGTCCTTTTTTCTCACTTCAACCACGAAGTGTTTTAACCAGAAGTTTAAATCAGTATTGTCCATATGTTCAAGATCTTTAGTTATTTTCCTTTCTTCGTTATTATGTTGATTGTTCCGCCATATCGACCATGCTTGAAATGTATTACGCCTTAAAGTATTTTTGGGTACAGCGTTATTAGCAACGTTTAAAATCGTTTCCTCATTGGCAATATGAAAACGTTTGTCCTTTTCCGATCTATTATCCTCTACATCTGAAATATCGGAATACAGCGCTGGATTTCCAACATCCATGTCGAAAATATACTGTAATTGTTCTACACGTTGACTTGCTGCAATTAATTCCTCGTCCGAATTTTCATATAAATTCAAATTGCTTTCAGCAATTTGGCTGGCAACAAGGAGTTCTTCGTCTGAATCAGTCATTGACAGCATTTTACTCGGAACTGATCGATGTATGACTAAAATAACGCAGGTGTAATGACAGTGGTGGACAACAGTTCACTATTAGTATACTCATTCCAGCAATGACGAAGCCCTGTCCTACATCATGCTAAAACAACATGGGAAGATATGGATGTGTTTATGTTGTTATATGTGGGTATGCTGACCACTCTGTCATTGAAGTGATGTCAATGTGTATGTCAAATAATACCCCACTAACCCTCGGTTCGATATTAGAAATATCCCTCGACCTTCGGTCTCGAGATATTTCTAATATCAACCTCGTAGTAGGGTATTATTTACTACATAATACAAACATTAAGAATTTTCACGACCACCGACCAACATGTCTAATAATAACAACCCATGAGAAGACTGTTCATTAGTCTAGTCACAACCCCCAGATCCGTGACCATTTCTGATAGAAGGGACCCTAGTGAAGATATTTGTAGTTTTCTACCTCTGAAATCTATGGGCTAACTCCAGGAGAGCCTAAAATGCAAGATGGCGGTCAAAATGGTCTGAAATTGACAAACATTATTGGCGAAATGACCTGTATAATATTAATATATCATTTTATAGGTTTTGTTGGTCACCCCGACAAATTTTTGACAGTTTCCTATTCATTTCACAAAGAGTTGATCCAATATGGCAGCAAAAGTTCAAAATGTGATATGTTGTTCAGGGGTTTTGAGGGACGAGAAACACAAATATGCCATTTCCAAGCCAAGGAACTAATTTGAAAGGCGATAGCATACAAAAATTAAAGAGCACATACAATGGGCGTGGGATTTTTTTTGGGTGTGTAGACAATGGTAACTATATCAACTCACCGCAAGTTCACAGCAATCCAATTGAAATTAATTCAGTTATTGAGGTTTAAGTATCCGAAAGCCCAAAACGTTTTTCAAATTTTCAATTACAAGCTTTATCCGGTTGATTGGCTGGTGGTGTCACAGACACTACACATAGTATATACTTTATCTATACTATACACACCACCAGTTGGCAGGTGTGTACATGTACGTGTCGGTTCAATTAATATATGACTAGATAATCACCGAATTACCATCTTGCGTTGTTATAGATTAGTCATTTTATATTGGAATATAAGTAAATTTAAAATGCCGTATCATAGATACATTTAAAGGGCAATTGTTTAAGTAAGCCCTGTGACAAATGAAGGCGACCCAAGCAATTAGCGCATTTACCGGTAATTTTGATAACCTGTACCGTAATGCTTGATATCCCAAACTATGCTCTAGTACAGAAATACAAATGGTACTAGTCATTTGTCGATATATTCATTATTAGCTTTATATAATACTGATAACCATTTCTATACACAAGGAACAACTTTTATCGTAACTCCATTTGAAATTCACAGCGAATATGGAATTTTCCGATTACGCTGGGGAATCGTATTACCATGTACGGTTCCATGCACTATACGGGTGTATTAAATAACATTCAATGCAATAATTATGCTCTAGTACAGAAATACAAATGGTACCAGTCATTTGTCGATATATTCATTATTAGCTTTATATAATACTGATAACCATTTCTATACACAAGGAACAACTTTTATCGTAACTCCATTTTAAATTCACAGCGAATATGGAATTTTCCGATGACGCTGGGGAATCGTATTACCATGTAGGGTTCCATGCACTATACGGGCGTATTAAATAACATTCAATGCAATAATTATAAATACTTTTATAAGAAAAAACATAGGTTGCCAGGCAACTAAACATACGCCCACAGCAGCTAAATCGTCCGGGCAGTCAACAAGAGTTGTCGCATATTTTACTTTTTTCAGTAATGAAACATTTATAATACACTAAAATCATATAACAAGTAACAACTCATTATGTAATTATCAGAAATCATTGGAATTTGTTTGGCTTTGATAAAGTTCTCCTCCATGCTGTTCAAGTTATCTAAATTCATTGAAACTCAATATACTTGTTCGTCTCATGACCTTCAACAATTTATATAAATTTAAAGTCAACCGGATATTAACTTTAGCCTCTAGAGCGTCCACAAAATTTTGAAAGTGATCAAGGGCCATAACTCAGTCAGTAATTATCTGAAATTGCTGAAAATCAATAGGCTTCTTCGTCTCATGACCTTAAACACTGTGTATAAATTTAAAGTCAATCGGTTATTAACTTTAGCCTCTAGAGCGTCCACAAGATTTTTATAAGCGATAAAGGGCCATAACTCTGACAGTAATTATCAGAAATTGCTGAAAATCAATAGGCTTCTTCATTTAATGACCTTAAACACTGTGTATAAATTTAAAGTCAATCGGTTATTAACTTTAGCCTCTGGAGCGTCAACAAGATTTTTTAAAGAGATCAAGGGCTATAACTCTGATTGTAATTATCGGAAATTGCGGAAAATCAATAGTCTTTTTCGTCTCATGACCTTAAACACTGTGTTTAAATTTAAAGTCAATCGGTTTTTAACTTTGGCCTGTAGAGCGTCCACAAGATTTTTTTAAGTGATAAAGGGCCATAACTCTGACAGTAATTATCGGAAATCGCTGAAAATCAATAGGCTTCTTCGTCTCATGACCTTAAACACTGTGTATAAATTTAAAATCAATCGAATATTAACTCTGGCCTCTAGAGCGTCCACAAGCAATTGTGGACGCCGGACCGCCGGCCGGACGGGGGCGACGGCAATATACGACCACATTTCAATGTGGGCGTATAAAAACGATTGTTAGAGATTATAACCTAATCGTATCACACAAGTTTATCCCTCAAATAATCTATATTCAGATTTCATATCAAGTCAATTAAATGTTGTTTAAACTGCCAATGCTTTTGAAAAATACTTTTATTATAAAGATGATAAATGTTATTTTTTACAATTAATGTACATGTGTACGATTCTAGACACACGTTCCACCTAAAGTGATGTCTTTGATCTGGCCAGCGTAAAAAAGATAATTACCTAATCAACATTCTTAATCCCTCTAACAGTCACTGCTAACACTGAGATGTGAATTAATTTACAACCCTAAGTCCGTATAGAGAGAGAAAAAAAAATAAAGAGTTTAATGTCCATCCACCACAAACTAGGTCATCTAAGTCAGTATAACTTTAGTACTATTAATTCTAACGTATATTGAGATATTTTTTCGTATTTCATTTTTACGGACTATTTCAGAGTAATGAAGTCAAATCCATATCCCCAAAAAGCGCCGTACCATGATAACAGGTTGTCATTTACAAATCACTTTTCAGTCACGTTTGACTTTTATGATGCATTTTTCATGACCACATCTTTTTACTCATGTATCCTTTTTCTCGGGGAAATTAGAACCACAATACTCTTTTGACGAAAATGTATCTCAAATTGTTTAAACTGCACACAGTGGTAGAGGGTATTAAAATCGCTATCGTGAGAAACAAGAGCAGCCAAACATTATGAAACAAATTCTAAATTAAATCTTAAATTAAAATGAACAAGCCAACAGTGAGGCTGATGTCCCCCGCAGAAATCCCAAAATAATAAGATGACACATATTAATTAATCAAACATTTATTTTTTTCAAAATATTAGCTTTAGCTCAAAATATTAATTATTGACTTAGTTAAGACATTCGCCTAATGAGTTATGTTCCAAAATCTTGACCAATAAAAGTGCTTATCGCTCCTTAGCCAAAGCAGAAAATTTGCAACAATAAACTTAGTCAAGATAAAGATAAAATGAATCTATACTCGGAGTTCTGAGTTACATTGCATCAACCAATCAGATTTCTTATCGATCTGCTTACCCTCAGCAGAAAAAGTTGATTAACGAACTTGGTCAGTATATCGGTGTTATAAAACTAAAGCTATACACCAATTGTCCTCACTCTCACTTAATCAGAACCTAATAAGCATCAACGAATCAAATTGCTTATCTCTGCTTACCCTAAGCAGAAAATGCTCACCTTCGAACCCCATCAAGGTATTCACCTAATAGACACCTATGCCAAGTGAACATTCTAACTCAATTAGAACGAGAGTTATTGTGTTCCAAAATCTCCACCAATCAAATTGCTTATCAGCCATCTTACCAAGAGCAGAACATGCTCATTATCAAACTCAGTCAAGGTATTGATGTAATGAAACTACACACCAAGTTTCTTTATTTCACCTAATTAGAATTAAAGTTATCGTGCCCCAAAGCATCAACCAATCAAATTGCTTGCCTCTGCTTAAACTAAGCAAAAAATGCTCATCTTCAAATTCCATCAAGACATTGACCCAATAAACACTCACACTAAGTTTGAACATTCTAACTCAATTGGAATGAGAGTTATTCAATTCCAAAGTCTCGACCAATCAAATTGCTTATCGCTCTGCTTACCCTGAGCAGAAAATGCTCATTATCGAACTTAGTCAAGGTATTGATGTAATGAAACTATACACCAAGTCTCATCACTCTCACTTAATTAGAACTAAAGTTATCGTGTCCCAAAGCATCAACCAATCAAATTGCTTATCTCTGCTTACCCTAAGCGGAAAATGCTCATCTTCGAACTCCATCAAGGTATTGCCATAATAAACACCTACATCAAGTTTGAACATTCTAGCTCAATTAGAACGAGAGTTATTGTGTCCCAAAAAGTGTGACAGACGGACAGACAGACAGACGGACAGACAGACGAACCCATTTTAATAGTCCCCTGCTTTCTTCGAAAGGCGGGGGACAATTACATAACCAAGCCTGGACACAAGCGGCCGGACACGGACGTTGTCCGTCCCAATTTTACGACATGTCAGGCACAAGTTGTATTGTTCCTGTCAATTTGTCCGTCCCAATATTTTTAAAAGTAATGTAGAATCGTAACTGATGTATAAACTGAGTAGCCACTTCTACGATGTTCTAGATTGTAAACATCCGGAAATCCGAAGTCTTGATCAACCCAGACAGTTATTCTGTTATTTTTGGTTGTTATTTTTACTCTGTGCTATGTGTGCGACAAGAATAGGTCAGCTTATTCGAGACTTAAAAATTTCCACGAGAGCGATCTCCCCGGCTTTGAGCAGACGAAAAATCCAGCGCAAGTCATCCGGACTTTGTATTTACTATATTTACATAAAAACACGTAATTTGGTTCAAATTTGTAGGCTAGCACTATGCAAAAAAAAACATCTTTCTTCAAAAAGTTTGAGGATGATACACGCAGTAGGCCTATAACTTCATAGACATGTCAACCGCGAGATATCTCGAGGGTGAAGGTCGTCTCGGCTCGTCAAAGCAAAATGGCATTTCTTGTCCTACTAATTCTAATAAAAGTCACACCTTGAAGACAGCTACGGTGCGCTAATGGCTGCGAGAAGATCTTGCAAAGTATGATGCAGATTTATGTTTTTTTTCTTCAAGAACACGTGGGTCTTGTAACTTCGTTAAAATGCGAAATTTGTGTGAAATACTCCGGTAGAATAAAAACAATGCGTGACTTCTCTATAGTCTATGGCCTATATCATCATGGATAAACGGTTCACGCAACATTCGATTGTTAAATCCATTTGACCATGCTGAAACTAAATGCCATTTAATGGCGATTGAACTTTATTCTAAAGATACAAACACTTCTTTTTTGCAACTCCATTCAGAACTAAGCAATGAGTTTGTTTTGTTTTTTTCGTAAAACACTAGACAGAGGGGATTCATCGAGGCCTACAGTTGAGTTGTATTTCGTTTCTTGGAAACAACAGCGATATGTTTGTCAGTCACAACCTGTGCCATGTCAGGCACCAAGTGATTTGTGCCTGACATTTTGTCAGGCACAAATTTTTCAGTTGTGTCCAGGCTTGTACATAACAAATTTTTTCGTAGTCAATTGTTTTATTTAATTAGGGGGATTAAGGAATGAGTCAGGCGTTAATGAATACACCCGCAGGCTGCATATAGGTAATTAAGGAATAAACATTCCGAATATGCATTCTGTCACTGTGATGTCACTGGCGTCTGAGAAGAGTGTTTTCCATAATTGGCCAAGTTGTTTTTACGGGAGGTCTATATTTGCGACTTTGAGTGAAGACAGCTGATTTAATTTCAATTCGACTGATGTTAACTTTCCGTAATTTACATATAATAACCACTGTCTATCTCTATGCCAAGTTTCGGTTTGTCATCTTATGTGCTCTTTAAGCGACTGCAGACCAACACCAGTAATAATAATAATCATAAATTGTTCGGGACATCCATGAGTCTTATCCTGCATATATTTTAGCTATCATAGTACATTATAATGCAATATTTCAAAATTCTAGAAAATATGTGCAGTGAGTCTCTGTATTTTGAGTCATCTACCAGACTTGCGCACTAAAATTGAGAAGATTAGAGTTGTTATTTTGCGAGAAAGTGACTGAGGAGTAGTTTTAAACACTTACAACATGGAGCATCCGGTGTGAATCATACAGACCAAACACTTATTGAATGCAGTTGGCATTGCTCTGTGCCATAGTTTTGGTCAGGCATCGATATTTCTGAGCACATGTGCACGGCTTGCGCAGGCACATATGCTTAAAAATTTTTTTTTTGCAGGTACATTTAAAAACAAAAAAAAATAATTTTGGGGAAAAATTATTACTGTCACGTAAATCATGTAAAATAAAGAATTAGTTACAGTGCATGAATATCTTGTCACCCTCAAGGGCAAAGCTAGTAGAGAACAAGCAATACCGAAAGTGATTTTTCCTACAATCAAAAGTCATAATTCATTAAGTTACAATTTGATATGCGCAAATATCGAAAAGAATCAAGATCTTTAGGTTATAAACATGCATTTCAAGTTTCATCAAAATCGAATTAAAATTGTGACCTCTACAGGGTCCACAACTTTGATATACCATATTTTGCCACTATTCGTGTTCAAACGGTGGCCATTTTGTCTGGTTATTACGGTTCAATTTTCTTGAAATTCAAACTCAACCATAGGGGATTTTTCTGACAATCAGGGGCCATATAAAATCAGGAAGTTACGATCCGATATGCACAAATAACGAAAGGAACCAAGTTCTTTGGGTTATAAAGTTTCATCAAAATCGAATTAAAATTGTGACCAATACAGGGTCAACAACCATGACATACCATTTTTTAACAGTATTTGCGTACAAACGGCGGCCATTTTGTATGGCAATTTTGATCCGATTTTCCCGAAATTTGAACTCAACCTTCCTTAGGGTATAATGGTGATATAATCAAACGATTTTTTGAATCAGATAATATTGTGACCTCCAGAGGGACCATAAGCTAATCAGGGGCCATAATTCGTCAGTAGGTAGACAAGGTGACGTATCGTCAACAGGTTCTCTATTGACGATACGTCACTTCGTCTACCTACCGACGAATTCAGGAAGATATGGCCACAGTACACTAAAGATTGCCCCATTGACTTTAATGTTAAATCTCGTCACTTAGCCCGGCTGTAACTTTTCCCAAAATTTTCGTTGGACAGAACGCTTTCTACCACCGATTGAGCAACATGTGGCAAACTCTTACTCCAAAGGACGGGTGAGGTTCTTCATGAAAAACTTGAGATATTCAAGCTTGAAGTAGAGACAAGTAAACATGCAATTCCCGGCCCTACATGTCAACGTAACCAGCCTCACAACCAAGCCTGGACACAACTCAAAAATTTGTGCCTGACAAAATGTCAGGCACACATCACTTGGTGCCTGACATGACACAGGTTGTGACTGACAAACATATTGCTGACCGCTGTTGTGTTTCAAAGAAATGAAATAAAACTGTAGGCCTACTGAATTGATGAATCCCCTCTGTTTTAGTGTTAAATTATGAAAAAAAAAACCAAACTCATTGCTTAGTTCTGAATGGAGTTGCAAAAAAGAAGTGTTTGTATCTTTAGAATAAAGTCCAATCGCCTTAAATGGCATTTAGTTTCAGCATGGTCAAATGGATTTAACAATCGAAGGTTGCGTGAACCATTTACCCATGCCATGCATAGGCCATAGACAAGTCACGCATTGTTTTTATTCTACCGCAGTATTTCACACAAACTTCGCATTTTAACGAAGTTACAAGACCCCCGTATTTACGAAGAAAAAACATAAATCTGGATCATACTTTGCAAGATCTTCTCGCAGCCATTTGCGCACCGTAGCTGTTTTCAAGGTGTGACTTTTATTAGAATTATTAGGACAAGAAATGTCATTTTGCTTTGACGAGCCGAGACGACCTTCACCCTCGAGATATCTCGTGGACTCCTGCATCCGTTGACATGTCTATCAAGTTATAGGCCTACTGCGTGTATCATCCTCAAACTTTTTGAACAAAGGTGGTTTTTTTTGCATAGTGCTACTGCTAGCCTACTAATTTGGACCAAATTACGTGTTTTTATGTAAACATAGTAAATACGAAGGCCGGGTGACTTGCGCGGGATTTGTCGTCTGCTCGAAGCCGGGGACCTCGCTCTCGCGTGAAACTTTTAAGTCTCGAATAAGCTGACCTATTTTGTCGCACATATAGCAAAGAGTAAAAATAACAGAATAACTGTCTGGGTTGATCAAGACTCCGAATTTCCGGATGTTTACAATCTAGAACATCGTGGAAGTGGCTACTCAGTTTATACATCAGTTACGATTCTACATTTCTTTTAAAAATATTGGGACGGACAAATTGACAGGAACAATAAAATTTGTGCCTGACATGTCGTAAAATTGGGACGGACAACGTCCGTGTCCGGCCGCTTGTGTCCAGGCTTGCTCACAACTCTTGTATCCTTCCGCCTGAAAATCCTGGATATTCACCAAAACCTGGTAGAAAATGTATTTTAAAACCCTTTTATTCGACTCTAGACCAAAAAGTCAACAAAAATCGCCATGCAAAAGGAGGAAAAAGGGAAAGGGAGAGAGAGACTAAAAATAACTTTAGCCTTTGTGACGGCGTAGAAATCTTTGGTGATCTGTGTCCATATGATCCGATATGTGTAAATAGCGAAGGGAACCAAGATCTTTGGGTTATAACCATGCATTTCAAATTTCATCAAAATTGAATAAAAATTGTGACATATAATGGGTCCACAACCATGATATACTATTTTTTAACAGTATTCGACGGCGGCCATTTTGTATGGCAAATTTGTTCTGTTTTGCCAAAATTTGAACTATTTGCGTACAAATGGCGGCCATTTTGTATGACAAATTTGTTCCGTTTTGCCGAAATTTGAACTCAGCCCTTGTTTAGGGTGTAACGGTGATATAATCAAACGGTTTTTCAAATCAGATAATAATTGTGACCTCCAGAGGGACCACAAGCTAAAATAGGTGATTTTACGGACAATCAGGGGCCATAGCCATACTTCAGGAAATTACGTTCTGATAGGCGCAAGTTTCATTAAAATCAGTGACCTATATAGGGACCACAAGCTAAAAACGTGATTTTTCGTACAATCAGGGGCCATAATCCATGAAGTTTTGATCCGATACATGCCAATATCGAAAGCAGCCAAGATCTTTTGGGATAAACCTATATTTCAAGTTTTGTCAAAATCGGGTAAGAATTATGACCTGTAGCGGACAGGGGCGACGACATAATACATCCACATGAAAATGCGGGCGTATAACAACTCTTGTTAGTATCCGAATTATACCGAAGTTAAGTTTAATACATTAATACAATTTAGGAACCATAATAAAAAAAGGTACTAAAAATTTTCTGCCGAGTCCAACCCAAAAAGCTTTCGTTAGCCCCCCCCCCCCCCCCCAATCATACTATATACCTGGCAATTGAGTATGACCATGCAGGCACTTTTTAAGTGTGTGTGCAGGCACACCTACTATAGGCCTACTAGTACTGTCCCACATCCATCAATTTGGTGTCACAAAAAAAGTGCAATTACTTTCTTACACAGGATATTTTAAATATTATTTCTTAATCGATTTTGATTTATTTTTTTAGTTTTTTAGTTTCCTAAATATGGGGGAAGAGTTGGAATGTTAGTAAATAATCAGTTTTAGTCTAATTCAAATTTAAAAAAAATAAAAATGCATTGCTATAAAATATAATTATAAACAACCACGTGACGTTGCTTTAGGCGGTATCACGTCATTTGGGTCTCGCGTCATTTGGGACTCAGCATAAACGTCATTTGGGACTCGATTGACGACATTTGGGTCTCGGGTATACGACGTTTGGGACTCAGTATAAACGACATTTGGGACTCAGTATAAACGACATTTGGGACTTTATGTATAAATAGTAATAACTAACCTTTTTTCGTTTTAGATGATGGTCGATGACAGATTATGAATAATAATAAAGAACTGAAAACATTATTAGTTGTCTTTTATTTATATCAGTTGTCCGTTACTATACAGGGCTGCTACCTGTCTTTTGATGGCCGAGGCCAGATTACAAATAATAATAAAGAACTGAAAATATTATTAGTTGTCTTTAATTTAATAAAAACATTATTGATCTTTTAATTGAGCTGTTACTATTCAATTGAAAAGAAAAACACGGCTGATACTTGTCTTTTGATGTATTCAACTAGTGAACTAGTGAAACCACCCTTTATGATTGAAGCCGTAAATAAAAACACGGCTGCTGATCCCTGTCTTTTGTTGTATTTAATCTGGAGTTGATTAACGCCGTTAAGAAAAACACGACCGATACCTTTTTTTTGTTGTATTCAATTAGTGAAAACACCCTTAATGATTAAAGCCGTTAATAAAAACACGGCTACTGATCCCTGTATTTTTTTAATCAATCTATGATTTATGTATTAAAATCAATCTATGATTTATGTATTAAAATCAATCTATGATTTATGTATTAAAATCAATCTATGATTTATGTATTAAAATCAATCTATGATTTATGTATTAAATAAAAGTAATGTTATTTAATAGTAAATGCAGGAAGACTGCACTACACGCAAAACAAAAATTCTACAAGATAAACCTGCGGACAAGACAGAAAATAGACATCTCAAACACTAAACAATTATCCAATCAAGTGAATGGATTCGGGGGCCAGCCGTAAGCGTCCACTGCGCTATTTTATTATAATAAAATGTATTTTTCCCCCCCCCCCCCGAGACCAGAACGTCGTATACTTGAGTCCTAAACGAAATGGCGGCCGTGTATTGATTGCAATTATCCCGTTTCACGAAAAAATATTAGCAGTGACCGGTTAATCAAGCTCGTTAACTATTTGAGAGAGAAAAACAACAAAGTATTACTAAATATACCGGAGTCCCAAACGACGTATACCCGAGACCCAAATGTCGTCAACCGAGTCCCAAATGTCGTCAACCGAGTCCCAAACGTCGTATACCCGAGACCCAAATGTCGTCAACTGAGTCCCAAATGACGCAAGTCCCAAATGACGCGAGACCCAAATGACATGTAATCGCTTTAGGCCTACCAAGTAAAAAAGACCAAGAAACAGAGTTCCTGTTCGAACATGACAACAAATACAACATCTGTATGACTCCGGGTTGTGCACTTCAAACTTTAGTCGGTTCATTTATGCTGTTTTGTGATAAACAGATTAATAAATTCAACGTATTTAATATCTTCTCTGTGCCGTGTTTTTTCTGCTGAATAATCAATGGGCGAGTGTTGGAAACCAGACTTGGTGAATGATGAAAAATCTAACAAAGCGGCACAACAACACTGGACCTTGAAATCGTCCGATTCTATTTTGATACTAACGATTATCCAGTACTTACTTAAATATGTACCTTTTCCAATCAGAGTTATCTTTTCGTTCAGGCTCTTATGGGGGGCGCGTCGAATTACCCAATAACACCCAATAACTGCCCAATAACACCCAATAACTCCAAAACAACAACCAATAACACCCAATAACTCTAAAATATCAACAAATAACTACAAAATGTTGACGTTGGAAACACAAATTAGTTGAATTTAAGAACATCACTGCTTTACGTTCACTCGCGTGAAGGGAGATAACTCGTGCATGTTATATGGACCCAGACTAGTAATTATTTGCCCATTGACTTCAATGTTAAATGGGTGTAACATCACAGGCTGTAACTTTTTGCTCAACATTCCGTTGGTTCCAATCTTTTTAGGCACAATGGGGACCACATTTGGCAATCACCTCATCATAAACTTGTAGGGTTCTTATGGTTTGGATTTTTTGCTACAGGGATTTGAAGTTGCCTGGGGTGAAAATCTCACTTCCTATACATTTGATTGCTCCGCAGAAAGACATTTTACAACCCCATCCCTCCGCTGTAATATCACCAGTATTACCCAAAACTGCTATAAAATTGCAAATTTGATCCCTTTTCTCCTATTCTAGACCAAAAAGTCAACCCAAAAATGCAGGAAGAGGGGAGAAAAAAATTAAGGGAAAAATTGTCTATTAATAACTCGCACTACAACTAGGCAAATAATTACTAGTCTTAGTCCATATTTGGACTTGGACTAAGACTAGTAATTATTTGCCTAGTTTCCATTAGTGCGAGTTATTAATAGACAATTTTTCCCTTAATTTTTTTCTCCCCTCTTCCTGCATTTTTGGGTTGACTTTTTGGTCTAGAATAGAAGAAAAGGGATCAAATTTGCAATTTTATAGCAGTTTTGGGTAATACTGGTGATATTACAGCGGAGGGATGGGGCTGTAAAATGTCTTTCTGCGAAGGAGTGAAATGTATCGGAAGTGAGATTTTCACCCAAGTCAACTTCAAATAGCGATGCCAAAGGGTTTTTAAATACACAAAATGTCTCTAATATGACTATTTCACTGCAAGCGTCAACTATTTAGATTCAATAATCTGAAAGAATTTTGAAAAAATATTTAAAATAAAAAAAGTTATGGCATTTTGAAGACCGCAAATTGGAGGCACCAAAATACGGCTTTTTTAAAAAACGCAAAAAAACCTGACCGAAGCTAATATCTCAGAAACTATAATAGGTAGATCCATGAAACTTGCAGAATTTGAAGTTCAATATGTACTGGATGGAATCAAAGTATCGGGGGACTCTTCGGTTATATAGTTTGTATGCAACAGACTCTCAGACTTACGGCCGAGACCTGTTTTCGTTCAAGGTCACAGCAAAACAATGCCGTGACAGTTAATAACAAACCATGTAGAAATCCCAGGGCTTTGAAATATTTACCCAACCCGTTTCTTGATGTGATAGATACACAATTAATGTTTTCATATTGTTATCGTGTTTATTTATTAGGCATCAGCTACTCGAATTGTATTTTTTGACTATACCATGTCAAGGTCATACAGAAAGTGTAAGGTCACAGGTCAAATGTAGGTCCGGAGGCTATGAAAATTTCAGTCTTTTCCTGGATATATACACATGCAAAACACACAGACAGCGTTTTTAGCTGACAAAACATAGTTTTTTAAAGGGATGGAAAATCACAAGTATTATGACCAATAAAAATATATCTTTATTTCAATTAAAAATATCAATAAAACTTAAAATCAACAAAAATAAATAAAATATCAGAATTTTTCTAGGTCAAAATGACACAAAACAAAACTGTATCATGATCAACATAAATCATGTGTAAACTAACAACTACAAAACCAAAAATATAAAACTTTAAAAAATGCACAATAATATATGATACATGTATAATCACATAGATTACACATGACAAAGAATTTATTTTTTTATTGGCATGTTTGGACGTCATCAAAAAGTAATATGCAAAAACCCTAACAGTTACATGTATAAGTAATCAAATGTTATGACATTAACAAACAAAGAATCACCCCTTCTCTATAAAAAACCCAAATATCTCTGGTTTTAATATTTAAAAAAAAAAGAGATGTACAACAATGAGTAATAAATTGCCTACAATGATAAAAATATCAATGCTAAAGGCACATGGATAATAAATAGATATATTCTTAACAAACGTAATAAAACTTTTTGGCATACATGCCTGGACCTCATCGAAGTCATATACAAAAATTATACACAATTGTATGAAATGATACATTATTATACAAATATCTGTGGTTATAAATTATTAAGAAAAAATAAATCACAATAGGCTAGCTAGCAACAATGAGTATGGTAACAAATATCCCATAAACAGATAAAAAAATATCAATGCTAAAGCATACATTGTGTGAAAAATAATAAACAAAACTGTATCATGATCCAATTTCTTTTTCACTCTCCTCAGAATCTGTTATGAATAATAATGGCTGTGAATACTCTTCGTCCATAGTAAATATAAGCTTTAAAAGAAATGAGATACACATTTTCATTTTGCTTATGCCAAGCCAGTCTTAATTCAATATTTGGGGATATATTTTCTCAAAAGTTCATTTTTTACAAGTAATGTTATTAAATTAAATTAAAATTGATATTGACATTGACATTTTGTAAAAAAAACATATAAATAGTTCACACTTTAATAAGTACGGTTTGCAAATGTTTGGTTTAAAAAATTCATTCATTGAGTGGTCTGATCCCATACACGCACCTACCAAGAGTTGTCTTTCCCCGATGCCTCCCTGGTTCTACTTTCTGTATTATTGCCAATTCCTACGGGGGATTTTGGCAAAACAAAAGCTCAAACTATATAAAATATATACCAGGCTATCCAAAAATGCTAATACCTTGAGCGGAATGCTCTTTTTTTCTAAGTTTATATTACATTTAAAAATAAAAAACAAGAAAAATAAGCGAAAATTCGATCAAAATCTTACCTGCTATGGAAGTCCGCTAACTTCAGCTAACCAGGTTCTAGAAAAGTGCCACGTGACCACGTTTTGACATCCTGAATATTCATGAGACCCCGGAATAAAAACGGTACATTTCTCGGTCAGGTTTTTTAGCATAACAAAAATAGGACAGCCAGCGCCTCTAGCGGCGTTTGGCATCGCTACTTCAAATCCCTGTAGCAAAAAATCTAAACCATATTAACCCTACAAGTTTATGATGGGGAGATTGCCAAATGTTGTCCCCATTGTGCCTAAAAATATTGGAACCAACAGAATGTTGAGCAAAAAGCTACAGCCAGTGATGTTACAGCCATTTAACATTGAAGTCAATGGGCAAATAATTACTAGTCTGAGTCCTTATGATACTAAATATGGCCGAAAGAGATTTGTTCTCCACCACTTATTTCATGAATTTTTCAATAAGAAGTGTCAAAAAAGGTAAGAATACTGTTTTTTTATTGCTCACAAGGCATTTTTCTGACTGTCTGATATCAAAATAGCCATTATTTGGGGTTTCCGTTGATAGAGTGTGAATTCAGGGACCGTAGGCCTTAATGTTTACATTTTGTTGCATGTACGTCATCAAAACACTGAATTGTATTACAATGTTTCTAGTTTAGTACTAGTTAACTAGTGGCAGGTGTTTTTTTTTTCAAAAAGGCATATTTCTACTGTCGCATTTATGATTAAATCGAATATTCTCGTCAAAAAGCATTTGGCGTAGGCCTATGCCAAGACAGCTAGTCCTGACAGCTAGTCCTGACCCTAGCCCCAACCCACAATCTTGCCAAAAAATCATGTGGCCACAACCCTATTTACATGTGACCTTGAACCAAGTCTGCAGTTGGCCTTAATATTTAGACATGACATGTTTTGACATCATACAATGAAATGTTAACATGTACACTCCAAAATTCACTCCCATGTGACTTTTGACCAAACCTGCAGCTGGCCTTAATATTTAGACTGAACCTCAAAAACATGGTATCTGCCTTTGAGATTGGCTTAGACTTGTGTGACACTCTTTTTTTTTTACTTTTTTTACTGACTTTTCTGACTGTTTACTGGTTTCTTGTTGGAGAGCCAGTGATTGGATGTTCCCTAGAAATAAAGAGGTTTATTTCTATTTCCAGTTGCAACCATTTTTTTTTCTTTCGTATTTTCTCACTGTTTTTTTATTGCATATTTATCCCCAGCTATCTATCATTTCAGGTGCCATGGGTAATATTTTATAGAATGGATTGATTGACCTCAGCAAACACAAGTATTTAAAAAAAAAGAAGCAAAACAGGTGAGATAAATGTGGATTTCATACACCATTTTTCGAAGTGCAGCCAACCTGATCCCCACTTCTGCTCACTAACGGGGGGGGGGGGAGATTTGGTACTGCACAGGCCTTTCTACTCCCCTTGGCATGTAACTGAATGACAGAATTGCACATTTTGACCATTTTCTGGGTGTCAAAGGTCCATTTCCCTGGATAGTATTCTCCCCAGAATTCTCACTCTCTTCCAAATTTAACATTTCAGGTCTACATCGCAAACTCTGATGACTTCCTGGACTGGCTTCAGTAGAACGATGATCTCAATGCATATTAATGACACCTGTGGTGGAAGAGGAGGGAAAATCGAATTCAGTTTGGGCTCCAACCGAGGACCTCTGTAAACTTTGCTTTTTGGTGATGACTTCATTTCCGAGCCCGATAAAGGACACCCATGTGTTTATCATGGCCTCTCATATTAGAAGATAACATAAATGGCTTGTGTGTTGACGGTTGTGCATATGTCTTGCTCAGGAAAGTTGTAGGCACCATTGCCCTTGTAAACCATTTGACAGGCCAGAGTGAACAGGGAGACCCATGATTGGTCAACAATGTACCAGATTCCATACTGGGGGGTGGGGATGAAGAAACTCTTGTAGTGTTACATTATCAGATTATTTCATCTTACTTATCCTATGGAAATACAGCTATATAGGAGATATTTTAAAATTGATAAGCACTGCTTGTTTCAACATCTTAGATTTGGCCACAATTTAACATTTGCAACTACGTTAACAGAGAAAAAACTGTGGTTTTGATGAAAGTGATAAAAAGTCTAATATTGCATCATGATTACTGTTTTAAAGTATTTCCGTGATGGAATTATATTGAATTTATCCCATCTTTTTACAGGATGCATTTATGTTCCAAAATAAAAATGTTGTGTGGAATTCAAAATTTATGTACTTTAAAATTTCTATCTGAATTTCCGCAGTTTTCTGATGCACTATAGTGATTGTAGAATGCTGCACTGCGCATCTGCAAATGCATGGATTTTCATACTCTTTGGCCAGGGCATTGCATATATGTTTGTTTATTAGATAACCACAGATTTGTTCAAACAGCAAGAACATGTGAGGTTTATGATACTAAATATGGCCGAAAGAGATTTGTTCTCCACCACTTATTTCATGAATTTTTCAATAAGAAGTGTCAAAAAAGGTAAGAATACTGTTTTTTTATTGCTCACAAGGCATTTTTCTGACTGTCTGATATCAAAATAGCCATTATTTGGGGTTTCCGTTGATAGAGTGTGAATTCAGGGACCGTAGGCCTTAATGTTTACATTTTGTTGCATGTACGTCATCAAAACACTGAATTGAATTACAATGTTTCTAGTTTAGTACTAGTTAACTAGTGGCAGGTGTTTTTTTTTCAAAAAGGCATATTTCTACTGTCGCATTTATGATTAAATCGAATATTCTCGTCAAAAAGCATTTGGCGTAGGCCTATGCCAAGACAGCTAGTCCTGACAGCTAGTCCAGACCCTAGCCCCAACCCACAATCTTGCCAAAAAATCATGTGGCCACAACCCTATTTACATGTGACCTTGAACCAAGTCTGCAGTTGGCCTTAATATTTAGACATGACATGTTTTGACATCATACAATGAAATGTTAACATGTACACTCCAAAATTCACTCCCATGTGACTTTTGATCAAACCTGCAGCTGGCCTTAATATTTAGACTGAACCTCAAAAACATGGTATCTGCCTTTGAGATTGGCTTAGACTTGTGTGACACTCATTTTTTAAAACTTTTTTTACTGACTTTTCTGACTGTTTACTGGTTTCTTGTTGGAGAGCCAGTGATTGGATGTTCCCTAGAAATAAAGAGGTTTATTTCTATTTCCAGTTGCAACCATTTTTTTTTCTTTCGTATTTTCTCACTGTTTTTTTATTGCATATTTATCCCCAGCTATCTATCATTTCAGGTGCCATGGGTAATATTTCATAGAGTGGATTGATTGACCTCAGCAAACACAAGTATTTAAAAAAAAAGAAGCAAAACAGGTGAGATAAATGTGGATTTCATACACCATTTTTCGAAGTGCAGCCAACCTGATCCCCACTTCTGCTCACTAACGGGGGGGGGGGGGATTTGGTACTGCACAGGCCTTTCTACTCCCTTGGCATGTAACTGAATGACAGAATTGCACATTTTGACCATTTTCTGGGTGTCAAAGGTCCATTTCCCTGGATAGTATTCTCCCCAGAATTCTCACTCTCTTCCAAATTTAACATTTCAGGTCTACATCGCAAACCCTGATGACTTCCTGGACTGGCTTCAGTAGAACGATGATCTCAATGCATATTAATTTCATCCCGGATCTCTATGACACCTGTGGTGGAAGAGGAGGGCAAATCGAATTCAGTTTGGGCTCCAACCGAGGACCTCTGTAAACTTTGCTTTTTGGTGATGACTTCATTTCCGAGCCCGATAAAGGACACCCATGTGTTTATCATGGCCTCTCATATTAGAAGATAACATAAATGGCTTGTGTGTTGACGGTTGTGCATATGTCTTGGTCAGGAAAGTTGTAGGCACCATTGCCCTTGTAAACCATTTGACAGGCCAGAGTGAACAGGGAGACCCATGATTGGTCAACAATGTACCAGATTCCATACTGGGGGGTGGGGATGAAGAAACTCTTGTAGTGTTACATTATCAGATTATTTCAACTTACTTATCCTATGGAAATACAGCTATATAGGAGATATTTTAAAATTGATAAGCACTGCTTGTTTCAACATCTTAGATTTTGCCACAATTTAACATTTGCAGCTACGTTAACAGAGAAAAAACTGTGGTTTTCGATGAAAGTGATAAAAAGTCTAATATTGCATCATGATTACTGTTTTAAAGTATTTCCGTGATGGAATTATATTGAATTTATCCCATCTTTTTACAGGATGCATTTATGTTCCAAAATAAAAATGTTGTGTGGAATTCAAAATTTATGTGCTTTAAAATTTCTATCTGAATTTCCGCAGTTTTCTGATGCACTATAGTGATTGTAGAATGCTGCACTGCGCATCTGCAAATGCATGGATTTTCATACTCTTTGGCCAGGGCATTGCATATATATTTGTTTTTTAGATAACCACAGATTTGTTCAAACAGCAAGAACATGTGAGGTTTATGATACTAAATATGGCTGAAAGAGATTTGTTCTCCACCACTTATTTCATGAATTTTTCAATAAGAAGTGTCAAAAAAGGTAAGAATACTGTTTTTTTATTGCTCACAAGGCATTTTTCTGACTGTCTGATATCAAAATAGCCATTATTTGGGGTTTCCGTTGATAGAGTGTGAATTCAGGGACCGTAGGCCTTAATGTTTACATTTTGTTGCATGTACGTCATCAAAACACTGAATTGAATTACAATGTTTCTAGTTTAGTACTAGTTAACTAGTGGCAGGTGTTTTCTTTCGAAAAAGGCATATTTCTACTGTCGCATTTATGATTAAATCGAATATTCTCGTCAAAAAGCATTTGGCGTAGGCCTATGCCAAGACAGCTAGTCCTGACAGCTAGTCCTGACCCTAGCCCCAACCCACAATCTTGCCAAAAAATCATGTGGCCACAACCCTATTTACATGTGACCTTGAACCAAGTCTGCAGTTGGCCTTAATATTTAGACATGACATGTTTTGACATCATACAATGAAATGTTAACATGTACACTCCAAAATTCACTCCCATGTGACTTTTGATCAAACCTGCAGCTGGCCTTAATATTTAGACTGAACCTCAAAAACATGGTATCTGCCTTTGAGATTGGCTTAGACTTGTGTGACACTCATTTTTTAAAACTTTTTTTACTGACTTTTCTGACTGTTTACTGGTTTCTTGTTGGAGAGCCAGTGATTGGATGTTCCCTAGAAATAAAGAGGTTTATTTCTATTTCCAGTTGCAACCATTTTTTTTTCTTTCGTATTTTCTCACTGTTTTTTTATTGCATATTTATCCCCAGCTATCTATCATTTCAGGTGCCATGGGTAATATTTCATAGAGTGGATTGATTGACCTCAGCAAACACAAGTATTTAAAAAAAAAGAAGCAAAACAGGTGAGATAAATGTGGATTTCATACACCATTTTTCGAAGTGCAGCCAACCTGATCCCCACTTCTGCTCACTAACGGGGGGGGGGGGGGATTTGGTACTGCACAGGCCTTTCTACTCCCCTTGGCATGTAACTGAATGACAGAATTGCACATTTTGACCATTTTCTGGGTGTCAAAGGTCCATTTCCCTGGATAGTATTCTCCCCAGAATTCTCACTCTCTTCCAAATTTAACATTTCAGGACTACATCGCAAACCCTGATGACTTCCTGGACTGGCTTCAGTAGAACGATGATCTCAATGCATATTAATTTCATCCCGGATCTCTATGACACCTGTGGTGGAAGAGGAGGGCAAATCGAATTCAGTTTGGGCTCCAACCGAGGACCTCTGTAAACTTTGCTTTTTGGTGATGACTTCATTTCCGAGCCCGATAAAGGACACCCATGTGTTTATCATGGCCTCTCATATTAGAAGATAACATAAATGGCTTGTGTGTTGACGGTTGTGCATATGTCTTGGTCAGGAAAGTTGTAGGCACCATTGCCCTTGTAAACCATTTGACAGGCCAGAGTGAACAGGGAGACCCATGATTGGTCAACAATGTACCAGATTCCATACTGGGGGGTGGGGATGAAGAAACTCTTGTAGTGTTACATTATCAGATTATTTCAACTTACTTATCCTATGGAAATACAGCTATATAGGAGATATTTTAAAATTGATAAGCACTGCTTGTTTCAACATCTTAGATTTGGCCACAATTTAACATTTGCAGCTACGTTAACAGAGAAAAAACTGTGGTTTTCGATGAAAGTGATAAAAAGTCTAATATTGCATCATGATTACTGTTTTAAAGTATTTCCGTGATGGAATTATATTGAATTTATCCCATCTTTTTACAGGATGCATTTATGTTCCAAAATAAAAATGTTGTGTGGAATTCAAAATTTATGTGCTTTAAAATTTCTATCTGAATTTCCGCAGTTTTCTGATGCACTATAGTGATTGTAGAATGCTGCACTGCGCATCTGCAAATGCATGGATTTTCATACTCTTTGGCCAGGGCATTGCATATATGTTTGTTTATTAGATAACCACAGATTTGTTCAAACAGCAAGAACATGTGAGGTTTATGATACTAAATATGGCCGAAAGAGATATGTTCTCCACCACTTATTTCATGAATTTTTCAATAAGAAGTGTCAAAAAAGGTAAGAATACTGTTTTTTTATTGCTCACAAGGCATTTTTCTGACTGTCTGATATCAAAATAGCCATTATTTGGGGTTTCCGTTGATAGAGTGTGAATTCAGGGACCGTAGGCCTTAATGTTTACATTTTGTTGCATGTACGTCATCAAAACACTGAATTGTATTACAATGTTTCTAGTTTAGTACTAGTTAACTAGTGGCAGGTGTTTTTTTCTCAAAAAGGCATATTTCTACTGTCGCATTTATGATTAAATCGAATATTCTCGTCAAAAAGCATTTGGCGTAGGCCTATGCCAAGACAGCTAGTCCTGACAGCTAGTCCTGACAGCTAGTCCTGACCCTAGCCCCAACCCACAATCTTGCCAAAAAATCATGTGGCCACAACCCTATTTACATGTGACCTTGAACCAAGTCTGCAGTTGGCCTTAATATTTAGACATGACATGTTTTGACATCATACAATGAAATGTTAACATGTACACTCCAAAATTCACTCCCATGTGACTTTTGACCAAACTTGCAGCTGGCCTTAATATTTAGACTGAACCTCAAAAACATGGTATCTGCCTTTGAGATTGGCTTAGACTTGTGTGACACTCATTTTTTTTAACTTTTTTTACTGACTTTTCTGACTGTTTACTGGTTTCTTGTTGGAGAGCCAGTGATTGGATGTTCCCTAGAAATAAAGAGGTTTATTTCTATTTCCAGTTGCAACCATTTTTTTTTCTTTCGTATTTTCTCACTGTTTTTTTATTGCATATTTATCCCCAGCTATCTATCATTTCAGGTGCCATGGGTAATATTTCGTCTTTTATGTGAATCATTTTAGTGAAGCCTGTACCAAAACAGGCCCGGGACTGTACAGCGCAGTGGACGCTTACGGCTGGCCCCCGGATCCATTCACTTGATTTGATAATTGTTTACTTTTTGCAATGTCTATTTTCTGTCTTGTTCGCAGGTTTATCTTGTAGATTTTTAGTTTTTGTTTTGCGTGTAGTGCAGTCCTCCTGCATTTACTATTAGAGTAGAGTTTTAGCCCTTCGTACTGCAGAATGTTCTCGTTGTCGGGCTTTGCTCCTGTTAGCTCACTACATTTATTTTTTATTGTTTTCCGAGTTTCTGTCCGGATTATCGCCCTTATTGTTAAAATTATTTGACGTTCTAACACCTGACGTCAATTGGCTGACTATCGCCAATGAAGAGACGACCACTTACAAGATCGGTCGCATTTTTTTTTTTTTTTTTTTTTTGTTACGTCTTTTATGTGAATCATTTTAGTGAAGCCTGTACCAAGACAGGCCCGGGACTGTACAGCGCAGTGGACGCTTACGGCTGGCCCCCGGATCCATTCACTTGATTTGATAATTGTTTACTTTTTGCAATGTCTATTTTCTGTCTTGTTCGCAGGTTTATCTTGTAGATTTTTAGTTTTTGTTTTGCGTGTAGTGCAGTCCTCCTGCATTTACTAATAGAGTGGATTGATTGACCTCAGCAAACACAAGTATTTAAAAAAAAAGAAGCAAAACAGGTGAGATAAATGTGGATTTCATACACCATTTTTCGAAGTGCAGCCAACCTGATCCCCACTTCTGCTCACTAACGGGGGGGGGGGGGATTTGGTACTGCACAGGCCTTTCTACTCCCCTTGGCATGTAACTGAATGACAGAATTGCACATTTTGACCATTTTCTGGGTGTCAAAGGTCCATTTCCCTGGATAGTATTCTCCCCAGAATTCTCACTCTCTTCCAAATTTAACATTTCAGGTCTAACAGAACACAGTTTTTATGGGGTACAATCACTAGTTTATTCTAACAGCACGACGTTTCGACAAGTATCCTCTTATCGTTATCAAGCACAAATGACATTTTAGTAAACTTGAGGTCAATATATATGAAATGAATAAGAAACCATTTACATAAAGGTTAAATTATTACACACTCTTATATATTTATCTTCAAGTTTACTAATCAAACGAACACACTTAACTGCCACATCCCCATATTGACGTTGAACATAATCTTTAAGTGGCATTTAGCGATCGGAAACACATTAACAGAACACAGTTTTTATGGGGTACAATCACTAGTTTATTCTAACAGCACGACGTTTCGACAAGTATCCTCTTATCGTTATCAAGCACAAATGACATTTTAGTAAACTTGAGGTCAATATATATGAAATGAATAAGAAACCATTTACATAAAGGTTAAATTATTACACACTCTTATATATTTATCTTCAAGTTTACTAATCAAACGAACACACTCAACTGCCACATCCCCATATTGACGTTGAACATAATCTATTAGTGGCATTTAGCGATCGGAAACACATTAACAGAACACAGTTTTTATGGGGTACAATCACTAGTTTATTCTAACAGCACGACGTTTCGACAAGTATCCTCTTATCGTTATCAAGCACAAATGACATTTCAGTAAACTTGAGGTCAATATATATGAAATGAATAAGAAACCATTTACATAAAGGTTAAATTATTACACACTCTTATATATTTATCTTCAAGTTTACTAATCAAACGAACACACTTAACTGCCACATCCCCATATTGACGTTGAACATAATCTTTAAGTGGCATTTAGCGATCGGAAACACATTAACAGAACACAGTTTTTATGGGGTACAATCACTAGTTTATTCTAACAGCACGACGTTTCGACAAGTATCCTCTTATCGTTATCAAGCACAAATGACATTTTAGTAAACTTGAGGTCAATATATATGAAATGAATAAGAAACCATTTACATAAAGGTTAAATTATTACACACTCTTATATATTTATCTTCAAGTTTACTAATCAAACGAACACACTTAACTGCCACATCCCCATATTGACGTTGAACATAATCTTTAAGTGGCATTTAGCGATCGGAAACACATTAACAGAACACAGTTTTTATGGGGTACAATCACTAGTTTATTCTAACAGCACGACGTTTCGACAAGTATCCTCTTATCGTTATCAAGCACAAATGACATTTTAGTAAACTTGAGGTCAATATATATGAAATGAATAAGAAACCATTTACATAAAGGTTAAATTATTTCAGGTCTACATCGCAAACCCTGATGACTTCCTGGACTGGCTTCAGTAGAACGATGATCTCAATGCATATTAATTTCATCCCGGATCTCTATGACACCTGTGGTGGAAGAGGAGGGCAAATCGAATTCAGTTTGGGCTCCAACCGAGGACCTCTGTAAACTTTGCTTTTTGGTGATGACTTCATTTCCGAGCCCGATAAAGGACACCCATGTGTTTATCATGGCCTCTCATATTAGAAGATAACATAAATGGCTTGTGTGTTGACGGTTGTGCATATGTCTTGGTCAGGAAAGTTGTAGGCACCATTGCCCTTGTAAACCATTTGACAGGCCAGAGTGAACAGGGAGACCCATGATTGGTCAACAATGTACCAGATTCCATACTGGGGGGTGGGGATGAAGAAACTCTTGTAGTGTTACATTATCAGATTATTTCAACTTACTTATCCTATGGAAATACAGCTATATAGGAAATATTTTAAAATTGATAAGCACTGCTTGTTTCAACATCTTAGATTTGGCCACAATTTAACATTTGCAGCTACGTTAACAGAGAAAAAACTGTGGTTTTCGATGAAAGTGATAAAAAGTCTAATATTGCATCATGATTACTGTTTTAAAGTATTTCCGTGATGGAATTATATTGAATTTATCCCATCTTTTTACAGGATGCATTTATGTTCCAAAATAAAAATGTTGTGTGGAATTCAAAATTTATGTGCTTTAAAATTTCTATCTGAATTTCCGCAGTTTTCTGATGCACTATAGTGATTGTAGAATGCTGCACTGCGCATCTGCAAATGCATGGATTTTCATACTCTTTGGCCAGGGCATTGCATATATGTTTGTTTATTAGATAACCACAGATTTGTTCAAACAGCAAGAACATGTGAGGTTTATGATACTAAATATGGCCGAAAGAGATATGTTCTCCACCACTTATTTCATGAATTTTTCAATAAGAAGTGTCAAAAAAGGTAAGAATACTGTTTTTTTATTGCTCACAAGGCATTTTTCTGACTGTCTGATATCAAAATAGCCATTATTTGGGGTTTCCGTTGATAGAGTGTGAATTCAGGGACCGTAGGCCTTAATGTTTACATTTTGTTGCATGTACGTCATCAAAACACTGAATTGTATTACAATGTTTCTAGTTTAGTACTAGTTAACTAGTGGCAGGTGGTTTTTTTTTCAAAAAGGCATATTTCTACTGTCGCATTTATGATTAAATCGAATATTCTCGTCAAAAAGCATTTGGCGTAGGCCTATGCCAAGACAGCTAGTCCTGACAGCTAGTCCTGACCCTAGCCCCAACCCACAATCTTGCCAAAAAATCATGTGGCCACAACCCTATTTACATGTGACCTTGAACCAAGTCTGCAGTTGGCCTTAATATTTAGACATGACATGTTTTGACATCATACAATGAAATGTTAACATGTACACTCCAAAATTCACTCCCATGTGACTTTTGACCAAACCTGCAGCTGGCCTTAATATTTAGACTGAACCTCAAAAACATGGTATCTGCCTTTGAGATTGGCTTAGACTTGTGTGACACTCATTTTTTTTAACTTTTTTTACTGACTTTTCTGACTGTTTACTGGTTTCTTGTTGGAGAGCCAGTGATTGGATGTTCCCTAGAAATAAAGAGGTTTATTTCTATTTCCAGTTGCAACCATTTTTTTTTCTTTCGTATTTTCTCACTGTTTTTTTATTGCATATTTATCCCCAGCTATCTATCATTTCAGGTGCCATGGGTAATATTTCATAGAGTGGATTGATTGACCTCAGCAAACACAAGTATTTAAAAAAAAAGAAGCAAAACAGGTGAGATAAATGTGGATTTCATACACCATTTTTCGAAGTGCAGCCAACCTGATCCCCACTTCTGCTCACTAACGGGGGGGGGGGGATTTGGTACTGCACAGGCCTTTCTACTCCCCTTGGCATGTAACTGAATGACAGAATTGCACATTTTGACCATTTTCTGGGTGTCAAAGGTCCATTTCCCTGGATAGTATTCTCCCCAGAATTCTCACTCTCTTCCAAATTTAACATTTCAGGTCTAACAGAACACAGTTTTTATGGGGTACAATCACTAGTTTATTCTAACAGCACGACGTTTCGACAAGTATCCTCTTATCGTTATCAAGCACAAATGACATTTTAGTAAACTTGAGGTCAATATATATGAAATGAATAAGAAACCATTTACATAAAGGTTAAATTATTACACACTCTTATATATTTATCTTCAAGTTTACTAATCAAACGAACACACTTAACTGCCACATCCCCATATTGACGTTGAACATAATCTTTAAGTGGCATTTAGCGATCGGAAACACATTAACAGAACACAGTTTTTATGGGGTACAATCACTAGTTTATTCTAACAGCACGACGTTTCGACAAGTATCCTCTTATCGTTATCAAGCACAAATGACATTTTAGTAAACTTGAGGTCAATATATATGAAATGAATAAGAAACCATTTACATAAAGGTTAAATTATTTCAGGTCTACATCGCAAACCCTGATGACTTCCTGGACTGGCTTCAGTAGAACGATGATCTCAATGCATATTAATTTCATCCCGGATCTCTATGACACCTGTGGTGGAAGAGGAGGGCAAATCGAATTCAGTTTGGGCTCCAACCGAGGACCTCTGTAAACTTTGCTTTTTGGTGATGACTTCATTTCCGAGCCCGTTAAAGGACACCCATGTGTTTATCATGGCCTCTCATATTAGAAGATAACATAAATGGCTTGTGTGTTGACGGTTGTGCATATGTCTTGGTCAGGAAAGTTGTAGGCACCATTGCCCTTGTAAACCATTTGACAGGCCAGAGTGAACCAGGAGACCCATGATTGGTCAACAATGTACCAGATTCCATACTGGGGGGTGGGGATGAAGAAACTCTTGTAGTGTTACATTATCAGATTATTTCAACTTACTTATCCTATGGAAATACAGCTATATAGGAGATATTTTAAAATTGATAAGCACTGCTTGTTTCAACATCTTAGATTTGGCCACAATTTAACATTTGCAGCTACGTTAACAGAGAAAAAACTGTGGTTTTCGATGAAAGTGATAAAAAGTCTAATATTGCATCATGATTACTGTTTTAAAGTATTTCCGTGATGGAATTATATTGAATTTATCCCATCTTTTTACAGGATGCATTTATGTTCCAAAATAAAAATGTTGTGTGGAATTCAAAATTTATGTGCTTTAAAATTTCTATCTGAATTTCCGCAGTTTTCTGATGCACTATAGTGATTGTAGAATGCTGCACTGCGCATCTGCAAATGCATGGATTTTCATACTCTTTGGCCAGGGCATTGCATATATGTTTGTTTAATAGATAACCACAGATTTGTTCAAACAGCAAGAACATGTGAGGTGTATAGGACTAAGACTAGTAATTATTTGCCTAGTTTTCATGATGGACGAATGTAGTGCGAGTTATTAATAGACAATTTTTCCCTTAATTTTTTTCTCCCCTCTTCCTGCTTTTTTGGGTTGCCTTTTTCGATCTAGAATAGGAGAAAAGGGATCAAATTTGCAATTTTATAGCAGTTTTGGGTAATACTGGTGATATTACAGCGGAGGGATGGGGCTGTAAAATGTCTTTCTGCGGAGGAGTTAAATGTATCGGAAGTGAGATTTTCACCCAAGTCAACTTCAAATCCCTGTAGCAAAAAATCTAAACCATATTAACCCTACAAGTTTATGATTGGGAGATTGCCAAATGTTGTCCCCATTGTGCCTAAAAATATTGGAACCAACAGAATGTTGAGCAAAAAGTTACAGCCAGTGATGTTACAGCCATTTAACATTGAAGTCAATGGGCAAATAATTACTAGTCTGAGTCCATTTGTTTACAAGAAATTAATATATGGTTTCGTTGCAATTCGTTTTAATTGTACATGGGCGTCAAATGTGGAATAACTATTTCAACCCCTCCATGGGTATCGTCAGGCCGTTGCAATAACAAAACGTTATTACAGATGTCTCCGCTATAATTTTTCATGAAATTCAAATTAACTTCCAATAATTTAGCGCAAAAATGCGCTACCCGACGACATAACGATTAGTCTGTAAAGAAATTCTAATTAACTGCCAAACATTCTACGCACAAAGCTATATTTATTTATATTTACAAATTATATCAATTGTCATTTCCAGTCATCGTATAACTTCTTTTGAAATACATAAATGTTAAACGCCAATTGAACAATAAATAGAAAATAGGGCCTACAGAGAGGCACCCATCCGGACAGTTATCATGGCGGGCCAGGTAAAAGTTCTATAACTAACCGTTAATTGACTGGCCCCCAGATGTGCTGAGTTTAGAAAATACATCACCCGCAACCCCAAAGATGTAATATGCCTACAAGAAACCAAGCTACGACCGACCTAGAACGACATCTCCTTGCCCGGATTCACTTGTCAGAGAAGGGACACACCGGACAGCACGACACGTGATAACTTGAATTATATTTCTGTTTCACTGGACGTAGAATGTCATTTTATGGAGGCGAAATTAAATAATTCTTACAGTGTATACCATATACATGTATCACATTACATATATCCCCGCTTTAGTTTTGTTTTCATGAAATTCAAATTAACTTCCAATAATTTAGCACAAAAATGCGCTACCCGACGAGATGACCGAGCGGAAGCTCTCACCCGGATTCCAGCACCCGGATTCGAGATGAAGTTAGCAAACATATTCTCGCAGCCATAATCTAGCACCCGGATTCGAGATCAAGTTAGCACACATATTCCTAGCGCCAAGACAACTAGAATGCTATAACTATGAGGGGATTAGGGGGCTACACTTTGGTTTTTTAAATAAGTGGTCCTATCTGCGCATGTGCTAGATACTGCATATTTAACTGTTCGTCTACGAAGAGGATTCGGATAATTCCAATTATCCTTCAGGTAAGTATACCCTAGTCTAATTAAGAATTATCACGAAAATAATTGTCATTTATAAGAAAATAAAACATAATAAAAGCAAAATAAATATGTAATAGATCTCACACCACAAACCCAAAATATAAATGTACCGTAAACATACTAAAATATCGTACACTAGGATTTCACGGCGTTTCGAGATATATTATTACCGTAAACATACTAAATTAAACATATGGGGGGAATCGGGTTAGGGTAAGCTCACTATGCACCCAATAACTTCTAAACTAGCTTCGCGGGCATCAATATCTTTATTTCGCCAACTTAACAGATGCATAAGATATGCACATGCCAAATTTCATTAACTTTCTATGCTACCGTTTCGAGTAATATCACCGCAAAGTTCCAAGCACCCGGATTCGAGGCGGAATATGTGGGTTCAATAAACAACGGGTACGCTTACGCTGCATCAAAAAAAGGCCCAAACCAGCTGTGGTGGGAAAATGTTTTTTTTATTTCAAGGGATCAAGAGAAGAATAAACTACTAGAATACAAAATTTCAGAAGGCTCCTATGTTTGTGTTTGGAGATATATTACCGTAAACATACTTAACACATGGGGGGAGTCGCGTTAGGGTAGGCTCACTATGCACCCAATAACTTCTAAACTAGCTTCGCGGGCATCAATATCTTTATTTCGCCAACTGAATAGATGCATAAGGTATGCACATGCCAAATATCATTTACTTTCTATGATGCCGTACCGAGTTTTACCACCGCAAAGTTCCCAGCACCCGGATTCGTGGCGGAGTATGTGGGTTCAATAAACAACGGGTACGCCTACGCTGCATCCAAAAAGGACCCGAACCAGCTTTGGTGGGAAATGTTTTTTATTTCAAGGGATCAAGAGATGAATAAACTACTAGATTACAAAATTTCAAAAGGCTCCTGTGTTGGCGTTTCGAGATATATTACCGTAAACATACTAAACATATGGAGGGAATCGGGTAAGGGTAGGCTCACTATGCACCAAATAACTTCTAAACTAGCTTCGCGGGCATCAATATCTTTATTTCGTTAACCGAACAGATGCATAAGGTATGCACATGCCAAATATCATTTACTTTCTATGATGCCGTACCGAGTTATACCACCGCAAAGTTCCCACCACCGGGATTCGAGGCGGAGTATGTGGGTTCAATAAACAACGGGTACGCTTACGCTGCATCAAAAAAAGACCCAAACCAGCTTTAGTGGGAAAATGTTTTTTATTCCAAGGAATCAAGAGATGAATAAACTACTAGAATACAAAATTTCAGAAGGCTCCTATGTTGGTGTTTGGAGATATATTACCGTAAACATACTAAACATATGGGGGGAATCGGGTTAGGGTAGGCTCACTATGCACCCAATAACTTCTAAACTAGCTTCGCGGGCATCAATATCTTTATTTCACCAACTGAACAGATGCATGAGGTATGCGCATGCGAAATATCATGAACTTTCTATGATGCTGTACCGAGTTATACCACCGCAAAGTTCCCAGCACCCGGATTCGAGGCGGAGTATGTGGGTTCAATAAACAACGGGTACGCCTACGCTGCATCAAAAAAAAAAAGACCCAAATCAGCTTTGGTGGGAAAATGTTTTTTATTTCAACCCGATTCCCTCCATATGTTTAGTATGTTTACGGTAATAAAATGAAACGCCAAAACAGGAGCCTTCTGAAATTTAATAATCTAGTAGTTTATTCATTTCTTGATCCCTTGAAATAAAAAACATTTTCCCACCAAAGCTGGTTTGGGTCTTTTTTTGAAGCAGCGTAGGCGTACCCGTTGTTTATTGAACCCACATACTCCGCCTCGAATCCGGGTGCTTGGAACTTTGCGGTGGTATTACTCAAAACGGTAGCATAGAAAGTAAATGAAATTTGGCATGTGAATACCTTATGCATCTACAGTGTTCAGTTGGCGAAATAAAGATATTTATGCCCGCGAAGCTAGTTTAGAAGTTATTGGGTGCACAGTGAGCCTTACCTAACGCGACTCCCCCCACGTGTTTAGTATGTTTACGGTAATATATCCCCAAACACCAACATAGGAGCCTTCAGAAATTTTGTATTCTAGCAGTTTATTCATCTCTTGATCCCTTGAAATAAATGCGCGTACATTCTAGCCAGGGACCCTCGTCCCCGCCACGTATCGGTCGTCTCGAGGTATCGCTGCCCCCGGCCGTCTCTTCCCCGCATCTCCCTCCCTCACTCCGAGACGGGCTGGCGCCACGCATCGATTGTCTCGAGGAATAGCTGCCCCGGTCGCCTCTTCCCCGCAGGGTGTACCGTCGGGCAAAACTAGGTTTCAAGCCGATTTTTCAGATCACCGCCGTTCGGTTCCGTACCGTACTGGCCTACCTCTTCGCCCAGCCTTGCCGTATGTAACATGGCCATAGGCGAGTTTCTAGATGCCGTGCCGTCGACGGGCGCCGACGGCGAAATTATCCCGGTGGTTTCAGTCTACCAGCACAAGACCGGCTATGCCGGGCCGGATAAATTTCCCCTAGAGGAGAGATTCTACGATGAGATCATGCGGTATTTCCAGTCCATGCGCTGTCTATCCCAGGCAAGACAGAGCCGTGAGGACAGGCTGTTCATCAAGTTCAGGTCCGCCTTGCCTTACACGCCTTCCGAGATGGGGGCACTTCTCAATAACCGCTACGGCAATTTTCTGGGGGAATGGTTTAACAGCAAGTCCATTGTGTGCTCTATGCTCGAGAGGCATCCCACCCTCGCTGGCGATCTGGCGGCACAGATGTCTCATTCAGAGGCAACTCAGAAGCGGTACTACCAACTCCCTCTTCATGTGCGGCGCGCTGCAGAGATCAGCACTGCCCTCGTTTGTCTCGGGGAATAGCTGCCCCGGTCGCCTCTTCCCCGCAGGGTGTACCGTCGGGCAAAACTAGGTTTCAAGCCGATTTTAGATCACCGCCGTTCGGTTCCGTACCGTACTGGCCTACCTCTTCGCCCAGATCTTGCTGAATACGGGTCGGCGTAGCCTTGCAGTATGTAACATGGCCATAGGCGAGTTTCTAGATGCCGTGCCGTCGACGGGCGCCGACGGCGAAATTATCCCGGTGGTTTCAGTCTACAAGCACAAGACCGGCTATGCCGGGCCGGCTAAATTTCCCCTAGAGTAGAGATTCTACGATGAGATCATGCGGTATTTCCAGTCCATGCGCTGTCTATCCCAGGCAAGACAGAGCCGTGAGGACAGGCTGTTCATCAAGTTCAGGTCCGCCTTGCCTTACACGCCTTCCGAGATGGGGGCACTTCTCAATAACCGCTACGGCAATTTTCTGGGGGAAAAGTTTATTCGCAAGTCCATTGTGTGCTCTATGCTCGAGAGGCATCCCACCCTCGCTGGCGATCTGGCGGCACAGATGTCTCATTCAGAGGCAACTCAGAAGCGGTACTACCAACTCCCTCTTCATGTGCGGCGCGCTGCAGAGATCAGCACTGCCCTGCGGGGAGTTCTGCGAGAGGAGCGACCCGGGCCCGTGGCCCGCCAGCAGTGACAGCATCCCGTCGACCCCAAAAAATGCTATAAAATATTGGCCGGGTAGGCGCTACCCCGCCGCACTCCACTCCACTCCCTAGCTGACAGCCACAGCGAAGCGGTGGGGCGCCTCTCCGACTGCGATAAAAAATTTTTAAAAAATAAGGTGGACTCAGAGGGGGAGGCCTCCGCGTCGGCGCTCACCGGTAATCAAGCGCGGGACGACCAGAGCAGCCGTCCCTCGCTTGAGCTAACGTTCCCCTAATCAAATGCCCCGTCCTCTCGAGCAAGTCGGCCAACGCCAGCCAGCGTCGCTTCTCCACACGGGACCCTAGTGGGAGGTTAGAGTCCCGTCACCTGTTAACGCCAGTGGGCGGTAGCGGGCACTGGGCAGCAACTTGTGCCTCGCCGACCACCTCTGGGCAACTACTGGCCGTAGCCGACCGAACGAGTGGATGCACTCCGGGTCCCTGGCCGGTCGGCCTCTGACAATTTCTTCTCTGCCTTTGGCCGACGGCAGATTTCCCTTGCCTGTTGATGACCTCTCGGCCGCGGGTCGCCCACTGAACCTTTGCCTAGTCTGTTTTTGGCCGACGGCAGATTGCTCTCTCGACCGCGGGTCGCTCACTGACACTTTGCCCAGCCTGTCTTTGGCCGACGACACATTTCCCCTGTCTGTTGAAGTTCTCTCGACCACGGGTCGCTCACTGACACTTTGCCCAGCCTGTCTTTGGCCGACGGCAGGTTCCCCCCGTCTGTTGACGACGGCGGATGGTAGATTCGCGGGGTCGGCCACTGACCGTAGACGACACTGGCCTCTCTCTCTCCCAGATTTCTCCCGTGGCCGCCACTGGCCGACGGCAGATTTCCCTTGTCTGTTGACTAACGGCCACTGGCCGCAGATTTCTCTTCTGGCCTTAGTTTGGCACCCAGAACTGAAGCCCGTTCACGACACTGTTTGCTCTCGCCCGAGTGCACTCCTCTCTCTCTCTCTCTCTCTCGTCATCTCCCCCGCCCCGCTGTCCACGTAGAGCTCTACCCGTCTTTTGCGGGTAAATCTCTCGCGGCTTTGCAAGGGACGGGCGAAATCGAGAGCTCAGTCCGTCTACCGCGGACAAATCTCCTAGTCGAGGGACAAGTCTCAACGCCTCGCAGCCACAACAGGCCGCTCGACCGAGTACGACACCCCGACTCGCACAAACCCAAGTCGTCTGCAAGCAGATTTACCTGCCTTCGAAAGACACCTGCCGAAATACACAGGTCGGACACACACCACCCCGTTCGCCCGAGGAGGGCGAAGCGGGGCCTAATCGTTCTGTCGCCGGTCTCAGAGAGGCAGACGCGGACGTCGTGGGACGGGATTCCGGCTTAGAGGCGTTCAGCCGTTAGCCCAAGGACAAAGGCAAAGCCCCAATGGCAATAAACCACCAAGCACCAACGCTTTCAATCCCGGACCAACGTTCCTCTCGTACTAGTCAGTCCTACCCGCTCGTAGCCGCTCGTTCGTAAAGAGTTCCCTACCAGTAGGGTAAAACTAACCTGTCTCACGACGGTCTAAACCCGGCTCACGTTCCCTGTTGGTGGGTGAACAATCCAACGCTTGGCGAATTCTGCTTCGCAATGATAGGAAGAGCCGACATCGAAGGATCAAAAAGCAACGTCGCTAAGAACGCTTGGCTGCCACAAGCCAGTTATCCCTGTGGTAATTTTTCTGACACCTCTTGCGGGAAGCAGTAAATAATAGAGCTCTCCCATCGTCACCCGGGGGGCGACACAAAAGGATCGATAGGCCTTGCTTTCACACGGATCCCTCCTACTGAAAAGCATCCTCAAGCCAGCATTTGCCCTTTCGCTCTACCAAGGGTTTCTCCCCCTTCTGAAGCTGGCCTTGGGGCGCCCGCGCTATCGTTTCGCGGGCACACCGCCCCAGTTAAATTCAGAACTGACTCTGTCCTCGATCACCCTCGCGAGGGACCTGGTCCCGCAAGACGCACGACCGGTTGCCCGACCGCCCGCCTTTAGCGCAGGGGACCCCTCGCTTAGCACCTTGAGCTCGCCGACACCGCCCCGAATGCGGTCGCTCTCGTGGTCCTCACCGAGTGAGTTGAACGAGGAACGCAGTAGTGGTCTTTCACTTGCGCCGTAAAGCAGTCCCACCTAGGCTACACCTGCGCTCTCGCCCAACCAAGCCAATCGCGAATCAAACTCAACAGGGTCTTCTTTCCCCGCTGACAGCCCCGGACCCGTTCCTCCGGCTGTGGCTTCGCTAGATAGTAGATAGGGACAGTGGGAATCTCGTTAATCCATTCATGCGCGTCACTAATTACATGACGAGGCATTTGGCTACCTTAAGAGAGTCATAGTTACTCCCGCCGTTTACCCGCGCTTCCGTAAATTTCTTCACCGTGACATTCAGAGCACTGGGCAGAAATCACGTCCCGTCAACACCGATCTCCGGCCTTCGAGACGCTATGTTTTTACTAAACAGTCGGATTCCCCCGGACCGTGCCAGTTCTGATCGAGCCGTTCCTCGCGCCCGTCCCGAAAACGGGGAGAGTCGCCCCTACCCCGCTCCGTCCGCCTGCCCTTCCGAGGGTAGAACGTTCGCCGTTCGGTGCGCCCAATTAATATGCCACCTGGCGGACTCCCGCTCTATGATTCCCTCTTCCGAAGCTAGCAGCGGGTCGCTCGGCCCTCAGAGCCAATCCTTCTCCCGAAGTTACGGATCCATTTTGCCGACTTCCCTTTTGGGTGAGACTTTTTCTGAATAAAAAAACGTCCCGCTTCCCGTAGGATTTCTCCCAGGCCTTAGGACCGACTAACCCGCGGCCGATCGAAGGAGCAACGCGGAACCCTTCTCCACTTCGGCCTTCGAGGTTCTCGCTCGAATATTTGCTACTACCACCAAGATCGGCACCCGCGGCCGCTACACCCAGACTCGCGTCTAAGGCTTCAGCGCTGACCGCGGCGACCCTCCTACTCGTCTCGGCTTCGGTCAGTCCTCGCGGCAGGCCACGAGGAATTGCCGAGACGGCCGGGTGTAGGCTGCACGCTACAGCGCCATCCATTTTCAGGGCCCACCAATTCGGCAGGTGAGTTGTTACACACTCCTTGGCGGGTACCGACTTCCATGGTCACCGTCCTGCTGTCTTTACCGATGGACGCCTTTTGTGGGTTCTGCTGAGCGTGACGATCGGGCGCCTTAACCCGGCGTTTGGTTCATCCCACAGCGCCAGTTCTGCTTACCAAAAGTGGTCCACTTGGCACTCGTACATTTCGACGGGGGCCGAGCCTCCCAGATCGAGCGGTAGGCACCCTTCTCGCCCGTTCAAAGTTTGATAATAGCTCCACGCCATTTTGGCACGGACTCCTCTAATCATTCGCTTTACCGGACGAAACTGTCTCGGAGAGCGCCAGCTATCCTGGGGGAAACTTCGGAGGGAACCAGCTACTAGATGGTTCGATTAGTCTTTCGCCCCTACGCCCAAGTACCGTGATCGATTTGCGCGTCAGAACCACTTAGGACCTCCACCAGCATTTCTCCCGGCTTCGTCCCGCTCGGGCCTAGTTCACCATCTTTCGGGTCCCAACGCGAGCGCTCTTGCTCCGCCGAGGCCGTAACAACCCCCGACGGGCCGGTCCTGCGCTCCCCTCGGCCGAGAGAGGATCGGACCACGTCGCTTTCGCTGCGCCCCAAGGGAGTGTTTTTCCCTGTGACTCGCGCTCACGTTAGACTCCTTGGTCCGTGTTTCAAGACGGGTCGGGAAGAGTGCCGCCACGGCCAGCCGCGGACCCTCTAGACCGTCCCCCAATGCCCGCCGCCCCACCGGCGCCGACCGAGCGACCGCACTTGCACTGTTAAGCCCGCGAGGAGCAGTCAAGACGGCCGCGACGACGCCGGGAGACTAGGTCGGGAGCAAGGACGGGGCCGTTCCTCGGCCCGGAGCTACGTTCGCCCTAGTGCCGACCGGAGCAGGCAGTCCGAAGACAGGTGCGACGCCCCGAGAGACGCGCCCCTCGCCTGACTCCAGCCGAGACGAAGCACTCCGAGCCGGTCGCGACTCGCGACACAGCGGAAGATACGCCGACGGGGACGAACCCACGTCGCATGCCCGAGCCCGTCCTCCGAGAAGAACAAGTCCCGAACGCACGAGGAGCCGCCTGCCCGGCGAGCTGGATTCCGCTGATCGCACCGGCGGTTCCACCCGTTTGCCCGTAGGCGCTTTCACGGTCTCTTGAACTCTCTCTTCAAAGTTCTTTTCAACTTTCCCTCACGGTACTTGTTCGCTATCGGACTCGTGCAAGTATTTAGCCTTAGATGGAGCTTACCACCCGCTTTGAGCTGCGATCCCAAGCAACTCGACTCGCAGGTACCGACTGCGCCGGGCAGAAGACCCAGACCGAACTAAAGGCCTCACACCCACTCTGGGAGCACACCTGTCCCGCGGGACTTGTTCGGACGGTCAGACGCCTGACGAGTCGGACCCTTACGCCACAATTCCCGAACCGCCGAGGTCCGACGGGGGATTCGGCGATGGGCTCTTCCCGCTTCGCTCGCCGCTACTGAGGGAATCCCGGTTGGTTTCTTTTCCTCCGCTTAGTGATATGCTTAAGTTCAGCGGGTAATCTCGCTCGATCCGAGGCCGGTGAGAAAAGAGGGACGGCGGTTCGTGCAGGGAGTACGTGCGCCCGGAAAGACGCCTTGCCACGCACCCCGAAACCCGTTCTGTTAGCCACCCGAGACGAGTCCCAGGCGAGAACGGAACGCCGGAGTGAGAGCGGGCATGGCGCTAGAGAGCCTCCCTTCCGTGCTCCTCCCGCACACCGCCCCGTCACTTGTCTGCCTTTGAGGAGACGGGGCCTCGCGGCCGCGACTCCCAGTCTTGGTTATTCTTACCTGCCGGCCCTCGGACGAACGTGGCCGCGGGAGGACCCGCTGCCGCCATGTGCGTTCGAGACGCCGATGATCTTCACTGCAATTCACACCACCTAGCGCGTCAGGCCGCGCTCTTCATCGACGCACGAGCCGAGTGATCCAACGCCTACGGTCGTACGCTTTTGCTTATCATTAAGTCTGACGGCCGCCGAAAGCGACGGCCCGTGCCAAAAGTGTTTCCATCCTTGTGTGAAAAAAATGCCAAGACCGATCGAGAAGACCGCCGGCGGTCCCGGTGCTGACGACCGAGACTCTTTGAACGTGCCCGCTCGCTCCTTAGTCGCTTTCCCTCTCTGCCAGAGCCGCGGAGGAGAGGAAGACGGGAAGGGAAAGAGAGCGGGTCGTGAAACACGTACCGACAAGAGAGTAGCCACAACCGAAGCCGTGCCTTGCCAACGGGAGTGAGCGGCAGCACGCCTCGCCACGGACTGGTTGGCTCGGGACGAGCCTCCTAGCGTCCGAGGAGCGAACCTTGTGAAACGGTAAAGTTTCGAGGGGTTGTTTTCCGTCATCTCTCGAAAGAGACAGACGAAGGTACGGTAATGATCCTTCCGCAGGTTCACCTACGGAAACCTTGTTACGACTTTTACTTCCTCTAAATGATTAAGCTCGAACGCCTTTCCGGGGCCCGTCCGAAGAACGGCCCAGTCTAACGGCCTCGCTTAGCCATTCTATCGGAGGTAGCGACGGGCGGTGTGTACAAAAGGCAGGGACTTAATCGGCGCCCGTTGATGACAGACGCCTACTCGGAATTCCTCGTTCACGGGGCTGAGTTGCAAGCCCCGATCCCCAGCACGAAGACGATTGGCACGGTTAACCCGCTGTAGGCGAGACTGCATGCCCCCGAAGGAACAGCCAGCCCCAACCTCCCCTCTCGGGGCGGGTTCCCGGCCTGACCAAACCAAGACCGTAGGCACTCGCGCTTTCGTCTTCAGTGTAGCGCGCGTGCGGCCCCGGACATCTAAGGGCATCACTGACCTGTTATTGATCTCTCTCACCTAGCTTGAGCTTGCTCGGGATCCCCCTAAGAAGTAGCGACGACGGCTTCGACTCGCCCGATGTTCTCCCTGCTCCCCGAGGGGAGACTAAGATTCGAGAACCACGAGCCGACTAGTTAAGGGCGAGGCCTCGCCCGTTAGCGGAATAAACCAGACTTTTCACTTCACCAGCCACGAACGGCCATGCACCACCACCCATCGAATCGAGAAAGAACTGCACGAGCGTCTGTCAATCCTGACGATGTCCGGACCGGGTAAGTTGCCCCGTGTTGAGTCAAATTAAGCCGCAGGCTCCACTCCTTGTGGTGCCCTTCCGTCAATTCCTTCAAGTTTCAGCCTTGCGACCATACTACCCCCGGAACCCGTAAACTCTCAGGTTGCCCGAAGCCGCCACGGACGGGTCCATAACCGCTGTTCTCGAGCCTCGTCCGCGGCCCGGTCGGCAGCGTTTACCGTCGGTACTACGACGGTATCTGATCGTCTTTGCTCCACCCACCTTCGTTCTGGATTAAGGAAGACGTCCGGGGCCAGCGCCTTCGCTTCGAGTCGTCCCGAGCGGATCACAAAATTTCACCTCTCCCCGCCCGGTACGCTGGCCCCCCACCGTTCCTCTCGAATCCTAGCTCTCCGGCGAAACCGACAGCGAAAGCGACGTCGCCAAGTCGGCCGGACCACCCACCGGAATAGAGCATCCCCGCTTATTCCATGCACGAAATATTCAGGCTCGGGGTTTTAGCCTGCCTTTAGCACTCTAATTTTTTCAAGGTAGACAGAAAAGGCGGCGGGTTCTCTCCCGCGAAGGAGAAACACGAGGCAGGCCGCAAAGTCCACCTCGCCCCGCGCGCCGGTTAGGGACGGCCGAGAAATCGCCGGTCGGGCCCGCAGCGTATCGCGCCCGACCGTGCCGCCTCCGAGATCCAACGACGAGCTTTTTAACCGCAGCAACTCCGATATAGGCTATTGGAGCTGGAATTACCGCGGCTGCTGGCACCAGGCTTGCCCTCCAATAGCTCCTCGCGCACTCTTTTAAATTGCGCTCATTCCGCCCGCCGTGACCACGAAAGGGCCCCGCCACGTTATTTTTCGTCACTACCTCCCCGTGTCGGGATTGGGTAAGTTGCGCGCCTGCTGCCCTCCTTGGAGGTGGTAGCCGTTTCGCAGGCTCCCTCTCCGGAATCGAACCCTGATTCCCCGTTACCCGTCAACACCTTGGTAGGCAGGTCGCCGACCATCGCCAATTGATGGGACAGACACTTCATGGCAAAGTCGTCGGGGGCCCGGAAAGACCCCGCGATCGGCACAGTTATTCGGATTTCGACACTTGTCGCTTCGCCCCGTCGCTACCTATGACGGTAGCTTCGCGGGCTAGGGCGATCTGCTATAGAGAATAAATGCCGTTTCCCCGCCTCATCGAGAAACGAAAGGGGGACCACGGTACGTTGCATGTATTAGCTCTAGAATTACCACAGTTATCCATTAAACCGACCCGCTTTTCGCCAAGGAACCTTATCTGACTAATGAGCCGTTCGCAGTTTCGGCTCGCTCCCCGAAAGGAACAAGCCTGAACTTAGACTTGCATGGCTTAAGCTTTGAGACAAGCATATGATCACTGGCAGGATCAACCAGATAGCCTCTACGAGTTCGAGAGAGAACCGCGAGTAAACGCCCCCAGTCGCAGACACCCGCCTCCCTTTGCCAAAGCTCCAAGGAGCGAGCAACCGAAGAGCGGGGGCGAGCCGGGGGGCGACCGAGCGGGAGGACAGTAGCCAGGACTGCACCCCGCCGGCCTCGTTCGCTGCGCAATCCCAGACGAAGAGAGGGAGACCCGAAGATTTCCTCTCGCTCGCTAGGCGCACGGAAGAACCGAGGTTGTAGCCGAGACGGGCGACGACGGGCAAGAGAGGGAACTCGAGCCACGCCGCGCGCCGCGAATCGGGATCTCTCCAGCCGGGACGGCGGAGATGGTAGTCGAGACTCGCTGATTTGACAATCGGACGAGCCAGTCTGCCCCGCCGTGTAAGCGTACACGGGAGCGTTTCGGGTCTGCCGGGAGGAGAAGGACGAAGCGAGAATTGAATCTGCGCTGTGCCCCGCACCCCGCCGACCGCCGCGAGCTGTGACCAGGCGCCGGGGAGTATTCGTCCCCGGGTCGGCCTCGCTCCACCGTCTCCATCGAGTCTTGGATCGTGGGAAAAGAGTACGCGGTGACTGGACGAGAGTTCGAGCTAAGCGATCCCCCGCCTTCCGACCGCTTCGCTGCCTTGCGATAGAGAGAACCGGGAAGAGAGAGGAAGGAGCGCGCCGCGAGAGAACGGAGCGTGGCGCGGTCTCGGGTGCCATCCTTCCCCTCGAGCAAGCGGCGCGACGACGGAGACGAGAAGGGTAACCGGGAGCTGCACGCACACAAACTCCCTAGCCTTCACTCAACCGCCGTGTACACACCGGGAGCAAGAGGAGACCGGCCAACCTTCCACCGCCTAACGCTCGTCTCCAGAAAACACGCCCGACCAATTTTCCCCTAAAGTTCGCTTCTGCCCCGCCGAGGACCGGCTGAGCTTCACCCTTCATGTAAGAGAAAACGCACTCGTTCGAAAGGTATACATATGCACCGTACCAGGTTCGGTCCCTCGTATCTACTCTCTATACTAGTGTTTCGCACTCGTCTGAAAGGTATACCATCGGGCTAAAGTAGGTTTTGAGGTGATTTTTTAGCAAACGAAGGCTTTTCTGACCTTCCAAGTTCATCTCTTCGCATTCATCCTGGCCAGGGACCCTCGTCCCAGTCAACTTTGCCGAGATCTGTCGGGGCATCTCCCCGCCAGTGAGGGTCGAAGGTCCGGCGGGAATTCCTCGAGAGCGCGCCTCGACAGCGAAGCCACGCATCGGCCGTCTCGAGGAATTCCCGCCGCCCGAGACGGGCAGACACAGATATTTCTCGAGAACACCGGTCGCCTCTTCCCCGGCCTGCCTCTCTCTCCCCGTCTCTCTCCGACTCCGAGACGGGCAGTCGGCCGGCCCGTCCGGGGAATTCCAGCCCGACTGAAATTCCTCGAGAGCGAGCATTTTTTGACCTTCCAAGTTTATCTCTTCGCATTCATCCTGGCCAGGGACCCTCGTCCCAGTCAACTTTGCCGAGATCTGTCGGCGCATCTGCCCGCCAGAGACGGCCGAAGGTCCGGCGGGAATTCCTCGAGAGCGCGCCTCGACAGCGAAGCCACGCATCGGCCGTCTCGAGGAATTCCCGCCGCCCGAGACGGGCAGACACAGAAATTTCTCGAGAACACCAGTCGCCTCTTCCCCGGCCTGCCTCTCTCTCCCCGTCTCTCTCCGACTCCGAGACGGGCAGTCGGCCGGCCCGTCCGGGAAAATTCAGCCCGACTGAAATTCCTCGAGAGCGCGCCTCGGCCGCGAAGCCACGCATCGGTCGTCTCGAGGAACGGCTGCCCGGCCGTCTCTTCCCCAACTCCGAGACGAGAGAGAGCTGGGGAGACAGCTTCGGCCGTCTCGAGGAATTCCCGCCCGAGGCGGGTAAGGCACAGACATTCCTCGAGAGTCCCGGTAGCCTCTTCCCCTGCCTTGCGCTCCGGTCTCCCCGTCTCTCCCCGACTCTGTGAATTCCAACCCGAGACGGGCAGGCACTGAAATTCCTCGAGAGCGCGCCTCGGCCGCGAAGCCACGTATCGGTCGACTCGAGGAATTGCTGCCCCCCGACTCTGCTTCTCTCTCTTACACACTCGTCTCTGCGCGTACATTCTAGCCAGGGACCCTCGTCCCCGCCACGCATCGATCGTCTCGAGGAATAGCTGCCCCGGCCGCCTCTTCCCCGCAGGATGTACCGTCGGGCAAATGTAGGTTTCAAGCTGATTTTTTGTCTCAACAAGTGACAAGTATTTTCCGCCTTTCCAAACTCATCTCTTCGCGTCGATTCTGGCCAGGGACCCTCGCTAGAGCGAAGGCACACATCGACCGTCTCGAGGAATCGCTGGCCCCGGCCGTCTCTGGTGGGATTTGCTCGAGAGCTCGAGGAATTACCGCCCGAAACGGGCAGGCACTGAATTTCCTCGATAGCGCGCCTCGGCCGCGAAGCGACGCATCGGTCGTCTCGAGGAATGGTTGCCCCGGCCGTCTCTTCCCCGCATCTCTCGCCCCGACTCCGAGACGGGCTGGCGACCGACCGCGGGTCTCTCGCAGACTCACTTGATGGCGGGGAAAAGCTCGAGAGCCAAGCATCGACCGTCTCGAGGAATCGCTGCCCCGGCCGTCTCTGGCGGGATTTGCTCGAGAGCTCGCCTCGAGGGCAAAGGCACACATCGACCGTCTCGAGGAATTACCACCCGAGACGGAGAGGCACTGAAATTCCTCGAGAGCGCGCCTTCAACCCTTATCTCTTCGTGTCTTTTCTGGCCAGAGACCCTCGTCCCCGAGGAGGGCAGGCACTGAAATTCCATTGGGTGTGGGTGTGACAAGTGCTGAGCGGCCCAAAAAAAAATAAATTGCTCGACTCCCCGCTCAGATCCGCCCGAGATCCGCCCCGATGTAAGTAGCGAAAATTACGAGGAAAACTTTGTCTGTCTTTGCCAACCGATCTGTGTTAATTTCCCTGCCTGTCCTGCGTTTCTCTCAGACAGGGACCCCCTGGCAGCTTGCACCCGGCGAGTGACAAAAATATTTACGGCTCATTAACATATTTTCCGATTTTGACCTTCTTTCAATTTTCACCCGATAAATTAATTTATCCCACTCGACTTAGCCACTGGCTGCCTGCGCCCGGCGAGTGGCAAAAATCTTTACGGTGCATTAACATATTTTCCGATTTTGACCTGCTTTCAATTTTCACCCGAAAAATTAATTTATGTCACTCGAATTACCGAGTGGGCAAAAATATTTACGGCTCATTAACATATTATCCGATTACTGGGAGATGACCTCCATTCAATTTTTAGCCCAACGCGGCCACTATCAGCCTTCTCGTCGCCCGGGGCAGATGGGGGGTATATTTCCCCGCCCCAAGCGCCTTTCGACCTTCGCGTTGCGTCTCTGGCTTTGATATTAGCGGCGTTGCCCTACTTCTTCTCTCCCCTACCAATATTATCTCCCTTATTGTCTTAAAGGGCAACTGTTCGAGCATTTGACGGGATGTTGTCGCGCTGACGAGTCGGGCTACGGGTGGCCCAGCTTTTGGTCATCAGTCTCTCGTTATGAAGAGACCTAGTAGACAGTGCTCTCTGTGCGAGACATTATCGCACAGTGCACGGGATGTGTCGGCAGGATGCCGTTGCGAAAAGCATACGTACCTACAAGTGCAACTCGGTTAGATACGAGTGCCCCGTAGAAAACTGTCAGGCTTTCGTGGCTCGGGTAGACCTCCACTTGTTAAATTTTCACAAATATCCGGGACGAAATTGCCCGTGCTATCAAAGCGCCCTGCGGCTGCACAAGGAACAAAAATCGTCGACTTTGGCCCTCCAGCGGGATTTGCCACCCCAGTCCGTTTCCTCATCGCCGCCCCTGAGTGCGAGGGCAAGGCGGCTGTTAGCCAATTTCCGAAAGGAAGTGACCTTCTCTGAAGGCATCACTCGACGGGGCTATGCCGTAATTCAGCATGTCAAGCAGGTCTGGCGTATATGGCAGGCGATCACCAAGGACTGGGACCCCGTTGCCGACTTCGGCTCGCACAGAGCGGCGCGAGACCTCTGGCTCATGCCCATGCTCGCCTCAGATGCGGCCGTAGGTACCGTGAAATCGTACCTCTCCTCCCTCAGGCTGTTCATCGAATTTCTCAGAGAACTGTCGAACGTTGTCGATGACAGTTACGACTTGTGGCTGACTAAAATGTCCCGCTGGGGGCGATCTATGCGTAAGAGGTTTGGTGAGCGCAGGCACGCCATCGAACAGCGGGAAAACCTATTAACGGCCACCGACGTCGCTCACATCGACAGCTGCGACGTGACAACGACCGCCCGGGACCTTCTCGGGCGAATCGACACCGATGCCACGCTTCAGATCACCGCCGTTCGGTTCCGTACCGTACTGGCCTACCTCTTCGCACAGATCTTGCTGAATACGGGTCAGCGTAGCCTTGCCGTATGTAACATGGCCATAGGTGAGTTTCTAGATGCCGTGCCGTCGACGGGCGCCGACGGCGAAATAATCCGGGTGGTTTCAGTCTACCAGCACAAGACCGGCTATGCCGGGCCGGCTAAATTTCCCCTAGAGGAGAGATTCTACGATGAGATCATGCGATATTTCCAGTTCATGCGCTGTCTGTCCCAGGCAAGACACAGCCGCGAGGACAGGCTGTTCATCAAGTTCAGGTCCGCCTTGCCTTACACGCCTTCCGAGATGGGGGCACTTCTCAATAACCGCTACGGCAATTTTCTGGGGAAAAAATTTAACAGCCGGGTAGTTCGTAAGTCCATTGTGTGCTCTATGCTCGAGAGGCATCCCACCCTCGCTGGCGATCTGGCGGCACAGATGTCTCATTCAGAGGCAACTCAGAAGCGGTACTACCAACTCCCTCTCCAGGTGCGGCGCGCTGCAGAGATCAGCACCGCCCTGCGGGGAGTTCTGCGAGAGGAGCGACCCGGGCCCGTGGCCCGCCAGCAGTGACAGCATCCCGTCGACCCGAATAAATGCTATAAAATGTTGGCCGGGGAGGCGCTACCCCGCCGCACTCCACTCAACTCCCGAGCTGACAGCCGTTCTGCGAGAGGAGCGACCCGGGCCCGTGGCCCGCCAGCAGTGACAGCATCCCGTCGACCAAAAAAAAATGCTATAAAATGTTGGCCGGGGAGGCGCTACCCCGCCGCACTCCACTCAACTCCCGAGCTGACAGCCGCAGCGAAGCGGCGGGGCACCTTCCCGACTGCGATAAAAAAATAAAAAAAAATAAGGTGGACTAAGAGGGGGAGGCCTCCGCGTCGGCGCTCACCGGTAATCAAGCGCGGGGCGACCAGAGCAGCCGTCCCTCGCTTGAGCTAACGTTCCCCTCATCAATTGCCCCGTCCTCTCGAGCAAGTCGGCCAACGCCAGCCAGCGTCGCTTATCCACACGGGACCCTAGTGGGAGGTTAGAGTCCCGTCACCTGTTAACGCCAGTGGGCGGTAGCGGGCACTGGGCAGCAACTTGTGCCTCGCCGACCACCTCTGGGCAACTACTGGCCGTAGCCGACCGAACGAGTGGATGCACTCCGGGTCCCTGGCCGGCGGCAGATTTCCCTTGCCTGTTGATGACCTCTCGGCCGCGGGTCGCCCACTGAACCTTTGCCTAGTCTGTTTTTGGCCGACGGCAGATTGCTCTCTCGACCTCGGGTCGCTCACTGACACTTTGCCCAGCCTGTCTTTGGCCGACGACACATTTCCCCTGTCTGTTGAAGTTCTCTCGACCACGGGTCGCTCACTGACACTTTGCCCAGCCTGTCTTTGGCCGACGGCAGGTTCCCCCCGTCTGTTGACGACGGCGGATGGTAGATTCGCGGGGTCGGCCACTGACCGTAGACGACACTGGCCTCTCTCTCTCCCAGATTTCTCCCGTGGCCGCCACTGGCCGACGGCAGATTTCCCTTGTCTGTTGACTAACGGCCACTGGCCGCAGATTTCTCTTCTGGCCTTAGTTTGGCACCCAGAACTGAAGCCCGTTCACGACACTGTTTGCTCTCGCCCGAGTGCACTCCTCTCTCTCTCTCTCTCTCTCTCGTCATCTCCCCCGCCCCGCTGTCCACGTAGAGCTCTACCCGTCTTTTGCGGGTAAATCTCTCGCGGCTTTGCAAGGGACGGGCGAAATCGAGAGCTCAGTCCGTCTACCGCGGACAAATCTCCTAGTCGAGGGACAAGTCTCAACGCCTCGCAGCCACAACAGGCCGCTCGACCGAGTACGACACCCCGACTCGCACAAACCCAAGTCGTCTGCAAGCAGATTTACCTGCCTTCGAAAGACACCTGCCGAAATACACAGGTCGGACACACACCACCCCGTTCGCCCGAGGAGGGCGAAGCGGGGCCTAATCGTTCTGTCGCCGGTCTCAGAGAGGCAGACGCGGACGTCGTGGGACGGGATTCCGGCTTAGAGGCGTTCAGCCGTTAGCCCAAGGACAAAGGCAAAGCCCCAATGGCAATAAACCACCAAGCACCAACGCTTTCAATCCCGGACCAACGTTCCTCTCGTACTAGTCAGTCCTACCCGCTCGTAGCCGCTCGTTCGTAAAGAGTTCCCTACCAGTAGGGTAAAACTAACCTGTATCACGACGGTCTAAACCCAGCTCACGTTCCCTGTTGGTGGGTGAACAATCCAACGCTTGGCGAATTCTGCTTCGCAATGATAGGAAGAGCCGACATCGAAGGATCAAAAAGCAACGTCGCTAAGAACGCTTGGCTGCCACAAGCCAGTTATCCCTGTGGTAATTTTTCTGACACCTCTTGCGGGAAGCAGTAAATAATAGAGCTCTCCCATCGTCACCCGGGGGGCGACACAAAAGGATCGATAGGCCTTGCTTTCACACGGATCCCTCCTACTGAAAAGCATCCTCAAGCCAGCATTTGCCCTTTCGCTCTACCAAGGGTTTCTCCCCCTTCTGAAGCTGGCCTTGGGGCGCCCGCGCTATCGTTTCGCGGGCACACCGCCCCAGTTAAATTCAGAACTGACTCTGTCCTCGATCACCCTCGCGAGGGACCTGGTCCCGCAAGACGCACGACCGGTTGCCCGACCGCCCGCCTTTAGCGCAGGGGACCCCTCGCTTAGCACCTTGAGCTCGCCGACACCGCCCCGAATGCGGTCGCTCTCGTGGTCCTCACCGAGTGAGTTGAACGAGGAACGCAGTAGTGGTCTTTCACTTGCGCCGTAAAGCAGTCCCACCTAGGCTACACCTGCGCTCTCGCCCAACCAAGCCAATCGCGAATCAAACTCAACAGGGTCTTCTTTCCCCGCTGACAGCCCCGGACCCGTTCCTCCGGCTGTGGCTTCGCTAGATAGTAGATAGGGACAGTGGGAATCTCGTTAATCCATTCATGCGCGTCACTAATTACATGACGAGGCATTTGGCTACCTTAAGAGAGTCATAGTTACTCCCGCCGTTTACCCGCGCTTCCGTAAATTTCTTCACCGTGACATTCAGAGCACTGGGCAGAAATCACGTCCCGTCAACACCTTCGAGACGCTATGTTTTTACTAAACAGTCGGATTCCCCCGGACCGTGCCAGTTCTGATCGAGCCGTTCCTCGCGCCCGTCCCGAAAACGGGGAGAGTCGCCCCTACCCCGCTCCGTCCGCCTGCCCTTCCGAGGGTAGAACGTTCGCCGTTCGGTGCGCCCAATTAATATGCCACCTGGCGGACTCCCGCTCTATGATTCCCTCTTCCGAAGCTAGCAGCGGGTCGCTCGGCCCTCAGAGCCAATCCTTCTCCCGAAGTTACGGATCCATTTTGCCGACTTCCCTTACCTACATTGTTCTATCGACCAGAGGCTGCGAACCTTGGAGACCTGCGGCGGATTGAGGTACGGCCCGAGGCGAGAGCGTGTGATAGATTTCCAAAGAAATGTTTAGCCGTCGGAGTTTCAAGGACCGTCGAGTCGTAGCCGAACAGGCCCCCGCTGGAGCCGGCTTTGCGGATAAAGTTGATTGCTCTCGCTCCCTATCTCCGGCAGAACCGCTTCCAGGGCCAGCGAGCGCACCTCAAAAAGAAAAGTTAACTCTTCTCGACTCTCCCGACGGCGTATCCGACCTTCTTTGCGTCACCGCTTGTGCTCCGCCTTCGGGTACGGGAATCCTAACCCGTTTCCCTTTCGGCCCGTGCATTGGGTGAGACTTTTTCTGAATAAAAAAACGTCCCGCTTCCCGTAGGATTTCTCCCAGGCCTTAGGACCGACTAACCCGCGGCCGATCGAAGGAGCAACGCGGAACCCTTCTCCACTTCGGCCTTCGAGGTTCTCGCTCGAATATTTGCTACTACCACCAAGATCGGCACCCGCGGCCGCTACACCCAGACTCGCGTCTAAGGCTTCAGCGCTGACCGCGGCGACCCTCCTACTCGTCTCGGCTTCGGTCAGTCCTCGCGGCAGGCCACGAGGAATTGCCGAGACGGCCGGGTGTAGGCTGCACGCTACAGCGCCATCCATTTTCAGGGCCCACCAATTCGGCAGGTGAGTTGTTACACACTCCTTGGCGGGTACCGACTTCCATGGTCACCGTCCTGCTGTCTTTACCGATGGACGCCTTTTGTGGGTTCTGCTGAGCGTGACGATCGGGCGCCTTAACCCGGCGTTTGGTTCATCCCACAGCGCCAGTTCTGCTTACCAAAAGTGGTCCACTTGGCACTCGTACATTTCGACGGGGGCCGAGCCTCCCAGATCGAGCGGTAGGCACCCTTCTCGCCCGTTCAAAGTTTGATAATAGCTCCACGCCATTTTGGCACGGACTCCTCTAATCATTCGCTTTACCGGACGAAACTGTCTCGGAGAGCGCCAGCTATCCTGGGGGAAACTTCGGAGGGAACCAGCTACTAGATGGTTCGATTAGTCTTTCGCCCCTACGCCCAAGTACCGTGATCGATTTGCGCGTCAGAACCACTTAGGACCTCCACCAGCATTTCTCCCGGCTTCGTCCCGCTCGGGCCTAGTTCACCATCTTTCGGGTCCCAACGCGAGCGCTCTTGCTCCGCCGAGGCCGTAACAACCCCCGACGGGCCGGTCCTGCGCTCCCCTCGGCCGAGAGAGGATCGGACCACGTCGCTTTCGCTGCGCCCCAAGGGAGTGTTTTTCCCTGTGACTCGCGCTCACGTTAGACTCCTTGGTCCGTGTTTCAAGACGGGTCGGGAAGAGTGCCGCCACGGCCAGCCGCGGACCCTCTAGACCGTCTCCCAATGCCCGCCGCCCCACCGGCGCCGACCGAGCGACCGCACTTGCACTGTTAAGCCCGCGAGGAGCAGTCAAGACGGCCGCGACGACGCCGGGAGACTAGGTCGGGAGCAAGGACGGGGCCGTTCCTCGGCCCGGAGCTACGTTCGCCCTAGTGCCGACCGGAGCAGGCAGTCCGAAGACAGGTGCGACGCCCCGAGAGACGCGCCCCTCGCCTGACTCCAGCCGAGACGAAGCACTCCGAGCCGGTCGCGACTCGCGACACAGCGGAAGATACGCCGACGGGGACGAACCCACGTCGCATGCCCGAGCCCGTCCTCCGAGAAGAACAAGTCCCGAACGCACGAGGAGCCGCCTGCCCGGCGAGCTGGATTCCGCTGATAGCACCGGCGGTTCCACCCGTTTGCCCGTAGGCGCTTTCACGGTCTCTTGAACTCTCTCTTCAAAGTTCTTTTCAACTTTCCCTCACGGTACTTGTTCGCTATCGGACTCGTGCAAGTATTTAGCCTTAGATGGAGCTTACCACCCGCTTTGAGCTGCGATCCCAAGCAACTCGACTCGCAGGTACCGACTGCGCCGGGCAGAAGACCCAGACCGAACTAAAGGCCTCACACCCACTCTGGGAGCACACCTGTCCCGCGGGACTTGTTCGGACGGTCAGACGCCTGACGAGTCGGACCCTTACGCCACAATTCCCGAACCGCCGAGGTCCGACGGGGGATTCGGCGATGGGCTCTTCCCGCTTCGCTCGCCGCTACTGAGGGAATCCCGGTTGGTTTCTTTTCCTCCGCTTAGTGATATGCTTAAGTTCAGCGGGTAATCTCGCTCGATCCGAGGCCGGTGAGAAAAGAGGGACGGCGGTTCGTGCAGGGAGTACGTGCGCCCGGAAAGACGCCTTGCCACGCACCCCGAAACCCGTTCTGTTAGCCACCCGAGACGAGTCCCAGGCGAGAACGGAACGCCGGAGTGAGAGCGGGCATGGCGCTAGAGAGCCTCCCTTCCGTGCTCCTCCCGCACACCGCCCCGTCACTTGTCTGCCTTTGAGGAGACGGGGCCTCGCGGCCGCGACTCCCAGTCTTGGTTATTCTTACCTGCCGGCCCTCGGACGAACGTGGCCGCGGGAGGACCCGCTGCCGCCATGTGCGTTCGAGACGCCGATGATCTTCACTGCAATTCACACCACCTAGCGCGTCAGGCCGCGCTCTTCATCGACGCACGAGCCGAGTGATCCAACGCCTACGGTCGTACGCTTTTGCTTATCATTAAGTCTGACGGCCGCCGAAAGCGACGGCCCGTGCCAAAAGTGTTTCCATCCTTGTGTGAAAAAAATGCCAAGACCGATCGAGAAGACCGCCGGCGGTCCCGGTGCTGACGACCGAGACTCTTTGAACGTGCCCGCTCGCTCCTTAGTCGCTTTCCCTCTCTGCCAGAGCCGCGGAGGAGAGGAAGACGGGAAGGGAAAGAGAGCGGGTCGTGAAACACGTACCGACAAGAGAGTAGCCACAACCGAAGCCGTGCCTTGCCAACGGGAGTGAGCGGCAGCACGCCTCGCCACGGACTGGTTGGCTCGGGACGAGCCTCCTAGCGTCCGAGGAGCGAACCTTGTGAAACGGTAAAGTTTCGAGGGGTTGTTTTCCGTCATCTCTCGAAAGAGACAGACGAAGGTACGGTAATGATCCTTCCGCAGGTTCACCTACGGAAACCTTGTTACGACTTTTACTTCCTCTAAATGATTAAGCTCGAACGCCTTTCCGGGGCCCGTCCGAAGAACGGCCCAGTCTAACGGCCTCGCTTAGCCATTCTATCGGAGGTAGCGACGGGCGGTGTGTACAAAAGGCAGGGACTTAATCGGCGCCCGTTGATGACAGACGCCTACTCGGAATTCCTCGTTCACGGGGCTGAGTTGCAAGCCCCGATCCCCAGCACGAAGACGATTGGCACGGTTAACCCGCTGTAGGCGAGACTGCATGCCCCCGAAGGAACAGCCAGCCCCAACCTCCCCTCTCGGGGCGGGTTCCCGGCCTGACCAAACCAAGACCGTAGGCACTCGCGCTTTCGTCTTCAGTGTAGCGCGCGTGCGGCCCCGGACATCTAAGGGCATCACTGACCTGTTATTGATCTCTCTCACCTAGCTTGAGCTTGCTCGGGATCCCCCTAGGAAGTAGCGACGACGGCTTCGACTCGCCCGATGTTCTCCCTGCTCCCCGAGGGGAGACTAAGATTCGAGAACCACGAGCCGACTAGTTAAGGGCGAGGCCTCGCCCGTTAGCGGAATAAACCAGACTTTTCACTTCACCAGCCACGAACGGCCATGCATCACCACCCATCGAATCGAGAAAGAACTGCACGAGCGTCTGTCAATCCTGACGATGTCCGGACCGGGTAAGTTGCCCCGTGTTGAGTCAAATTAAGCCGCAGGCTCCACTCCTTGTGGTGCCCTTCCGTCAATTCCTTCAAGTTTCAGCCTTGCGACCATACTACCCCCGGAACCCGTAAACTCTCAGGTTGCCCGAAGCCGCCACGGACGGGTCCATAACCGCTGTTCTCGAGCCTCGTCCGCGGCCCGGTCGGCAGCGTTTACCGTCGGTACTACGACGGTATCTGATCGTCTTTGCTCCACCCACCTTCGTTCTGGATTAAGGAAGACGTCCGGGGCCAGCGCCTTCGCTTCGAGTCGTCCCGAGCGGATCACAAAATTTCACCTCTCCCCGCCCGGTACGCTGGCCCCCCACCGTTCCTCTCGAATCCTAGCTCTCCGGCGAAACCGACAGCGAAAGCGACGTCGCCAAGTCGGCCGGACCACCCACCGGAATAGAGCATCTCCGCTTATTCCATGCACGAAATATTCAGGCTCGGGGTTTTAGCCTGCCTTTAGCACTCTAATTTTTTCAAGGTAGACAGAAAAGGCGGCGGGTTCTCTCCCGCGAAGGAGAAACACGAGGCAGGCCGCAAAGTCCACCTCGCCCCGCGCGCCGGTTAGGGACGGCCGAGAAATCGCCGGTCGGGCCCGCAGCGTATCGCGCCCGACCGTGCCGCCTCCGAGATCCAACGACGAGCTTTTTAACCGCAGCAACTCCGATATAGGCTATTGGAGCTGGAATTACCGCGGCTGCTGGCACCAGGCTTGCCCTCCAATAGCTCCTCGCGCACTCTTTTAAATTGCGCTCATTCCGCCCGCCGTGACCACGAAAGGGCCCCGCCACGTTATTTTTCGTCACTACCTCCCCGTGTCGGGATTGGGTAAGTTGCGCGCCTGCTGCCCTCCTTGGAGGTGGTAGCCGTTTCGCAGGCTCCCTCTCCGGAATCGAACCCTGATTCCCCGTTACCCGTCAACACCTTGGTAGGCAGGTCGCCGACCATCGCCAATTGATGGGACAGACACTTCATGGCAAAGTCGTCGGGGGCCCGGAAAGACCCCGCGATCGGCACAGTTATTCGGATTTCGACACTTGTCGCTTCGCCCCGTCGCTACCTATGACGGTAGCTTCGCGGGCTAGGGCGATCTGCTATAGAGAATAAATGCCGTTTCCCCGCCTCATCGAGAAACGAAAGGGGGACCACGGTACGTTGCATGTATTAGCTCTAGAATTACCACAGTTATCCATTAAACCGACCCGCTTTTCGCCAAGGAACCTTATCTGACTAATGAGCCGTTCGCAGTTTCGGCTCGCTCCCCGAAAGGAACAAGCCTGAACTTAGACTTGCATGGCTTAAGCTTTGAGACAAGCATATGATCACTGGCAGGATCAACCAGATAGCCTCTACGAGTTCGAGAGAGAACCGCGAGTAAACGCCCCCAGTCGCAGACACCCGCCTCCCTTTGCCAAAGCTCCAAGGAGCGAGCAACCGAAGAGCGGGGGCGAGCCGGGGGGCGACCGAGCGGGAGGACAGTAGCCAGGACTGCACCCCGCCGGCCTCGTTCGCTGCGCAATCCCAGACGAAGAGAGGGAGACCCGAAGATTTCCTCTCGCTCGCTAGGCGCACGGAAGAACCGAGGTTGTAGCCGAGACGGGCGACGACGGGCAAGAGAGGGAACTCGAGCCACGCCGCGCGCCGCGAATCGGGATCTCTCCAGCCGGGACGGCGGAGATGGTAGTCGAGACTCGCTGATTTGACAATCGGACGAGCCAGTCTGCCCCGCCGTGTAAGCGTACACGGGAGCGTTTCGGGTCTGCCGGGAGGAGAAGGACGAAGCGAGAATTGAATCTGCGCTGTGCCCCGCACCCCGCCGACCGCCGCGAGCTGTGACCAGGCGCCGGGGAGTATTCGTCCCCGGGTCGGCCTCGCTCCACCGTCTCCATCGAGTCTTGGATCGTGGGAAAAGAGTACGCACTCGTCTGAAAGGTATACCATCGGACTAAAGTAGGTTTTGAGGTGATTTTTTAGCAAACGAAGGCTTTTCTGACCTTCCAAGTTCATCTCTTCGCATTCATCCTGGCCAGGGACCCTCGTCCCAGTCAACTTTGCCGAGATCTGTCGGGGCATCTCCCCGCCAGTGAGGGTCGAAGGTCCGGCGGGAATTCCTCGAGAGCGCGCCTCGACAGCGAAGCCACGCATCGGCCGTCTCGAGGAATTCCCGCCGCCCGAGACGGGCAGACACAGAAATTTCTCGAGAACACCGGTCGCCTCTTCCCCGGCCTGCCTCTCTCTCCCCGTCTCTCTCCGACTCCGAGACGGGCAGTCGGCCGGCCCGTCCGGGGAATTCCAGCCCGACTGAAATTCCTCGAGAGCGAGCATTTTTTGACCTTCCAAGTTTATCTCTTCGCATTCATCCTGGCCAGGGACCCTCGTCCCAGTCAACTTTGCCGAGATCTGTCGGCGCATCTGCCCGCCAGAGACGGCCGAAGGTCCGGCGGGAATTCCTCGAGAGCGCGCCTCGACAGCGAAGCCACGCATCGGCCGTCTCGAGGAATTCCCGCCGCCCGAGACGGGCAGACACAGAAATTTCTCGAGAACACCAGTCGCCTCTTCCCCGGCCTGCCTCTCTCTCCCCGTCTCTCTCCGACTCCGAGACGGGCAGTCGGCCGGCCCGTCCGGGAAAATTCAGCCCGACTGAAATTCCTCGAGAGCGCGCCTCGGCCGCGAAGCCACGCATCGGTCGTCTCGAGGAACGGCTGCCCGGCCGTCTCTTCCCCAACTCCGAGACGAGAGAGAGCTGGGGAGACAGCTTCGGCCGTCTCGAGGAATTCCCGCCCGAGGCGGGTAAGGCACAGACATTCCTCGAGAGTCCCGGTAGCCTCTTCCCCTGCCTTGCGCTCCGGTCTCCCCGTCTCTCCCCGACTCTGTGAATTCCAACCCGAGACGGGCAGGCACTGAAATTCCTCGAGAGCGCGCCTCGGCCGCGAAGCCACGTATCGGTCGACTCGAGGAATTGCTGCCCCCCGACTCTGCTTCTCTCTCTTACACACTCGTCTCTGCGCGTACATTCTAGCCAGGGACCCTCGTCCCCGCCACGCATCGATCGTCTCGAGGAATAGCTGCCCCGGCCGCCTCTTCCCCGCAGGATGTACCGTCGGGCAAATGTAGGTTTCAAGCTGATTTTTTGTCTCAACAAGTGACAAGTATTTTCCGCCTTTCCAAACTCATCTCTTCGCGTCGATTCTGGCCAGGGACCCTCGCTAGAGCGAAGGCACACATCGACCGTCTCGAGGAATCGCTGGCCCCGGCCGTCTCTGGTGGGATTTGCTCGAGAGCTCGAGGAATTACCGCCCGAAACGGGCAGGCACTGAATTTCCTCGATAGCGCGCCTCGGCCGCGAAGCGACGCATCGGTCGTCTCGAGGAATGGTTGCCCCGGCCGTCTCTTCCCCGCATCTCTCGCCCCGACTCCGAGACGGGCTGGCGACCGACCGCGGGTCTCTCGCAGACTCACTTGATGGCGGGGAAAAGCTCGAGAGCCAAGCATCGACCGTCTCGAGGAATCGCTGCCCCGGCCGTCTCTGGCGGGATTTGCTCGAGAGCTCGCCTCGAGGGCAAAGGCACACATCGACCGTCTCGAGGAATTACCACCCGAGACGGAGAGGCACTGAAATTCCTCGAGAGCGCGCCTTCAACCCTTATCTCTTCGTGTCTTTTCTGGCCAGAGACCCTCGTCCCCGAGGAGGGCAGGCACTGAAATTCCATTGGGTGTGGGTGTGACAAGTGCTGAGCGGCCCAAAAAAAAATAAATTGCTCGACTCCCCGCTCAGATCCGCCCGAGATCCGCCCCGATGTAAGTAGCGAAAATTACGAGGAAAACTTTGTCTGTCTTTGCCAACCGATCTGTGTTAATTTCCCTGCCTGTCCTGCGTTTCTCTCAGACAGGGACCCCCTGGCAGCTTGCACCCGGCGAGTGACAAAAATATTTACGGCTCATTAACATATTTTCCGATTTTGACCTTCTTTCAATTTTCACCCGATAAATTAATTTATCCCACTCGACTTAGCCACTGGCTGCCTGCGCCCGGCGAGTGGCAAAAATCTTTACGGTGCATTAACATATTTTCCGATTTTGACCTGCTTTCAATTCTCACCCGAAAAATTAATTTATGTCACTCGAATTACCGAGTGGGCAAAAATATTTACGGCTCATTAACATATTATCCGATTACTGGGAGATGACCTCCATTCAATTTTTAGCCCAACGCGGCCACTATCAGCCTTCTCGTCGCCCGGGGCAGATGGGGGGTATATTTCCCCGCCCCAAGCGCCTTTCGACCTTCGCGTTGCGTCTCTGGCTTTGATATTAGCGGCGTTGCCCTACTTCTTCTCTCCCCTACCAATATTATCTCCCTTATTGTCTTAAAGGGCAACTGTTCGAGCATTTGACGGGATGTTGTCGCGCTGACGAGTCGGGCTACGGGTGGCCCAGCTTTTGGTCATCAGTCTCTCGTTATGAAGAGACCTAGTAGACAGTGCTCTCTGTGCGAGACATTATCGCACAGTGCACGGGATGTGTCGGCAGGATGCCGTTGCGAAAAGCATACGTACCTACAAGTGCAACTCGGTTAGATACGAGTGCCCCGTAGAAAACTGTCAGGCTTTCGTGGCTCGGGTAGACCTCCACTTGTTAAATTTTCACAAATATCCGGGACGAAATTGCCCGTGCTATCAAAGCGCCCTGCGGCTGCACAAGGAACAAAAATCGTCGACTTTGGCCCTCCAGCGGGATTTGCCACCCCAGTCCGTTTCCTCATCGCCGCCCCTGAGTGCGAGGGCAAGGCGGCTGTTAGCCAATTTCCGAAAGGAAGTGACCTTCTCTGAAGGCATCACTCGACGGGGCTATGCCGTAATTCAGCATGTCAAGCAGGTCTGGCGTATATGGCAGGCGATCACCAAGGACTGGGACCCCGTTGCCGACTTCGGCTCGCACAGAGCGGCGCGAGACCTCTGGCTCATCCCCATGCTCGCCTCAGATGCGGCCGTAGGTACCGTGAAATCGTACCTCTCCTCCCTCAGGCTGTTCATCGAATTTCTCAGAGAACTGTCGAACGTTGTCGATGACAGTTACGACTTGTGGCTGACTAAAATGTCCCGCTGGGGGCGATCTATGCGTAAGAGGTTTGGTGAGCGCAGGCACGCCATCGAACAGCGGGAAAACCTATTAACGGCCACCGACGTCGCTCACATCGACAGCTGCGACGTGACAACGACCGCCCGGGACCTTCTCGGGCGAATCGACACCGATGCCACGCTTCAGATCACCGCCGTTCGGTTCCGTACCGTACTGGCCTACCTCTTCGCACAGATCTTGCTGAATACGGGTCAGCGTAGCCTTGCCGTATGTAACATGGCCATAGGTGAGTTTCTAGATGCCGTGCCGTCGACGGGCGCCGACGGCGAAATAATCCGGGTGGTTTCAGTCTACCAGCACAAGACCGGCTATGCCGGGCCGGCTAAATTTCCCCTAGAGGAGAGATTCTACGATGAGATCATGCGATATTTCCAGTTCATGCGCTGTCTGTCCCAGGCAAGACACAGCCGCGAGGACAGGCTGTTCATCAAGTTCAGGTCCGCCTTGCCTTACACGCCTTCCGAGATGGGGGCACTTCTCAATAACCGCTACGGCAATTTTCTGGGGAAAAAATTTAACAGCCGGGTAGTTCGTAAGTCCATTGTGTGCTCTATGCTCGAGAGGCATCCCACCCTCGCTGGCGATCTGGCGGCACAGATGTCTCATTCAGAGGCAACTCAGAAGCGGTACTACCAACTCCCTCTCCAGGTGCGGCGCGCTGCAGAGATCAGCACCGCCCTGCGGGGAGTTCTGCGAGAGGAGCGACCCGGGCCCGTGGCCCGCCAGCAGTGACAGCATCCCGTCGACCCGAATAAATGCTATAAAATGTTGGCCGGGGAGGCGCTACCCCGCCGCACTCCACTCAACTCCCGAGCTGACAGCCGTTCTGCGAGAGGAGCGACCCGGGCCCGTGGCCCGCCAGCAGTGACAGCATCCCGTCGACCAAAAAAAAATGCTATAAAATGTTGGCCGGGGAGGCGCTACCCCGCCGCACTCCACTCAACTCCCGAGCTGACAGCCGCAGCGAAGCGGCGGGGCACCTTCCCGACTGCGATAAAAAAATAAAAAAAAATAAGGTGGACTAAGAGGGGGAGGCCTCCGCGTCGGCGCTCACCGGTAATCAAGCGCGGGGCGACCAGAGCAGCCGTCCCTCGCTTGAGCTAACGTTCCCCTCATCAATTGCCCCGTCCTCTCGAGCAAGTCGGCCAACGCCAGCCAGCGTCGCTTATCCACACGGGACCCTAGTGGGAGGCTACCTATATATTATCATGTCATAAATGTCAACAAATAAAGCCAAAGACGGATTCTTTACGCCTATTCCATCCACGAATTCCTAAAGAATATCATACTTTTGATAGAATTTGCCTTGATTTCAGAACTATGCCTACTTCTATTTCCGGTTTTAAACATTTATTAGTGGCATGTGACGAATTAACTCGTTTCATAATTTGTATTCCACTAAAGACATTTGATTCTGAAACAATTTGTGAAGCTATTATACAGAAAATTATATATATATTTGGACCGCCTTGTGTACTTATAACTGATGCTCAATCATCTTTAACCAGTAGTTTGGTTAAAATATCATGTTCAGCTCTTCAAATTAGTCATAAACTAAACCACGGAACTTATTGATAAATCCATAGCAGACTTGTTAAAATATAACCTCAATCAATTTGGAACTGATTGGGTGCGTTTTGTGTCTACCAGTACCTATGTATACAATAGTTTTGCTTCGCCACAATTGGGTACTTTTAGCCCTTAGGTGCTTGCTTTTGTTAAATCTCAAAGTAATATTACAAGTCTTGTTTGGACTTTTGATACTTCAATTCCCAAATCATATGCTCATTATTTAGATCATTTACAGAAAAAGTTTTCTAATATTTTATCTATTACAAAAGCAACAACAGTTAAGTCAGAATCAGAGTATATCTCTCAATGTTTAAGTAGAGATCCAATATATGGCGTTGGTCAGTTTGTGTATGTATTAAAATCAAATAGTAAGAAATTTGTAGCCAATTGGTGTGGACCATTGGTTATTCCTGAAGTTTTAGATCGAACGCATTACTTATTAGCTAGCATTCAAGGTAAAATCCTTCCAGATGTTTATTTGAATCAATCGATCGCAACCCTGTTTTATCCGAACTAGTCATCCTACTCAGAAATTATCAAATATTCAAAGTTTGAAAACTTATTTAGGTAAAAGTGACTATTTTATATCTAATAGTCACCCTAATTATGAATTTACTGATGCTAACGGTGTTAGTTTGCCTAAATTTGATGATTCCAATGCTATTTTTATAAATTATACTACTCCTATACCCGTGACAACTTCTTATAATAATATCGAAAGTAATCATAATCTTGTTTGTTTAATTATTTTGTCAAATAATCAGTTAGGTAATCAGTTACATTATATGCAAGATGTAAAGTTAACTAAAGATTTGTGTGTTGTTAAAGGTAGATTCAAATGTGGAAATTTACAACCACAACAGGCCCGGGACTGTACAGCGCGTGGACGCTTACGGCTGGCCCCCGGATCCATTCACTTGTTTCGATGGTTGTTTAGTGTTTGCAATGTCTGTTTTCTGTCTTGTCCGCAGGTTTATCTTGTAGATTTTTTGTTTGTTTGTTTGTTTGTTTTGCGTGTAGTGCAGTCCTCTTGCATTTACTGTTAGAGTAGAGTTTTAGCCCTTCGTACTGCAGAATGTTCTCGTCGTCGGGCTTTGCTCCTGTTTGCTCACTACATTTATTATTTTAGCGTTTTCCGAGTTTCTGTCCGGATTGTCGCCCTTATTATAATATTGTTAAAATTATTTGACGTTCTAACACCTGGCGTCAACTGGCTGACTATCGCCGTTGGAGAGACGACCACTGACAGGATCGGTCGCATTTTTTTGTTACGTCTTTTTTGTAAATCATTTTGGTGAAGCCTGTACCACAACAGGCCCGGGACTGTACAGCGCAGTGGACGCTTACGACTGGCCCCCGGATCCATTCACTTGTTTTGATGGTTGTTTAGTGTTTGCAATGTCTGTTTTCTGTCTTGTCCGCAGGTTTATCTTGTAGATTTTTTGTTTGTTTGTTTGTTTGTTTTGCGTGTAGTGCAGTCCTCCTGTATTTACTGTTAGAGTAGAGTTTTAGCCCTTCGTACTGCAGAATGTTCTCGTTGTCGGGCTTTGCTCCTGTTTCCTCACTACATTTATTATTTTAGCGTTTTCCGAGTTTCTGCCGGATTGTCGTCCTTATTATTGTTAAAATTAGTTGACCTTCTAACACCTGACGTCAACTGGCTGACTATCGCCGTTGGAGAGACGACCACTGACAGGATCGGCCGCATGTTTTTGTTACGTCTTTTTTGTAAATCATTTTGGTGAAGCCTGTACCACAACAGGCCCGGGACTGTACAGCGCAGTGGACGCTTACGGCTGGCCCCCGAATCCATTCACTTGTTTTGATGGTTGTTTAGTGTTTGCAATGTCTGTTTTCTGTCTTGTCCACAGGTTTATCTTGTAGATTTTTGTTTTGTTTGTTTGTTTGTTTTGCGTGTAGTGCAGTCCTCCTGCATTTACTGTTAGAGTAGAGTTTTAGCCCTTCGTACTGCAGAATGTTCTCGTTGTCGGGCTTTGCTCCTGTTTGCTCACTACATTTATTATTTTAGCGTTTTCGGAGTTTCTGTCCGGATTGTCGCCCTTATTATAATATTGTTAAAATCATTTGATGTTCTAACACCTGACGTCAACTGGCTGACTATCGCCGTTGGAGAGGCGACCACTGACAGGATCGGTCGCATTTTTTTGTTACGTCTTTTTTGTAAATCATTTTGGTGAAGCCTGTACCACAACAGGCCCGGGACTGTACAGCGCAGTGGACGCTTACGGCTGGCCCCCGGATCCATTCACTTGTTTTGGTGGTTGTTTAGTGTTTGCAATGTCTGTTTTCTGTCTTGTCCGCAGGTTTATCTTGTAGATTCTTTGTTTGTTTGTTTGTTTGTTTGTTTTGCGTGTAGTGCAGTCCTCCTGCATTTACTGTTAGAGTAGAGTTTTAGCCCTTCGTACTGCAGAATGTTCTCGTTGTCGGGCTTTGCTCCTGTTCGCTCACTACATTTATTATTTTAGCGTTTTCCGAGTTTCTGTCCGGATTGTCGCCCTTATTATTGTTAAAATTATTTGACGTTCTAAAGCGGCCCACACACGCTCTATATAATTGTCAATATTATTGATGTCAATTTAATTGAAACAAATTTCGGTTGCCCACACACGTTCAATTATATTGTCTCAATATTCATTCTGAGCAAAGCAGCCATCATGGATGGAACTATTTGTTTAGCATTATCTATGGCAGTTCCAAGTTCCATAGACGTACAGGCTCGATGAGAATTGGTGGGGCGGCCAAAAATTGCGGAATATAGACGGCGGCGCCGGTCATCTGCGAGAGAGGAGGAACGGAGCACTTACCGTGTAGTGGATCCTACCCCTAATCCTTCCACGACAATTTTGGAAAATTTGACGGTGGCAAACGCATGTTCCTGCGATTCCAGCCCCTGAATACAGCCACTTTGAAGTGGTCTAATATAGCCTGTTTTAAGATAGCTGATTTGAATTCCATGTAGACGGGACCGTCGAGAGAGAATTTTGAAAATTTAACTGCCGCAAACGCGCTTTCCTGCTTTTTCAGCACTTGAACACAGCAACTTCAATGTGGTCCAAAGAAGCCTACCTTTGGTGGCTGACCTGAATCCCAAACAAAACAATCAATCGTCTCGGGGTCTGGGGGCCTCCCTTCCCGGAGAAAAGTTTTGAAAAATCAACTACCGTAAATGCGTTTTTCTGCTTCTCTAGCTCGTGAGTTAAGCAACACTAAAGTCGGACCAAAGTTGTCCAATGGTTTCGTAACCGAATCCCACGCTATACCGACGTCAACTCCAACCATTCAATAAGGCTGTTGCACAGAGGCGGATCTAGGATCTGATGGACCCTAGGAAGCTCGACCAACTGGGCCCTTTGCGAAACTGGCTTTAGAAATCACTCCCTGCTGGTGGGCCGGCGATTCATTATTCTCGATGATAGGCATACGATTCGTGTTTTCGTCGACTGATCAGTGATCCTGTACCTGGCCACCGAAAAACTCGCGATTTTTGGCGTAGTTCTACCCGCTTTTTTTCAGCACTTCAGCTCTATGTGTTTTTCTGTTCTCTCTTCTTCCATCCACACCTTTGCCTTTTAGTCATATCAACGGCAGACCGGCCAACGTTGAAATGACGCGGCCTTCACGTAATGAAAGAAAGACAGATTGCCCAAAAGTTGCCCCCACCACCACACCTTCTACGAGAAATGAAATATATTGCGTCAATATTATTGATGACGCCCACACACGGTCAATTGTTGCAAAAAAATTGACGGTTCGTCAATAAAATATCTATGGACTTTTGATTTCTTCAATCATATTGACATCAATTATTTCGAGCTTCAATATCGCATACACACGCTCAATATAATTGTCAATATCAACTATTGACAATATTATTGACAATTATATTGAGCGTATGTGGGCTGCTTGACACCTGACGTCAACTGGCTGACTATCGCCGTTGGAGAGACGACCACTGACAGGATCGGTCGCATTTTTTTGTTACGTCTTTTTTGTAAATCATTTTGGTGAAGCCTGTACCACAACAGGACCGGGACTGTACAGCGCAGTGAACGCTTACGGCTGGCACCCGGATCCATTCACTTGTTTTGATGGTTGTTTAGTGTTTGCAATGTCTGTTTTCTGTTTTGTCCGCAGGTTTATCTTGTAGATTTTTGTTTGTTTGTTTTGCGTGTAGTGCAGTCCTCCTGCATTTACTGTTAGATATGATGTCAATAAACCTTAAATATCAGAATGGTTTGATATAAGTCATGATGCCGGTTTGTGTAAAATTGCCCAATCTCTTATTGAGAGTAGAATTATTGATGTTGTTGGAAGTCCTGGAAAGATCGTCATTATTCCTTATAATTTTGCATTTTGTATGCTTTAATATTATTTGCTTAAAAACATGTATAACATGAAGTTAAATAGCTTGGAACACTTTGTGATTTCTTAAGATTATATATCTTATTTTCTTTGAAACATGTATAACATGGAATATAATAGCTTGAAATACTTTGCATATTTGCATTTATTATTTTGAAATATATGATAGAAATATTTCTTTGCTTTTTATGTTTAAAAGTAGTTCTGATTTGTTCGAAAGGTCATATTATACATGTATTATATTGTCTACTATTTGAACTTGCATACTTTTCATTTATATAGTTAAAATGCTATATTTGTATTGAATCAGAGTTAAACAGAACTTTTACATAGTGTTGCGTTCCTTGAAGCAGCATATGTTGGGACTGTTTCTAAGAGTTCGAGTAAAGGGGCGTAATCAGGCTTTACCTGTATCCTAGAGACCGGGATAATTGTGTTGCGCTTTGAACATAAACTTGGTTTATGGATATAGCGCATTATAAATATACTCATTATTATAATAGCTTATTTTTACTTGGTTTTTAAAAAAAAAAAAAAAATTATGATTATTCAAATATGTGTATCTTTCTTACTTATTGTGTATTCGTATGAATGTGTGGGAGTTTGTATTGGTACTTTGCTAGATTTATTTTATTATTTTGTCAATTTCATTATCCTTTCCTTTGTCTCCAATGCAGGGGAACCTTTTTTTAATAAGGGGGATGTCATATGGAGATGTTATAAAAATAATTAATATATGTTACTTTGCTAGAGTTATTTTATTATTTTTTCAATTTCATTATCCTTTCCTTTGTCTCCAATGCAGGGGAACCTTTTTATACGCCCACATTTTCATGTGGACGTATTATGTCGTCGCCCCTGTCCGTCTGTCCGTCCGGACGTCCGTCCACAATTGTTTGTGGACTCTCTATAGGTCACAATTCTTGTCGAATTTTAACGAAACTTGAAATATAGGTTTATCCCCAAAAGATCTCGGCTGCTTTCGATATTGGCATGTATCGGATCAAAACTTCATGGATTATGGCCCCTGATTGTACGAAAAATCACGTTTTTAGCTTGTGGACCCTATAGAGGTCACAATTTTGAACCGATTTTGATGAAACTTGACATGCATGTTTATAACCCAAAGATCTTGGTTCCTTTCGATATTTGCACCTATCGAAACGTAATTTCCTGAATTATGGCCCCTGATTGTCCGAAAAATCACCTATTTTAGCTCGTGGTACCTCTGGAGGTCAACATTATTATCCGATTTGTAAAACCGTTCGATTATATCACCGTTACATCCTAAAGAGGGTTGAGTTCAAATTTCGGAAAAATCGGACCAAAATTACCATACAAAATGGCCGCCGTTCGTACGCGAATACTGTTAAAAAATGGTATATCAAGGTTGTGGACCCTGTAGAGATCACAATTTTAATTCGATTTTGATGAAACTTGAAATGCATGGTTATAACCCAAAGATCTTGGTTCCTTTCGATATTTGCGCATATCGGATCGTAACTTCCTGAATTATGGTCCCTGATTATACGCAAAATCACCTTGGTTTAGCTTGTGGTCCCTCTGGAGGTAACAATAATTATCCGATTTAAAAAATCGTTTGATTATATCACCGTTACACCCTAAGGAAGGTTGAGTTCGAATTTCGGTAAAATTGGACCAAAATTGCCATACAAAATGGCCGCCATTCGTACGCGAATACGGTTAAAAAATGGTATATCAAGGTTGTGGACCCTGTAGAGGTCACAATTTTAATTCGATTTTAATGAAACTTGAAATGCATGGTTATAACCCAAAGATCTTGGTTCCTTTCGATATTTGTGCCTATCGGAACGTAATTTCCTGAATTATCTCCCCCGATTGTCCGGAAAATCACCTATTTTAGCTTGTGGTACCTCTGGAGGTCACAATTATTATCCAATTTGAAAAACCGTTCTATTATATCAACGTTACACCCTAAAGAGGGTTGTGTTCAAATTTCGGAAAAATCGGACCAAAATTATCATACAAAATGGCCGTCGTTCGTACGCGAATACTGTTAAAAAATGGTATATCAAGGTTGTGGACCCTGTAGAGATCACAATTTTAATTCGATTTTGATGAAACTTGAAATGCATGGTTATAACCCAAAGATCTTGGTTCCTTTCGATATTTGCGCATATCGGATCGTAACTTCCTGAATTATGGCCCCTGATTATACGCAAAATCGTCTTTGTTTAGCTTGTGGTCCCTCTGGAGGTCACAATTATTATCCGATTTAAAAAAACATTTGATTATATCATCGTTACATTGTAATGAAGGTTGAGTTTGAATTTTGTGAAATCGGACCACAACTGCCGGACAAAATGGCCGCCACTTGTATGCGAATATTGTGTAAAAATATGGTTTATCAAGGTTGTGAACCCTGTAGAGGTCATAATTTTAATCCGATTTTGAAGTACCTTGAAATGCATGTTCATAACCCATTCAAAGATCTTGGTTCCATTCGATATATGCGCATATCGATTTGTAACTTCATGAGTTATTGTCCTTGATTGTAGGAAAAATCACTTTCTTTTTAGCTTGTTCTCTATCCAACTCTTGTATGTGGGCGTATCCTGCCTGGCAGCCGCTGGTTTAAATAAGGGGGATGTCATATGGAGATGTTATAAAATATATATTAGTTGTCTGAGTCCATTAAGGTAAATCGAATTACTTCCCTTTAGTTATAGTTATGTGCGCCTGGAAATAAACATACTCCTGACAGTGTTCCGTTTGATTAGAGCTAATCCCACTAATCGCTGCTGGACTGAGTGGTTATCATTGTCGCTAATTATGACTGGTCAGTAGTCCCATTAACAACCTATCGATGACCTCGTTACAAAGGCATTACCTTTAAACAGGGGCCGCGGAGCGGGCCCGATTTCGGGGGGGGGGGGGCTGCTGACCATACCCCCCTAACCTTTTTTCGCTTTTTTATAGCTTTTGGCGACATTTTATTTTCACTATTAAAAATTATTGCCGGGGCTAAAGCCCCCCCTAGCTAAAGCTCCCCCCCCCGGCTCCGCGGCCCCTCCCTTTAAAGCAAGGCGTCTAATAAGGCCAACTGTGTTTACATAACACTATGCATGACTGCACGTTTTTTTATGCTAAATGAACAAGCACATAGCAGGGTATTGCAGTAAAACTAGTTGCGCGACAAAAGAGGCTATCGGCAACACTACTGTATGGAAACGAACAGACTTTCGCCGTTTTAATACCTTAAAATTTTTGTCCAAAGTTTTAGGGAAAAACCAAGATTAAGCGAAGGACTGTCATGCTACTGTATGTAAGTGGTAGATTTGATTGAACGAGAAGAATAGACAAACTTCCTCAAAAGTTCAAGTATCAGAAGCCAATCCAGCAATGGCCAGAGAGGAATTTCTCGGGCCATTGCTTCAGGAATATGGATAAGGCGCTGGTTCGCTAGCCTGGAGGTTGAGTGTTCGATCCCTGCATTGGCCGAGAAAGTTCATCTCGATTTTCCGGCGTGATTTCCCCTTGTCAGTGATGCAGAAGGAGGGCCTGACAAGGACAGCTGCCTAGTCGTTCGGATGGGACGAAAAACCGAGGTCCCGTGTACAAATTGGAGTGCACGTAAAAGATCCCTTGGCAGTTGGAATTCGATATAAGAGTAGGCCGTAGCGCCGCTGCCCGGGCAAAATTTCCCTCATGGCACACTGTTGGCGTATGCCCGTCTTCAATTGGCCCAGGTTAGGTGCTTAAGCGTAGGACGTTAAACCCCATTTCATTCATTTCATTCATTTGTTCATATCTAATCCAACACCATCCTCCAATGCACAGCATTTACTGATCCCAATATCATATTAGAAAATACAGTAAAAACAGACACGATTAAATGTGAAGCAGTTTAAATACGTTCATATTACATTATTATATCCGTTGTGACCCATTTGTGTCAATTTCTATGTTCCAAATATTAGCGATTTGGCGCCTTTAAGCGGTATTTACAAATATTTTAGGTTCAGCTATATTTACAACTATATTTTAGCTTAAACTATTTTTACGAATATATTTAAGGTTAAGCTAAATTAACAATAATGTATTTTAGGTCAAGCGATATTTACAAATTTATTATTGGAAAAAAACCTTATCTGTGTGTTGACAGGGACATAAAATATGAATGCCAATATGCTTTAATTTGCAGCGTGTCTTTTTGTATACTGGCTAAGGTTTCTAGAAATAAATGCCTTTCACCTTAGACTTTCCAAGAAATAGCGAAATATTGGCATTTTGAGAAATACAAAGTGTAAAAAATGGGCCATTTTGTTGAAAAAGGTTAAAAGAAAGTCAATTTTTGACAAATATTCCAATATTTGACAAAAATAAGAAAGAATCGCCAATTCTAGAACAAAGGGTCCATGGACCTGAGCTGCAACGGGGTATACAAAACAGTACATGACTTTAAAGAGTCACCATTTCTTCTGTAATTTTTTTATTTTTTATTCTGTATTATAACAATTTTGTGAAGCTATAACGAAAATAATTTTGTTGATAGGTGGATTTTACAAACCATATGGGAGGCAAACCACCATTTATCTTCCCTATTTTTGCAATAAGTTACCAAGTACATCACATGGGTCATTTACTGTATAAACCGCTAAAACCTCTAAAGGAACGGGAATCGATAATCAGGTCACCCAACGTAAAAATTGTCCCGACATCTTGAAAGGGTTATGTGTCCGGACGGTAGCACGATTTACCCAATTTCACCAAATGATACCCAAATCAACCATTATTTCAACTGATATCACAATAATTTATATCGATATTTCATAATATAACGTTCTTTTTGTCAAATTGCCATTATTAATTTAAAATCGTAGCGTTTTTGTGTCAGAATGTGATTTCCACCTAAATTTGGAAGTCGTAACAAAGGAACATAGCTCCCCCAATACACAAATCTAACCAAAACAACCATTATTTCAACTCATATCACTATACTATAATTTATATAGAATTTTGATAATCTATCGTTCCTTTTGACAAATTGTCATTTCAATTATCTCGTTTTCGTGTCAAAATCAGATTTCTAACGAAATTTGGAAGTCGTAACAAAGGGACATCACTCGTTTTACACACAAATCTTCCCAAATTCACCATCATTTCGACAGTTTAAAATAGTTAAAAATCATAGCCTTTTTGTTTCAAAACCCGTTCTTGTTTGGGCAGAGTATGGAAGGCAAATAACCAGGGACCGCATAACCCTATCCATAATTCTGGATGACATCGCGCCTGGTACGTTCGTGCATTTTTTATGCGCGAACTCTTAGTTTTTCTATTACTGGCACGCGCACGGACACTATTTTTTTTGTTTTACATGTACCAAAATCTGTGATTTCGCGCGTAGGTACTTTTGAGGTATAAGTCTGTTAAGTATAACACTTGCCACGGTACCTGTGTATCGCTAATTATAAACCGAACGTTTGAAGAGCGTTCATATTTATTACGCACAGAATTTTCAGTACAGAGTTGATTCACACTCAATTTGTTGCTAAGCAAACCAACGGTATTATTTTCTTAACAGTGTATGAACTTATTCATAGCGACAATATCCTTACACCGAGAGAAACTATCTAGTCTCGGTGAATAGAACCATGGTTGTCTGGTAGAAAATTACTTTTGTATTTTTTGGAACGGAGAACAGCGATTTTAGAAGCAAACTAACCTGCCGCACATGATACTAATAATAAAAGGCGAGAACTTTTGTTGCGGCGGAGGCTTATCACTGAGTAATAGGTCAAGGTTAAAACATACGTTTGCCGTATAAAAATCTAGCAAAAAGGTAAATACCTACGGATCTCGATAAAAAAAAAATAACATTCGGATTATAACTCTAGATAAGGTGTGTTAATTAAACAGGGTGTACATTGAATATTATAATATGTATAGGAAGCCTAGTGACGAGTGTAGTTAGTGCGGTCCGTCCGTCCGTCGGTCCGGCGTCCACTATTGCTTGTGGACGCTACAGAGGCTAAAGTTAATATCCAATTGACTTTAAATTTATACACGGTATTTAAGGTCATGAGACAAAGAAGCCTATTGATTTTCAGCGATTTCAGATAATCGCTGTCAGAGTTATGGCCCTTGATCACTTCAAAAAATCTTGTTGACGCTCTGGAGGCTAAAGTTAATAACCGATTGACTTTAAACTTATACACAGTGTTTAAGGTCATGAGACAAAGAAGCCTATTGATTTTCAGCGATTTCCGATAATTGTTGTCAGAGTTATGGCCCTTGATCACTTCAAAAATTCTTGTGTATGCTCTAGAGGCTATAGTTAATAACCGATTGACATTGAATTTATACACAGTGTTTAAGGTCATAAGATGAAGAAGCCTATTGATTTTTAGCAATTTCAGATAAATACTGTCAGAGTTATGGGCCTTGATCACTTCAAAAATTCTTGTGGATGCTCTAAAGGCCAAAGTTAATATCCGATTGACGTTAAATTTATACACAGTGTTTAAGGTCATGAGACGAAGACGCCTATTGATTTCCGATAATTACTGTCAGAGTTATGGCCCTTGATCACTTAAAAAAATCTTGTGGACGCTCTAGAGGCTAAAGTTAATAACCGATTGACTTTAAACTTATACACAGTGTTTAAGGTCATGAGACGAAGACGCCTATTGATTTTCAGCGATTTCCGATAATTACCGCCAGAGTTATGGCCCTTGGTCACATCAAAAAATCTTGTGGATGCTCTAGAGGCCAAAGTTAATACCCGATTGACTTTAAATTTATACACAGTGTTAAATGAGCGAAGAAGCCTATTGATTTTTAGCGATTTCCGATAATTACTGTCAGAGTTATGGCCCTTGATCACTACAAAAATCTTGTGGACGCTCTAGAGGCTAAAGTTAATAACCGATTGACTTTAAATTTATACACGGTGTTTAAGGTCATGAGACGAGGAAGCCTATTGATTTTCAGCGATTTCCGATAATTGCTGTCAGAGTTATGGCCCTTCTTGATCACTTCAAAAATTATTGTGGTTAATATCCGATTGACTTTAAATTTATACACAGTGTTTAAGGTCATAAGACGAAGAAGCCTATTGATTTTCAGTGATTTCCGATAATTACTGTCATAGTTATGGCCCTTGATCACTTCAAAAAATCTTGTGGATGTTCTAGAGGCCAAAGTTAATATCCGATTCACTTTAAATTTATACACAGTGTTTAAGGTCATGACGCAAAGAATCCTATGGATTTTTAGCAATTTCCGATAATTACTGTCAGAGTTATGGCCCTTGATCCCTTCGTTAATTCTTGTGAATGCTCTAGAGGCCAAAGTTAATATCCGATTGACTTTAAATTTATGCACAAAGTTTAGGTCATGTGACGAAGAAGCCCATTGATTTTCAGCTATTTCCGATAATTACTGTCGGAGTTAGGGCCCTTGATCACTTCAAAAAATTTTGTGGACCCTCTAGAGGCTAAAGTTAATAACCGATTGACTTTAATAATCATATTTTAGTGTATTATAAATGTTTTATTACCGAAAAAAGTAAAATATGCGACAACGCTTGTTTACTGACCGGGCGTATGTTTCGTTGCCTGGCGACTCTCGTTAAAAGTTGTACGCGAACTAAATGCGTTTGTTAGATACTGACAGAGCAGCCCGGAGTCGAACAATCGCCGCCCGAGCTGTCTTCGTCAGCTAGTTTCAAAATGGCGTACAACCAGTGCAAGGGGGAAAAGACGACAATAAAATCAGAAATATGTTATTTATTATTGTCGCACTTATTACATCACTCCTGTCTAACAAATCATAAAGCTGTGGTGTTACGGTGGCAGCATAGTATTTCACCGTAACACCACAGCCACTCTCACCATTCATAATACATCTAACTATCACTCCCTACACTCCCTCGTCTACTTTCCCAAACGTCAACAACACATCTCATACATCCATTTCGGTGATTAACCCTTGTACCATGTCTACTGGATGATATACATGTATGCCTCAACAGGGTGTGTTCCTCTAAACAAAGGTCATTTTACAATACGTGCATAGACTAGACCTAGCTATGCTAGCTTAGTGCTTAGTAGTGCAAAAGTTGGCTCGTGGGAGGTGGTAAAGTATAGAATGAAATGGGGTTTAACGTCCTACGCTTAAGCACCTAACCTGGGCCAATTGAAGACGGGCATACGCCAACAGTGTGCTATGAGGGAAATTTTGCCCGGGCAGCGGCGCTACGGCCTACTCTTATATCGAATTCCAACTGCCAAGGGATCTTTTACGTGCACTCCAATTTGTACACGGGACCTCGGTTTTTCGTCCCATCCGAACGACTAGGCAGTTGTCCTTGTCAGGCCCTCCTTCTGCATCACTGACAAGGGGAAATCACGCCGGTAAAGTATAGTGTGTGTTTGTGTGTTGTGTGTGTGTGTGTGTGTGGGTGTGTGTGTGTGTGTGTGTGGGGGTAATCATTGCTTAATATTAGCAGCTAATATTACTGCCATTTGTAAATTTGCCTTTAACCTAAGACGACATATTTCCAAAACTATTTGTGATATAAGTAAGCGTTTGCTCACAATTCCTGTTACAACTGCAGAACGTGAAAGAGGATTTAGTAGGCACATTATATATATAAAAAAACAAATACCGCAATTCATTAGAAACCAATACGCTCTGTAATTTAATGGTTGGCTACTCAGCAGTATTCGAAAGGTGGTTTTCCCAGATTTTAAAAAATCCTTCAAAAAATGTGCTTCTGCAAAGCAGAAAAGGGTATTTTAATTTGTAATAGACTATGTACAGTATAAATGTAAATAAAAATGTTATAAAAATTACTGAAAAAAATTTAACTTTTTTTGGCGGAAGAAATATATGGCTAAAAAAATTAAATTAAAATTGGCGGAAAAAAAATGGAACCCAGAGTGAGCACTGTGCAGCTTTATCGGAAGATTTAACCACACCAATTGAAGGGAAATATAAAATTATAATAGCATATTTATTAGCTGTGATAGAATATTTATGTGAACACAAATTATAATTCATATCAGCAAAAGATCAAACAAATATATACATATCAAAATACACGATCAGTGCCGGATTAAGATGAAGAGGGACCTTGGCTGTTACAATTATGATGCCCCTCCTAATCTCCCACGCTAGAGGAAGATTGAAGGGTGTTTTAAACAAAATTGAGTAAAGCTGAGGATGGTAGCGGGGGTTTTATGACGGAAGAGCATGTAAGCAAGACCAATGACAGTGTCAAAAATATTATACACATTGACCGGAAGCCCCGTAGATTTTTGGCCCTAGACTTAAGTCTCCCAAGCCTATAGGTAAATCCGACACTGTACATCATAAATTACACACAGAGAATATTGCTTCGACAGGCAAAAATGAACTATTTTTTAAAACTGCGCGTTATGTCGGCTCGAATTCGCTTCATCCTTAGCAGAAAAAAATGATTTTTTAGTTGGATTTGCTCAAGTTCTTTTATCAGTTAAAAATCTCCAAAATATATACGTCATTATTTTCTCGTTTATATTTGCAGTGCCAAACATCAAAATCAAATCTATAAAATTGTGAAGCTTTTTCATTAAGTTTGTAGCTACCGTATCCATATAAAGCTCGTCGTAAATTTAGAATTTGGATTTCAGATACCAAGGTTAGCTTTTCAATATGATAATTGATAGTGTGTTGTTTCCAGTCGGTAAGCTGTTTTAGTCTGTGATTGATTAATTCTGAATTATTGTTAGTCCACAATTTACTTATTTTATTTTCGCGAAGAGGTAAATTTACATGTTTTCTCACGTTATTTTCTATGTATGTATTCCAATAGTTTTTAAATGTGTTGTCTTTTTTTAAATACTGGCATATCGCATCTTTTCTACTTGAAAATTCCCATTCGACTTTTCGAATACACTATGCCAGTTTCGCTGTTGAAAATTATATATTGAATCTTATTTATGTTATCTTCGGACGTTCCCAATTTTTGTAAATAAAGTTTAATTTTGTCTTTAATATGTTTTGTGCATAACAATATGACAAGGAACTTTTTCCTTCAATGAATTAAGTATAGCCTGTTCCTGGGTCCGTATTCAAAGGTTTTCTAAAAGTTAAGTAAAAATACTTAATTTTCCCACTTAACCAAGTGTCTTACCTTAAATCGGTATTCAAAGGCTCTATTTTTCATTTGCTTGGCTATGTGAAAACTTAACTCTACACTTAAGTTATGGAAAACTCACATTCGTCAAAAAGCATGAATTTTCAATTTATGGACTACCCTCCACTGCCAAAAATCACGATTTTCTAACATTGCAAGCAAGTTATGCCCCCTTAAGAGCATCAACTATACTCTATTAAATTCTTAGTTTATATTACTATAAAAATGTTTGTCGAAACATTATACACGTATTGTAACGTTTGAAAATAGTATGATTGTAATTTGGATAAATTATGGTATTGTGCATCCTTGGCCGTAATAGCTGTTTTCATAGATTTTTTCCCCCTAAAATTCCATCTCAAATACATTACAATAAATAGTGGCAGTATAATGATAGATATTTTGTAAGTAGGGCCTACCTACATTTTAGATTTCCGTACGGTACGTACGGAAGATGCATGTTGCATTATATTTTAACTGAATAAATACTATCGATTATGTATATTGGAATGAGATGTAAACAAATAAATCATGCCTTGCTTCTAGCGGTAGTATAAATAATTTTAAAAAATGTATAAAGATCTTTGAATTTAACTTTATTATATGACAATTGCGGAAACATGATGAAGCATGTATACAAACATGATAGATGATCGGGAAAAGATATACTATCTCGGTGGTAATAACCCTTTGGTCTAATATGGCACCACAACATTAAAGCTGCCGACGAAAAAGGTAAGATGAGGCCAGCTACGCTCGGCGACATTGTCTTTGTTTCAATCTGAATCCCCTAACATTTAAAATCGCCACTACGGGACTGCTACTACAGCGTTAAAAGAAGTAATTATAATCTCACTTAACTTTAAGGTACCTCCCGTAGGTCACTTAAAGTTAAGTGGATATTTCTCACTTAAACTGGCCTTTGAATACCACTTAAAGACTTACACTTAAAAGTTAAGGCAGCTTAACTTTAAGGGAAAATTTGATACTTAACAGTGCCTTTGAATACCACTTGCCCTTAACGTACAGGAAGTTACGTATATTTAAGTGAAAGCTAGTAGTTAAGTGACTATCTTAGACTTAAGATACCCTTTGAATACGGACCCTGGTCACACCCAATCTCCACTCCCCAGGTCCAAGGGCAAATAAATGATAACAAAACACTGACCCAAATTAAACGTCATATCCACTCCAAGCACACTTCCATTTTTACAAATCTTTTAAATATCTACTAATTGTTCTTTCGAATATAAAATAATAGATGGTTGTCTATGGCACTGAAGCACACCTCTTTAATATTGATTGAGTCATGCTGCTTTGCTAATATAGCCAAGATATCGTCTACTAAATTTCAATTTATCAAAGGGTTCGAATTTTTTGATTCGCGGTTTATTTCATCTTGAACTTGTCATGCAGATTTCGGTGCCTCTAAACTGTCATCCAAGCACATTTTATGCGCAACAACACTTGCCTTTTCCGATTTCGACTTGGAATATGTTTTTCTTATAGCGTTTCGGGATTAGTTCGAATGTATGGTACAGTAACTGTCGAGGCTTGGGCGCAAAATTCGCTCCGCTATATTCAACAATTGCCATATTTAATAAATAATCCAATTCAATGCCCCCCTCCCCCCTCCGTCTTCAATTATCCCAGGTTAGGTGCAGAAACGTAGGACCTTAACTCCCATTTCATTCATTCCAATTCAATGGGTGCACAAACGAGTTTTGTTATTTGCTTTCTATATTCGCAATTATGTTTTAGCTTTGCGTAATATCTGTAAAATAAAATTATATTCTCTGGTTGTGGTTTTAACTCAACATATGTAAGTTCCGACTTGTTTTCACTAACAGATCCCAAAATAACATGCCGTATCTTATCTCTGTTATGTATGTTATTGAATAAATAGAAGTAAATGGAGACTAAAATTGTATACTAGGGACTGTAAGTAAACACAAGGGTTGTGTTCCTTTCGTACGGCTATCGACAAAGAATACTTTGGAAAAACCAAGCCTAAATTTTTAACCTTTTTGAAATTAAACTGTAAACAATCCAAAACAATATAAAATTATTGGGAGTTTTAAAAAGAGAAGATTTGGGTATATACACGAGTTATGTCCCTTCCATACGACGACTAGACAGTAGACAAGCATGAATTGTTGGATTTTAACACAAGAAAACTGTGATTTTAAAGTAATTATGACATATTTAGGTAAGGGAATGGTAGTTTATTATAAACGATATACATGATTGTGATATATGTGGAAATAAAGGTGGTGTTCGGTAGTTTTGTGTATTACACGAGCTTTGTCCCTTGGTTACGACTTCAAAATTTGCTTTAAAGGACCTAAGTCCGTAACTCAAAATCCTCCAAAATCTTCGACATCGAAAACACGAATTATTGGTCAATTTAAATCAACATTGATGATGTAAACTTACCAGGAAAAGATGAGCTTCTGATATCCGATATTTAAGATAAAATAATTTTTCTAACATTGGTACACGAATCGTGTACCATATTGCCCTCCGGTCCTAGTTTTATTGAGAGACTCGAGGGACGAGGCTAGACACATTGCTTTGTATCACACTGCATATGTGGACTGGAATAACCAGGCGCTAAAAAAAATGCACTGGGTTGAGACTGAATGGCTTGTTTCGCCGAACATAACTGATTTGAAATTGGAGTAAAACGGAAAGCATTTAATGTAAATCAGTTTATATACATTCATATTACCGTATTATATGAGTTTCGACCCACTTTGGTCAATTTCTGGATCCCAAATGTTAGCGATTTAGCTCCTTTAAAATCGCAGTTTGAGGGGCATACAGAAAGGTATATTATCAAATATCAATATAAATTATTTTGACATGAGTTGAAACAGTGTTAGGTTTGGGTGGATTTGGGTAGATTTGGGTAGATTTGGGTATATCTTGCTACCCCCGGATAAGCAGTCTTGACGTTCTAAAGTCCAAATGATTCAATATTTTGAGCTTAAATTTTGAGACAAGGTAAATAGGCTACAACAATTCCTGTAAATTTTGGCTATTAAGTTTCATACATACTTAGATTTCATACATACTCGGGATAACCTCTTTTATAAAGCATTTGATGGAGTATGGAGAGATGGTTTGTTTTACAATCTACAGTCGTTAGGTGTCTTATGGAATTTGTATTTAATTGATTTAAATTAAACTGAGATTGATCTTATCAAAGGATTAGATTCACCATGCAGTAATCCCAAAAATATATTTTAGACATTCAGGTTGTAGATAAACCATGGTTTAACGTCAATTTTTTTTTTTTATAAATGTTCATTCAAGCTTATCAATCTAGTCAAGGTCACAGGTCAAAAGGTCACAGTACCCACTCTTTAACTGAAATAAACGTGAAGCTGTGTACCTTTACTATTGAGTACTGTAGGGCTAAATATGGATTATTTGTCATTGGTTGGATGAACATAACTTATTAGTTAGTCAAAAGTGTGTTGTATGGAAAGTGCTTTGAATTGAAAGCTCTTTCATTGGATCTTCTTTTCAATTTGTAGTAAATCTGAAAAGTAGGTCAACACATACATTTATATCTTGAACATAAGACAGTGAGGGTACACTACTATTTATAGCTGTTTAGGTGAAATAAAGGTAAATATGGAGTTTTTTTATATCAGTTCTCGAGTCTATGTATAAGTTATACTATATAAGGAAACAACTATATTGTATAATAAACTATATTAATAGTTGTTCTTTTAATTATAGGGCCCTTTTAATGTATACAAATTATTAACAGTATATAGATGTTTTCAACAAATTTTGTCGTCACTCGTGTTCGTCAACATTTTTATTGTGGTCACTATCTACAGGTCATAATTTTTATCCAATTTTGATGAAACTTGCAATATAGGTTTATATCCCAACGATCACGGTTCCTTTCGATATTGGCAGGTATTGGACCATATACAACTGGCCCCGAGTTCACAAAGCATTCTCAGACTTAAGTTGTGAATTTACTCAAATTTGTTAGTCCTATTCTAACTAACTTAAATTTAGCCCTTTATAAAAATAATAAACTATGTGCATAGGTTTGTGTGTTTGCATCAAAAATATTTCTCATAAACAGTGATTGAAAGTTGAGCAATTTCAACTTAAATCTGAGAATGCTTTGTGAACTCGGGGCCTGGTGGTAGTTTTTTTCTTTTATATCCATAGCAGTTATATCTCGTAACAACCTGTCATGACGTCATCATAGGTTGATATCATAGAAATATATAAATATTTATATATTTCTATGGTTGATATACTCGGTTCCATAGAATGGCCGTCACGTGACCCGCGACATGTAAATACGGCCGCCATGTTTGTGCATTGTTTCTGTTGACGTCGCGTGCGATGAACTCAATGAATTCAGCTTCGTTTTACGTTACGCTTGAAAGAAAGAAGGGTCGTAAAACAACCGATTGCCATACATTCTCACAGGTTTTGTTTTACCAGCTTGTAAAACTTAATATATGTCTTCATTCTCCAATTTAATGGAATGACTCTCGAAGCGAAGCCGTTAATAATAGGCGTTGTATACCGCCACCGGTAGCCTACCGATTAGAATGAATGCATGTCAAATGGACTTGTTATTATTTTCATCTACAAGTGAAAGACACTGGGTGGATGGGCGATGATTGTGGTATTTTATTTTTGAAATTATGGAATCTCGATGATCGACAAGGCACACAAATAATATGCTAGACCATCCAGCAAAAAATAGGCGTACAGGCACTACAGTTACAGCACAGGCCTAGGCCCAACAACAGGCACAGTTCTGTTTAAGCATCTATCACTTGTTATAAGTACGAATCAGTCACTACGAAAGAATGTTTTCAAACAAGGCCGTCATTTATTATACTGCATTTCAATGGTACCGGTAGTAATACGGTAAGTCATTTACTTTTGTGTATTTAAAATATCTCTCCGGTCCTTTTTAAGCTTTTAAGACAGACGCCCGTGGCCGTAGTTTAATATTCTGTGACTGAGAAGAGGAGTAGGTCAGTAGGTCAACCTTTTCTCGGTTCTTTTTCAATGATGATGATGAATATTTTCGCATTGCAGCTACGTTTACAACTTACAAGTAGGCCTAGGCCTACCGCTGCGCCCCCAACATTCTAGCATGCAGCGCTTGGGCTATTATTAAAAGCAGATAAATAATGGAATAGACTACGTTATATCAATCTGATTAAAACACAGATCCAATTTCGTTTCGTTTTTTATAGTTCAAAATTTCGTTTTACTTTTTACTACACTCTAGGATCTGGGAGGATTGTTATTTAACTCGCGTTCAGCTTGAAATGAGGGGTCAGCCAATCAAATTGTCTGTCGAATCGGGAGTTTGAACTCTCTTGCACGGAACTGTGGGTAGACATGAACTCCGACAGAAATCAAAACAAAGCAAAAGTATAGCCACTTGCAACAACGATTCTGATTGGTTAATCGAATGACTGACCTTATAGGGTCAAATGTCGTTTGCTACGTCATAGAACGTGACCTCCCACTGTTAGTTGTTAGATCTACATGAGCGAGGCCATCGAAAGTATAAAAAAACGAAACGAAATATAAATCTGTATTTTAATTAGATTGACGTTATATTTATCCATTTTACATGTGCCCTTCTCAGCTAAAAAGCAGTGATAATGTAAACAACATAATACTTTTACCAGTTGGGATTTAAGAGGCTCCATAGGCCTACCCCCCCCCTTTTTGTGCTTTCTTTTTTTAAAAACTGGTTAATTTCTTTTTTAGTATGATGAATATGATGATGAAATCAATGAAGTAATGGGAAACAACTGATGATTAAGTATTCAACATCCATACAAGTATTATACAGAAAAAAATTCTAGAATTTGAACTTGCAACCATAACCATGTGACTAACTATATTTTAATAAATTTGAAATCTTGTCTGAGATTTCTTAAATATGTAACCATAACAACATATATGTCCAAATGAAATTCTGAGCATATTTAATATTAAAAGTCAAATAGTAATGCTTACACAAATATTCAAATAGTTTTCAAGTCGATTCGAACTAATTTGCTTTTCTTTTTCAAAACTGTCATTTAAAAACAATAGAAATTATTCTCATTGTCATCTGTATGTTATAATAATAATTCATTGAAATCAATTGAAATAAGCAAACGGTGAGACTGGTGTCCCCCGCCGAAATTTGAAAGTAAATAGATGACACATAATAAATAAAAAATAAAACAATTAAAATATACTACTTCTTTATTCACTTAAAGTTACATTATGGGAGATTAGTTAAAGAGTTGAAAGTTCTCACTAAATAGTTAAAAACTAGATAATGTAAAGGTAATTTGCTGAAAATTTCAGTCAAACTAGTCCGCTATGATCCAAGATATATTTACTTTACGAAATTGCCGCCTAGCCTCGATCATCAAATTTAATATACTAAAGTCAGGGTTATTATTTTTTAAAAGGAATTTTCCGGCATTGTTTCCCATTTTCAGTGATGCAAGACATAGGGCCTGACAAGGAAACTGTCTAGTCGTTCGCATGGACAAAAAAATATTGGTGTGCACGTACGTAAAAGATCCCTTGGCAGTTGGAATTCGATATAATTATAAGAGTAGGCCGTAGCTTCGCTGCCCTCATAACACACTGTATGCCTGTATTCATTAGCCCAGGTTAAAAGCAGAACAGTAGGATGCTAAATCCCACTTTATTTCATTTTATTAAAGGCCCAATAACAGTAAACACTCTTGCTGTAACTGAATATGTCCCAATCATTATTCTGGTAAACAAACTGTACTATTTTACAATATTCCAATTAATTGATGATACAAATTTCTTCTTAACACACTGAATTTAAAAAAATTGGAAAAATTCAACTACACGGTTTGAAAAGCTTTACATAAGCCTTTTAAAATGTAACTTAGATTTAAAATTTTTTCGAACCCTGTGGACAAGTAAAATAGGATGTATGGATAATTTACACAACAGGTAGGACACTTAAACATCTATTACTTAGAATAAGGCTATTTATTTTTTGGTCCTGTCAAACCAGCAAGAGTGTTATTGTCCATTTAAAGGCATAGTCTTGATTATCCATTCTATGATTTTAATTATCAATGAGCGTTAAGCAGCATATGATTCTAATCCAGTCAATATCGTAGGCTAGCGTTGACATCGCTAGTTCAATATGGTCTGGATAAGTTAATTAATGTTGAATTAATAATTTAGATAAGATTTCAGGCCTAAAAAAGACCTGTAATATAGTAATAGTAATAGGCAGATTTAGCTCTTGCATAATGCATGTGTAATTAAACAACAATTACAACATTGTTAAATAATCATTTTTGCTTGATAATGATACATGTACATGCTATTGCTAATCGAAAATGTTGTATCTTGCAAGTTAATAAATTTAGAAGTATTAGAATTATATACGTATACAAGTGTTTTTGTTTTGAATAGATATTCATGCATTTTTACTAACAATGCATGGCCTGGAGTTAAGGTTAAAACAGATAAATACAATCCTTTATCCAAATTAAATTCTATTTTGATATAGAGGACAGAGGTCTTTGCAAGATCTTGTATGTTTTAGTTTTAGCCAAACCAATAACTCTTTCTAACATAAACACGTGTTGAGGTTATTCCTCTGGTTCAAGCTGTTTTTTCCACTTCAGCATATGTGGCGTGTTTAGCTTTACATTGCTGGGTTTCATAATGGGAATTGCAACCAAGATAACTCTGGTAGAATAACTAGAATTGAACCACAAATTTAAATCTTTAAATTGATAACAATCAAAATTGATTCAGGCAATAAAGATTGATGAAACTGATCTTAGGCCTATTGGTGATTTTAAACATGTTTGAAATTTCTTCTTCGTCTTTGGCAATGCAGAGTTTTATCATCGATAATAATAGAAGCTGTTCAGTTTCAGTTATTTTGCTGCTGGTTCAAAAACATTAAACATCATCATGAAATGGTTGTAGTGTAGTCCTCGAAACCAGTATAGTACTTTTAAGTGCATTTTGATTTTCTTTAATTTGTTAGCCATGGAGAATCCTAATGACGAGAGTGTTAGCACTGCATTGACTGGTTTTGTCCACAGTCTCTGGTGCATACTGTGTGGCAATGCCTGTCTCCTCTTTACTTTCAGGCGCCATAATTGGTTCTACTTCATTTCCAACATCATTCATGTTGCAGGTAGCCTCCACTGTTTTCCTAAGTTTACTGGCTCTGGCTTGCTGATCTTCACATTTTGGGGTTGATGAACTCTGTCGAAAATTGAAAATCAATGGGACTCCTGTCTCCAAAACATACTTTCTCTGTCCTAAGAATATAAAGTAGACATGTCCTGAGATTTTACATTAGAACCCGCGACGCTACGCGTCTTGGGTCCTAATGATCTCAGGACATGTCTATTGGACAATAACACCCCTCTAAATGCAAAACATGAAGTGTTTATCTCCTAAATGAGAGTTGAGTTCTATATTTGCGCTTAACGTCTATGATTATAGATCGATTTAAAAAAAAAATTCAAATATATCACCGTTACACCAGCTGAGTTTGAATTTCATAAAAACCCGCCAAAACTCCCTGACAAAATGAAAACCCTACCGTAGGCAATTAGTGTAAAGGTATGGTAATACCTTATAGTTTTTATCCGTTTTTGGTGAAACTTAAAGTATATGTTTATATTCCTCAATATTTGTGTGTATGGGACCGTAACTTCGTGGATTTACTGCCCCGAATTGAACAAAAAAACCCAAACAAACAGCGGTTTTATACGCCCACATTTTCATGGGCCATAATACATGAAGTTACGATCCAATACATGGCAATTATCGAAAGGAGCCACCAAGATCGAGAGAAGCCACCAAAACCTTTTGTTTATAAACATATAATTTAAGATTCCTCAAAAATGGATAAAATTGTGGTGACCTCTAGAGTGTCCACAAGCAGAGGCGGACCCAGGAAATCCTGTTAGGGGGGCCGTGGTGTTCCCCCGAGAATTTTTTTGAAAATCGGGGTGTCAGTTGCGATTTGTGGCGCATATCTATTTTTTATATTGTTATTTAGCCCCCCCCCCCCTGGATCAGCCTATGCCAACAAGCTAAAGACGTGTTGAAGCTAGAAATGTATGTTTATATAACCCAAAGATGTTGGTTCCTTTCGATATTTTCACATATCGGATTGTACATGTAACTTCAAGGAATATGGCCCATGATGATTGTACGAAAAATCACGTTTTTAGCTTATGGTCCCGCTAAAGGTCACAATTTTTATCTGATTTAAATGTATGTTTATATCCCACAGATCTTAGCCACTTTTAATATTCGCGCATATCGGATCGTAACGTCCTGTATTATGGCCCTTGATTGTATGAAAAATCGCGTGTTTAGCTTGTAGTCCCTCTAGAGGTCACAATTTTTATCCGATTAAAAAAACCCACGAATATCGGATCAAAACTGACAAAATAGCTACCCCTCTTACACGAATAGTGTAAAAGTATGGTATATCAAGGTTGTGGACCCTCAAGAGGTCACAATTTTCATCTGATTTTGATGAAACTTGAAGTGTGTTTTTATAACTTCTAGTTATGGCCCCTGATTGTACGAAAAATCTCCTTTTCAGTTTGCATTATACAGGCTAGCGGTTTAAAGTCCATATTCCCCCTGTACTCTTACCTATGGTTAGTATAATTGCAGGGTTATTTATTTTTTAAGGTAACGGTGCGCGATTAGAATTGCTCTGAAATTTTAAATTTCCCATGGTCTAATTCCCGCTAATGTGTACTAAAATTAATTATTTACATTAAATTATTTAGAAAACAAAATAAAAATAATTATCAACGCTAGCTTTTCTCCTGGCTTGTATTCAATCGGATTATAAACACAACCATCATTTAGAATTCGTGACACATAAGATTGCGGGGGGCATCACCTGACAACAACCAGCCTATAACCGTAGATTACAGCTTCCTAGAAACGTAAACCTGTATTGTGCACAGATTATGTCGAGGAAAAGAAGTACAATGTTCCATTTGCATGGGATTTAACTTCATCATATGTTTGTCAATACCATGAATGATATTTAGAAATTCTATATACCTGTATGTTACCATTCTTCGGAAAAACGTTCAATTAGTAACTAGTGATCCGTAAAAATCGTTTTACACATAGGCCGCATTCTCGGGTCGAAAAACCTGTCACGTTCGGTCCCGCTAAAAGGGTCTACAAATTTGGACTATCAATAATCGTGCAATCAACACGTCAACAAAGTTCCTCAAAAATATATTTTTAATTTAATAGTTTAAGCTCGAAATAGGCCAGAAATCGATGACTTATTTCTTTATAGTGCGGAGCCATATTTGCGTACATGTGAGTTGGATGCTGCACAAATATTTAAAATTTGACCAATCAGGATTCGTGCTTGAGTGGTCACGGTCAAAAGCTAGAGGGTCATAGGATTCGTAACCAAAGCCATGTACATACTTTACCTTGCAAAATGCTCACAGTCGGGACTAACAGATGATTCAATAAGCCAAAAAGACGCCAGTGATGCGGTACGGAGGGCCTGATAAGGACAGCTGTCTAGTCGTTCGAAAGGCAGTTTGAATTCGATATAAGAGTAGGCCACAGCGCCGCGCTGCCCGGACAAAATTCTCTCATAGAGCTCGGTATCTGTATGGCATATGCCTGTCTTCATTAGCCCAGTTTAGAAGGAAAACAGTAGGACGTTAAACCCCATTTCATTTCACCATTTCAAATTCATTATAATGTTCAGTCCAGCTATTATTGTTTGGAGGTGGCACTTGCATCCACTGACAAATTTTATGGATGCAAGCCTCATAATTAGCATGTAATAAATGCTGATTCCGTGCATCACCTGTTGGTGGCATATTTTGTTCCGATGCCATTCTTGTACATAGTAATTTATGCCGAGCTTCATTTACATTTTGAACAGTATTTAACATACAAATACTTCAGTTTTTGAAAGAAGAGATTTAACAACTTTATCATCTGGGGTATCTGCTATTTTGCACATTAATACAATGTACTTCTTACAAGACATCACGTGGCTACGTGGGTTAGACGCTGGCTCGCTAGTCTGGAGGTCGAGTGTTCGATTCCTGCATTGGCCGAAAAAGTTCATCCCGATTTTCCTGCGTGGTTTCCCCTTGTCAGTGATACAGGTAGAAGGGCCTGACAGGGAAAGCTGTCGAGTAGTTCGGATGGGACGAAAAACCGAGGTGCTGTATACACATTGGCGTGCGCGTAGAAGATCCCTTTGCATTTGAAATTCGATGTAACAGTAGGCCGTAGCTCCGCTGCCCGGGCAAACTTTTCCCTATAGCACATTGTATGGCGTATGCCCGTCTCCATTAACCCAGGTTAGGAGCAGAGCAGTAGGACGTTAATTAAATCCCACTTCATTTCATTTCAAGAGAAATCTAATGCGTTTTTGCCTTTACCATAAAAGGCGCTTGTAGAGTCACACCCAGAAAGCTGTGTTATCCTAGTAATGCGGGTGGGGGGGGGGGTCTAAATGGTTAGCACATGCGCGCTGTATCATTGAGTCTGTCATTGAGTTCACTGGCGTGTTTTCGATTCTCGATTTGTACGTGACAAGGAGTAACCTCGTGGGTTTTCTCCGGGTCCTCCGATTTTCTGTCACTGCTAAAGACCCCTACGCGCAAGCGATTTATCATATGTTATTCCCGAACTGACCTAGTTCGGGTCGACTGGACGTTAAACCCCCATTTCTTTGTGTCATCTCCAAGGGTTTCTACCGTTTCTTCGACTGGTCCTATCAAAAGATCTCTCTCTCTCTCTCTACTAATGCACGGGTTTGGATACATCAGGACTTAGAACCAAGTTAAGCGAATGAACACAGTGATATGATTGGTCGATAGTGGAAAAAACGACCACGTGACGCGGCGAACAACTTTAAACTCAGTCCAGTGACCATGCGCACTATGAATTTTACTATTAATAAATTATTCGGATTTCAAAGAAGAATATCATCGAAGAACCATTAAATTTTTTTAGGAACATTTCAGCAAACGCTAATTACTATATGAACTAGACACCGATAAAATTTCCATTAGACCCTTTTTGAAGGAACGAAAATATATTTGCAACGACAATTTGTGCCCATGGAATGCGGCCTAACACTCCAACGGTTTATTCCCATAACGCCGACTCACTAAGTTTTTGGGTGGATAATTTTGGTCGGTGTTAAGGGGTCGACTGGCCAAGAACAATAGACCCAAGCTGAGGGATAAAACTAATTAAGCCGATAATTTTGGGAGCATTTATTTTAAAAAAAAATTATAACAACCTGTAACATTTAACACATAATATTACAAATAATTTTAACTTTTGGCACGCATAAAATGTCCAACATAGTCCAAACATTCTACCAAATTCAATCCTCCTTCTTTATATCTATGTTTTGCATCTCTGATCTTTCTGTTGATAGCTGTGTATTTTTTTCCTTTTAGGTGGTTGTCGCTGGCCACTTGAATACTGCAACAACTAAATCTCCATCGTCTTTTGCTCTTCTTTCAAAAATGCCATCACTTCAAAAATATTCGGATGAGCTTTTCCAATTAATTTTTTTAGACGCCCGTGCCACCCCTCTAAAGAATTGTTGGTTCTTCGCGTTGTTTGGTTATGGTTCCATTGTACTTGAGGAAATTGACCGTCTAACCATTGGGTAACGATATAGTCGGCCAGTTGTTGAAATTTCTCATTAACTAGTACCTCGGCCATTATTTGGAACCATGCGTCATAAATCTGCAAATAAAAGAAAGATACATATAAATTTTCTATATTTACAATATATCAATATTTACAATATATCAATATTTACAATATGTCAATATTTACAATAATATATCAATATTTACAATAATATATCAATATTTACAATAATATATCAATATTTACAATAATATATCAATATTTACAATAATATATCAATATTTACAATAATATATCAATATTTACAATATATCAATATTTACAATATATCAATATTTACAATATATCAATATTTACAATATATCAATATTTACAATAAATCAATATTTACAATATATCAATACTTACAATATATCTATATTTACAATATATCTATATTTACAATATATCTATATTTACAATATATCTATATTTACAATATCTATATTTGCAATATATCTATATTTACAATATATCTATATTTACTATATATCTATATTTACTATATATCTATATTTACTATATATCTATATTTACTATATATCTATATTTACTATATATTTATATTAACTATTTAGACGGAAGAAATAAAAAACTATCGAGAACAAATTGCAAAAGAATTTATTTCACTGGAATCTAGTAAAGGAATGTCTTTAGGACTCACAACTCAAAATTGTCCGCTGAAACCCTGTAGCGATTTTCATAATTAGCATAAATCCAAGTTGACCGCCAATTGGACTTTCTGGCCTCCATATCTTGGAAACAGCTCGATTTGGGGCAATAAATGTACTATCATTAGATACAAAAGTGATATAAACGAATCGGAAAATAACATTTTCACGTCAGCAAGTCATGGTGCTACGTCTTACTCTTAACGTCACAGTGACGTCATGACGTCACACTGCGGTTATTTTGACGTCAAAACACTTCTTTGATACCGAATGAGCGGGTTTGACGTGAGTTCTAATGTCTTAGAGAACTCAGAATAGGCGGGTTATGATCTACTTTGTCTTTGTGACACTGACTGATTGGAATGAAATCCAATCTGGTGATGTTTTGAAATCCAGTCTTGGTTTTATCCAGATGTTTGAAACTTTCTTTTGCTAATTTTGCGAAAAAAGTCGTATTTCGCCATGGATATACGTTCATAATTTGCGGCAATAACCTAAATAATGGCGGGGATGTTTTCAAGCTCTTGAGATTGGCCTAGAATCCAATCTGGGTTTTCCCCAGATATTTGAAAAATTTTGTTGCTTATTTTGTGAAAAGTGTTGTATTTTTGCAATGGATCAATGCATAATTGGCAGCAAAATTTTAAATAATTGTGGGGATGTTGTTAAGGTCTGGTGAGTGGCTTGCAATCTGGTTTTTCCCCAGCTAGTATTGAATTTTTGTCCCCCGCCTTTCGAAGAAAGCAGGGGACTATTAAAATGGGTTCGTCCGTCCGTCCTTCTGTCCGTCCGTCTGTCACACTTTTTGGGACACAATAACTCTTTTTCTAATTGAGCTAGAATATTCAAACTTGGTGTAGGTGTTTATTAGGGCATTACCTTGACCGAGTTCGAAGATGAGCTTAGGGTAAGCAGAGATAAGCAATTTGATTGGTTGATGCTTTGGGAAACGAGTTTCGAATTTGGTTGATGCTTCGAATTTCATCAAGGTATTGACCTACTTAACACCTACACCAAGTTTGAATATCCTAGCTCAATTAGAAGGAGAGTTATTGTGTTCAAAAGTCTCGGCCAATCAAATTGCTTATCGCTCTGCTTACCCTCAGCAGAAAAAATTTCATTATTAAACTTTTTGATGAAATGAAACTATATACCAAGTTTCATCACTCTCACTTAATTACAACTAAAGTTATTGCATCCCAAAGCATCAACCAATCATATTGCTTATCTCTGCTTACCCTAAATAGAAAATGCTCGTCTTCGAACTCCATCAAGGTATTGACCTAATAAACATCTGCATCAAGTTTGAATATCCTAGCTCAATTAGAAGGAAAGTTATTATGTTTCAAAGTCTTACCCTGAGCAGAAAATGCGCATTATTGAACTTAGTCAAGGTATTGATGAAATGAAACTATATACCAAGTTTCATCACTCTAACTGAGCAGAAAATGCTCATTATCGAACTTAGTCAAGGTATTGATGAAATAAAACTATATACCAAGTTTCATCACTCTCACTTAATTACAACTTAAGTTATCGTGTCCCAAAGCATCAACCAATCAAATTGCTTATCTCTGCTTACCCTAAGCGGAAAATGCTCATCTTCGAACTCGATCAAGGTAATGACCTAATAAATACATATTTCTTAAAATTATCGGTGAAATTCGTTATGTTTCTTCGCTAGCAGCGGGCGACCGCTCATTGCTCTTGCATATTAATTGGCATTTTTGTAAAGCGGAGAATCTCTAGTTTATAAATATGACCAAAGAATTGCAGATGAATTCATTTTGAACGAATACAAAAGGGTTTTAAAACCCCTAAAACTGTAAACAACCTCGGCTTGTTGCTATGCTGCCAACACGACTCGCTTGCTGTTTGGCCCAGACAACGCGTGCAAAGCATTGTGGTTCCGTGGCCGGATCGAGGCTCAAGCGATTGATAGAAACTAGATTTGGGCAATGTTATGGGCTATCTACATACGATTCACTATGAAAAATGGCAGAGGCAATTGTTGTTGTTGTTTGTTTATTAAAGATTAAACGTCCAATACATTACATGAAGCAACATCATTTTGATCATGTAATATAGATAGCTGTTCGTGTCATTGAGTAATGCTAATCTGTAATCACTTTTCACGTACGGTATTAGGGATTAATTGATTGATAACTGACAATGATGAGGCCGCCGATAATCCATTACTTACACCGAATAACTAATCAAAGCGGTGAAGATTTTATAATAATAATAATAATAATTTATTTATTAAAGTGTCACAAATCATTCTATACAGCTAAAAACATAATATTATGTTAAAAATATCAAAAAAATAAAATTAGAATGATTTCCAGCCATAATTGACCTACGAGACACGACTTCGTAAAAAATATCTAATTCATTTAGTTCAATGAAACATATTTAATTCATTTAGTTCAATAAAACATATTTAATTTATTTAGTACAATAAAACGTATTTAATTCATTTAGTCCAATAAAAGATGTGTAATTCATTTAGTTCAATAAAACATATTTAATTCATTTATTTAAATAAAATATACTTTCACTTTTCACTTTCAATGCATATTATATTTGGTTTGTTTGGGTTACACAAAAGTTTTGAGAGACTGCCTTCGGTTCATTATCTTAGACAAGTAATTTCCCAGGCTTTGTTGAATAGAGTCACAATTCATTATAAACTTAAATTTTTCATCAAAATTCATTCCATTGAAAGTATGATTTAGCTTATTGATTTCCGATATTAGATCATATCTAATGTCACTATATGTCGGACACACTAAAAGAGCGTGTTTTTCATTTTCTATTACATTTAAGTTACAGAAAACACATTTTCTGTAGCATAACGGTAAAGGGGGTCTGGAATACCTGCCGGTTTCGATGGCTATGGGGAGAGAACCGCAGCGAAGTTGGCTAATAAAGCGTTTATGGTATCGGGGGATGTAGGGGTGTGTCACATAATGTTCAGTGCAAGGCGTTTGTTTATAGCTCCTGTAAGTACGGAGTATATTTCCGTTCATGTCATTTTTAAGATCATCAAATATCTGTTTTGTCCATTCAACTGAGTCAGTCTCAATTAGCTTCGTAGAGACACTATTTAGAGCGGATTTTGAAGAGATTCCACAATCATCAATAATCAACATATCTGTATCATGCAGTTGATTAGTAACCGAATAATACCACCCTCGTTTATTTCGTTTGGAGAGCTTAAAAGCTTGATACACTATTCGATCTTTATTTTCAATTCGGGTAAGCTTAGACATGATTCGAACGCATTCTATTTTCTGTTTGGTGTAAAATGATGTCCAGTTAAAGTCACCTCGAGTTGCTAGATTTGATGTGTGTTTTCCAACGCCCAAATAGAATTTGATGGCTTTATTTTGTACGGAGTTTATGCAAGTGTATGATCGTGTTCCCCAAATAGCTGATCCACAAAACAAAATGGGTTCGACAAGTGTTTTATAAAGTTTTTCAAATATTGTATAGGACATCTCTCCACACGCTTTAAGCTTCACACAGACTAATCCCAGGGCACGACTTGCTGATTTGGCGAGTTCATTTGTAGTCTTAGTCATATCTAGGTGCTGTTCTAACCATATTCCTAAAAACCGGTATGAGTCAGCATAGTCAATAGTTTGGTTTCCACATTTAAAAATATAGTCAGAGCGTGGTTTTGAGGGGGGTCTATAGTGTACGACTTGAGTCTTTTTGGGGTTTATTTCTAGGTCCCACTTTTTACACCAACTATCCAACACTTGTAACATGTGGTTTAAAGACGTTTCATCGGAAGCTAACATAGCTATATCGTCTGCATAAAGGAGCAGAGAAACATGCACATCTTCACACTTTAACCCAGAATTTAATTTTTCAAGGTCGTTACAAAGGTCATTTATATAAACCGCAAATAGATTTGGCGAAATAAGACAACCCTGTTTGACCCCTGATTGGACATTAAACCAAGGAGTAAGAGTATCATTGATCTTTACCGCACACTGGGTGTTATTATACAGCGATTGGAGTGACTTATTGAAATGATTCGAAACGCCTATGTTTTCCAGTTTATTACATAGTTTTAACCTGGGCAGCGAATCGAACGCTTTACGCATGTCTATAAAACCTAATAAAGTTGATTGTCTCTTGAGCTTTCTGTCATTGATTAGACTATGGAGACTGAAAATATGTTCGGTACAACTGCGTCCTTTTCTAAAACCATCCTGACTGTCACTCAATAAATTGTTCTTTTCTAACCAGTCTCCAAACCTAGAGTTCAGAATATGGCAGTATACTTTACTGGGTACGGACAACAGAGATATTCCACGATATTCTAGTGGGTCTCTGTTATCTGTCATTCCGGGCTTCGCGATCGGGTATATTACCCATATATGTCCATTCTTTTGGGACGGTACCAGTCTCGAAACAGATGTTACATATTTTATGGAGAAGGAGTACGGACACGTCATTCTTGAGCACTTCCGCTGGGATTTAATCCGCACCGAACGCTTTTTGGGGTTTCAGTTTATCGATCGCAGTGTTTACTTCTTTAAGTGATATAAATTTACTGGGTACGGACAACAGAGATATTCCACGATATTCTAGTGGGTCTCTGTTATCTGTCATTCCGGGCTTCGCGATCGGGTATATTACCCATATATGTCCATTCTTTTGGGACGGTACCAGTCTCGAAACAGATGTTACATATTTTATGGAGAAGGAGTACGGACACGTCATTCTTGAGCTCTTCCGCTGGGATTTAATCCGCACCGAACGCTTTTTGGGGTTTCAGTTTATCAATCGCAGTGTTTACTTCTTTAAGTGATATAAATGCATCAAGTGTAGCGCAGTCTTTAATAAAGTCGTATTCTGAATTCGGATTTATATCTAAGTCCAAATTTGTATCAGTAGGTCCTTTATTTAAGATAGTATTAAAATCTGCTTGCCACCTATTCAAGACACTTTCCTTATCAGTAATGAGTCTACCATCCTCATTAATAACTGCCCAGGGGATCCTGTTCTGTCTGTAATTTGAGATACCTATTTGACCGATTGTTTTCCAAAATTCTGAACTATTGGTACATTCAAATTTTTCTGAAAGCTCATCCTGTAACTTTTTGCGATATTGTCTCTTTACTTTTCTATGTAATTGATCAAAACAGTTTCTAGCTTGACAAAATTCCGATTTTAATTAACCTTTATTTACGTGAGAATTTGATTTTAACCACATCTTCACAGTTACGCCAATGATTCCACTACGCTGATAGTTCGTCATTCCAATATGTCCTTTTAGCACGTGTGTTTGTCTTGATTACACAATTGGGGGCGAATGTTTTCTTACAAGGTATTCTATTATCCATTTCGGTTTTTATTAACTCTTGAAAGTCACTATAAGCACGCTGGGCATCTTTCTGGCATTGCAGGTTACCCTCTATTGCCGTTATCTTTTCATACAATATTGGGTCAATGTTTGTGAATGATAGAGTTGCTACTGTATTACACTACCAGAACACATTACATCATGATGTCGTTAGTTTAATTTATAGTCTATCTCTCAGATCAACATAGAGTGATCAGGGATGGATGTCGGCTGTAACTTAATGTCAGCTATTGCGCCTGTCATGGTTAAAACGTTAAAATGTTTAACGGTGTCTAGAGACTCGTGCGGCACACAAACATAGTCCACTACTGCTTTACCCTTTGTCGAAATTGATGTAAAGTCTTGCTCCTCTACCCTTCCATTCAACATAACAAAATTTGTCACGACCAGAAAATCCAAAAATAATTTACCATGATGGTTCCTGTTAATGTCCAGAATCTCTCGAGGGCCAATACCGTCCACCAATTCGACAATATCTGAGTCGTCAGCACAACGTGCATTCAAGTCTCCGAAAATTTGAATAGATCCCAACTGTTGATTTTCATAAATTTGATTCGTTAGATTTTCAAAAAAGCCTCTGCTCCATTTGGGATTGTTGATCCCTCTGGGGGGAGGTAGCAGATGGCAATGCATATTGACAAGTCAGTGTCAATACCAGTGATGTGTAACCACAATATATCTTCTATCGATGTATCTAATACTCTAATATTAAAAACTGTTCCGATCAGATCCCTTTTAATTAAAAACCCGACCCCTCCATTACCACGCCGTGAACGCCTATGTATTTGTTTTCTATTATTTCCAAACCACTTATATCCGGGGATATCTAAAACACTGTTAGAAACAAGAAAGGTTTCGCACAAACCTATAACGTCGCAGTTAACAAAATTCATTAAATGTTTTCTAAATTCGCTATTTTCATTGTGTTTAGTAGGAAAGCCACGGCAATTCCAGGACCCAAACCGAACGCACCCCTTATGTTCATTATTGCGATCAGAATTTTTAAGAATACGGCCGCCATTTACTCGAAATGATTTATTCTTGCCCATTTCTCTTAACATTGTCCGTAAATTAGATTCTGGCTTTCGCTCTCCTGGTGTTTTATCATTTTCAATGTAAACCTCTCGAAATTCTTCTGAGTTTTTCAGAAACGTTTTGATTTCATAATATCCGACTTCATGCTCTCAGATTCCACAGTTGCCTCTATTAAAGGGGCGTGTTGTGTCTGTCGATTAACTGCTGGTGGGCGGCGTTCAGCTTTAGCTATCTTAACCGAAGTGAGTTTGAGTCCATCTCTAATCAAACGGTTAACACTGTTTATCAAAACATTTGGGTCATGAATTTCGTCGGAGTGTTCCGTTATATTCTTTACAACAAAGCACGTGCGTCGGGTGTTATTATTACTTGCGACTTGCCATGATTTATTTTGTTTGACCTGAGTTACACATTCAGCACACGACTTTTCAATTGTTTTCAGTTTGTTTTTTAAATCAACAGTCGCAATGCTTGTTTCAGAATCAACCAGGCTTTTGACTTTTTGGCCAATATTCTCTTTTAAACTGTTTTCAATCCATAAAATTTCTGAATTCAATCGAGAGTCTATCAAGTTTTCCATTTTTTTAAACAGATTATTTTCTACAGTCTCTTGAAGTTTATTCATTTTGTCGGTCATTTGTTCATGTGATTGTAACATTTGATCACTAAGATTAGACACAACTTGGAGCACACGATCAAACTGTGACTGATTATCAGCCAAGTCTGTCATGTCGCCTTTGGATTTCTTTGCAATGTTCAAGTCATCATCGTCAGTAATATCATGCTTGCTTCGTTTTGAATTGAGGCGAGTGGACCTGGGTTTTAAATTCGGTGAAGATTGACACACAGGTACACAGGTGGCATCTTCTATTGGGCTTTGTTGGTGTACTTCTTCAACTGTTGTCAACTGTTGACAAGGAGCCGCCATTACTACTTTTACGAATTATTCAGCCAAGTTAAAATGTAAAGGATTGCCTTGTAAAGTCATTAAAACACCCAAATTACTATAAATTATACTTATTAGTCCTTATTATCATATACAGTGCATAACACAAGACAATATTGAACAATTGTTTGTACTATTGTTGGAAATTTTCAACTTTTCTTCAGCGAGATGAACACACACAACCTTTCACAACAGCCTCGTCCTCGTAAAAAACGTACGGTATTAGGGATTAATTGATTGATAACTGACAATGATAAGGCCGCCGATAATCCATTATTTACACCGAATAACTAATCAAAGCGGTGATGATTTTATAGTTATCTCGTTTGGTCGGTTAGAAAATAATTTTTAGCCCTTAAATGGAAATAAACTAAATAGCCAATAACCGTCTTTCTGAAGGTGAATTCCGTATACTGTCGCTTCATACGGCATGCAAAGTACAGAATGCATATTGGATATTATTCTATTATCATAATGGATCAGAATAATGAGAACGACCAATGTGTCGAAACCCGACGATTATTGAATGGGGAATATATGCCATTGTTTAATTACACCGCTTCCAAAATGCACGAAACTTAACCAAAGCATTTCTGCCAATGAAGTTTAAATTTTAGGGAATCATAATTTGTGGGATACCGTTACGGTATTGAAGGCTGAAAATAACAATAGAGGACACGGAACATTATTTGTTAAATTGCCAAAAGTTTACCAATGTTAGAATTGAAACGGCGATAGTAATACTACCTTGCAAATGAATATGTACATTTTAATACAGTCCACAAATTTATACATTTATCTAAAAGACTACAATAACCATCGTAGAATACTAACTTAATTTTCCGTTTATTATACCTCTGACGGCCTCTAAATGTATTATAAAATGGTAAGGTAAGGCACTGTAAATGTCACTAACTATGAAATAACTTGCATGCACGATTAATAGTGAATACAAAATACAGCACTGTTAATGTATTTGCATGTGCAGTTTATATATCATATAGGCCGCATTCCATGGGCACAAATTGTCGTTGCAAATATATTTTCGTTCCTCCAAAAAGGGTCTAGTGGAAATTTTATCGGTGTCTAGTTCATATATTAATTAGCGTTAGCTGAAATGTTCCTAAAAAAAATTAATAGATCTTCGATGATATTTTTCTTTGAAATCCGGATTATTTATTAATAGTAAAATTCATAGTGCGCATGGTTACTGGACTTTAAAGTTGTTCGCCGGGTCACGTGGTCGTTTTTTTCCACTATTGACCAATCATATCATTGTGTTCATTCGCTTAACTTGGTTCTTAGTCCTGATGTATCCCACCCCGTGCATTAGTAGAGAGAGAGAGAGAGATCTTTTGATAGGACCAATCGAAGAAACGGTAGAAACCCTTGGAGATGACACAAAGAAATGGGGGTTTAACCTCCAGTCGACACAAACTAGGTCATTTCGGGAATAACATATGATAAATCGCTTGCGCGTAGGGGTCTTTAGCAGTGAAAGAAAATCGGAGGACCCGGAGAAAACCCACGAGGTTACTCCTTGTCACGTACAAATCGAGAATCGAAACCACGCCAGTGAACTCAATGACAGACTCAATGATACAGCGCGCATGTGCTAACAATTCAGACACCCCCCTCCCGCATTACTAGGATTACATAGCTTTCTGGGTGTGACTCTACAAGCGCCTTTTGCGGTAAAGGCAAAAACGCATTAGATTTCCCGTGAAATGAAATGAAGTGGGATTTAATTAACGTCCTACTGCTCTGCTCCTAACCTGGGTTAATGAAGACGGGCATACGCCATACAATGTGCTATAGGGAAAAGTTTGCCCGGGCAGCGGAGCTACGGCCTACTGTTACATCGAATTCCAAATGCCATGGGATCTTTTACGCGCACGCCAATGTGTACACAGGACCTCGGTTTTTCGTCCCATCGACAGCTTTCCCTGTCAGGCCCTTCGGCATGTATCACTGACAAGGGGAAACCACTCGGGAAAATCGGGATGAACTTTTCGGCCAATACAGGGATCGAACACTCGACCTCCAGACAAGCGAGCCAGCGTCTAACCCACGTAGCCACGTGATCCCCGTGTGATGTCTTGTAAGAAGTACATTGTATAATGTGTAAAATACCAGATACCCCAGATGATAAAGTTGTTAAATCTCTTCTTTCAAAAACTGAAGTATTTGTATGTTAAATACTGTTCAAAATGTAAATGAAGCTCGGCATAAATTACTATGTACAAGAATGGCATCGGAACAAAATATGCCACCAACAAGTGATGCACGGAATCAGCATTTATTACATGCTAATTATGAGGCTTGCATCCATAAAATTTGTCAGTGGATGCAAGTGCCATCTCCAAACAATAATAGCTGGACTGAACATTATAATGAATTAGAAATGGTGAAATGAAATGGGGTTTAACGTCCTACTGTTTTGCTTCTAAACTGGGCTAATGAAGACAGGCATATGCCATACAGATACCGAGCTCTATGAGATAATTTTGTCCGGGCAGCGGCGCTGTGGCCTACTCTTATATCGAATTCAAACTGCCTTTCGAACGACTAGACAGCTGTCCTTATCAGGCCGTCCGTACCGCACCACTGGCGTCTTTTTGGCTTATTGAATCATCTCTGTTAGTCCCGACATGGCTTTGGTTACGAATCCTATGACCTCTAACTTTTGACCGTGACCACTCAAGCACGAATCCTGATTGGTCAAATTTTAAATAGTTGTGCAGAATCCAACTCACATGTACGCAAATATGGCTCCGCGCTATAAAGAAATAAGTCATCGATTTCTGGCCTATTTCGAGCTTAAACTATTTAATTAAAAATATATTTTTGGGGAACTTTGTTGACGTGTTGATTGCACGATTATTGATAGTCCAAATTTGTAGACCCTTTTAGCGGGAGCGAACGTGACTGGTTTTTCGACCCGAGAATGCGGCCTAATACGTCTATTTTGGTATATTTATTAAATAAGGAGACAAATTAATTTAAGCCTTTGGTTAGTTGTTGAATCCTTAATTTTTGACAGTTTATAACATGTATCTTATTTGAATCAAAATATTGTTTAAATTAAAATAACAATAGACTTTTTGTACATCCAGAATCTTAATTTCATTTGTAAAGCTGTGACGGCTTCTTTGATGATTAGAAGATTAAAATAAACTACCAAACTTGATTACCCAATTAACAACCTTAATCGCCCGACCACTAGCACCAAGTTAAACTCACCAAAGTTATAATATACAAACTTAGACTACTAATGTATACATTGTTCTAAATTACACGTGATAACAGGAAATATGATTTTACTACAATATTCGTCTTCAGCACCTTTGAAAACTTATAGAAGAAAATATTAATATTAGATGACAAAATAACGAATGATTTATTGGCATGGTTGCTGTGTGATATTGTTTTTTTTATAAACCTGTAACGGTAAATCTCTGATCTTTTGGGTATGTTATATGCCCGGAATAACCTGCTGTCTTAAATACATTTATATAAACTTTTTCTTTAAACCTGTATCAGGTTATTCTTCCAGGATAGTTTTTTTTGTCCATTAGAAAACATGATATACTGGTATAAGGTTTTTCTTACGGGAATTCTTACTAGAATTCTCATTTTATGTACTTTTAAACATAGACGGTTTATAAGCAAGATAAAGTCATCGACTTCGATTATGCTGGGGAAGAAGGACTTCAGAAAAGAAATCCTCGGCTTACTGGTCTCGGTTTATCTCGTCCTCGGGCTATTTTCTTCAGTCTTTCTTCCCCTGTATAACCCAGGTCTCGTGATTTATCTTACACAGAACATACCGACACCTTTACCTTGCATTTTATAAAAACTGCAGATTTCAGTGAATTCAATTCATTTTCAACTAACCGAGAGCTCTCATGACCGCCTTTTCCGTTCTCGAACGTTACCGATGCCCAATGAATTAATAAATTAAATTCTCGTAAAGCAATGTTATCCACTGTAGCCTTATCTGTACACTGGTATCGTAACTGTGTCACACGAAAAACTCCATAGTATAATTATTATACAATGGCTATAATAACTAGTTTCAATTAGGGTGTTTTGTCAGACCATGGTAATACTGTATCTATGATCATAACACCTAGTGACACGTCTTTTAATAATAACTCGGCAGTCAAAACAGTAGACCAATCAGTACCCAATTAATTAAGATGTATACAATAGTCAAACCAATATTTTCTGTTGCATTATTAAACATGCATTATTCAAGAGCTAAATCTGCCTAGTGCAGGTCTTTATTTGGGCATGAAATGTTTTCTAAAGTATTAATTAGACATTAATTAACTGATCCAGGCCTTAATCAACTTTGGATGGCATCAGATTGCTCCGATACTAAACAGATTTAAACGTTTCAGCGGTTAATCAAATATGGCGCTTCTTAACGCTTCGAGTCGTAGCTTTGATCAACCAGGTCCGTGGTTGAAATTATTGCACAGGTCGGTCAAATCTTTAAATGCCTATATCTTCGCTTGCAATAGAGTAATTTGAATGAAATTTTCAAATTATTCATTTTACATCATCTACCTTCGAACTAGTATAGCAAGAATGGCTAGTTCTTATCTATATCTTGAATAATGTAACTTTAAATAATTTGTTATTATGTTCTATTAAATTTATGAAAGTTTTTAGTATACTATTGTTTTTTGAAAAATGTTCCCCTTTCTTATACTTGATAGCATACCCTACCCTGCAAGGTGTGACCGTAACTGATGGTGACCATAAAATCATCGAATATGTAAAATGATAAATATTCGTTGCATCGACCCAAAACCATGTTTGTCCTATTTAGCGACCCCGCAAACCCCATAAAAGGATATATTACACGAGTACCAAGTATAAGATCTCCAATAATTGATTTGGTGGCCATTTTGAAAAACAAGATGGAGGATACAGTCCGGTCGACCCTTTGTTGATACTACAACATTCGTGTGCCTAGTAACACATATAAAATGACATGGCACCATGCGGTTACAAATATACGGTGACAAAATCAGAATTGTAATTTTGGTCGACATTTTGATAAAACAAAATGGTCGATATTGTCGGATTAATTTTATTATTTAGGCCGCCATTATGAAAAAAAAATGGCGGATATTATCTGATCGACTCTTATACTGCAATTTTTTACTGCAGTAACCCCCAAAACCCGACCAATGACATTAATAAACAGGTTACTTATGAAAACTCGAAAATTTGTCATTTTTGTGTCAATTTTGAAAAAAAAGATGGCGGGAATTGTCGGATGAAATTTTTACTATAATTTTCGTCTTCAGCACCCCCGGAAACCCCCAATAAACAATATTCCACGACAAAAAAGCAAATAAATGGCCTGGTTGCTATGGTATTATGTTTTGAAACATACCAAATCTTTAACTTGATTTTTCTCAAAACTTACTTTGGTGTGTTGGATGGCTTCAAGCCGCCACAACTTAGTCAATTTATCCCCGATTTAAACAAGCTATACATCAAATTGAAGGTATTGAGTCGCAGAATATGAAAATAACAATAACTCAATTTTAAAAATTCCCTCATTAAGACTCAGTATGCCATGGGGGGGGGGGGTCATTTTTTAAAGATAATCTGGATAGTACAGTGTATTTTGAGATTTGTATGTGTTACTTGTTTGTCTGTCATGTCCCCCTACACCTGACATCGTATTATGGAGTCGGCATACTTCTGCATCGCACTTTGTAAAGTGTCAGCCAAATTCTCTGCGACGGAAAGTTCAATCTGTGGGGCTGCTAAGGGTAGATTTTCAGCCTGTTGTCGAGCACTCCCCAACAATCTCTTGATCCGCAACTTCTCCTCCCTGTTGTAGTTTCAGGCGACGCAATCGTAGGTTAAGACATGTTAGGCCTAAAACCACAATCTCGGTAATCCTTGAATTATCCTCGTCCCAAAGGTGTTAGCCTATCGGCGAAAACATGTTAAGTTAAGGAAACCTGACATTGCTTGGAAGATTGAAGAACTCGACGGCTTCAAGCGGAAAACAAATTACAATACATGAGAAATGAAATAAAATGAAATGGGGTTTAACGTTCTACAGTTCTGCTCCAAACTGGGCTAATGAAGACAGACATACGCCATAAAGTGTGCTATGAGGGAAATTTTGCCCGGACAGCAGCACTACGGCCCACTCTTATATCAAATTCAAACTGCCAAGGGATCATTTACGGCAATGCCAGTATGTATACGGGACCTTGGTTTCTCGTCACATCCGAACAACTAGACAGCTGACCTTGCCAGACCCTCTGTCCTGCGTCACTGACAAGAAGGAACCACACTGAAAAATCTTGATGAACTTGCTTGGACAATGCTGTGATCAAATACCCGACCTCTAGGCTAGTGTGTCAGCGTCGTACCCACTGAGCCACCGTACCCCCCCCCCCCCAATTCGTAAGACAGTGCATATACAAATGTGACATATTACAAAAGTACCGGTGTGTCCTTAATTATGACATCGAAAATGACCGGCTAAGATCTATACAATGTTAATCTCACAAAGAGTGTGTTTTTCCCCCGAGAGTTACGTATATTTGTGCATTATCCTGTATTTAGATTTAAATGGCTTATGCCAAGCCGTTCAATATTATTACAGTATGTAGAACATTGCAAATTTAGTAAAATAACAAAAACACTATGATTTTAAAATACCTAGTTCATAACTCAATATCATCTAAAATCTTCGACATTGAAAACATGACTTTATTTGCTTCTGATATCCAATATTTAAGACAAAATACACATTTTACTATTGTACCGTAATGCGTTTCATCGTCATTCGTAGCAAGGTGCTCAAAGGATGAGGCTAGACATATTCCACAAGTCATGTCATACGATGATGCCATATTTCTTTTGCAGACCATGCGCATTTTCCATCGGTGTTGACTGAAATAGCCAGACGCTAGAAACTGACGATGATAATTCACAGTAAAACTGAAATTATTGAATGTAAAACAGTTTATATAAATTCATATTGCATATTAGCGATTCAGTATAACACTATTAGTGTATAACGGAAGATCGGTTTTGTAAATATAAAGGATTTATTTACACCAGGAACACATCTACATAATACAGCAATACATGTACTTAAACTATACAACAACTAGTCTACATCAGGAACACATCTACATAATATTAAATCTACTATTCTGACCCTCTGCCAAGGCAGCGGCTGGACTCGGGTGAGTCCATACACCCGTCAATCGGGATAAAGAGATAAGACACACAGTCATATCTGCAATTGTTTCTTTTATCTCGTCACGGCATGTGCATAAACATTTGAAGTCGTGTGGATCTTGTACACAGATCATGTTTAGCTTGTAATGAACACATTGAATTAATTAGATTTAATAAGATCGTGCCATGCCAAAAGTTTATATAGAAGTGAAAGTCAAAATAGTGTATTGTCAAAACTAGCAGAGTTCATTGAGTTCTATGCACCTACATGATATCTCTTTGTTACATTTGCTTTTTTAAGATTCTTGTTGGATTATTTATATGGAATCAGGGGCGGATTGGGGCCGGGAACCGGCCCGGGCTCCCGTGTCAGAGCGGCCCCCTTTACTGACCGCGGAGCGCAAACGGGGACCTGTAGCTCTTCCTTGGGAAATTTTGAAATATAATCCCCAAAAATGCGATTTGGTGACATATCTCATTGATGGGAACGGGGACTGAGATAACGTTCTTTCGCTGGGTGGCAGAACCCGAAGTTTACCCACCGCAAACGCCCGTGTGCCGTGTAAGCAACTCCAAAAGTATCCAATGGTTTTGTAGCCGAAATAAAATAAAACCAAGTAAGAACAGTCCAAACCATTAAACAAAATTTTCTATTAAAAAATCTGTAAAGGCAAAATAGTGTAATCAGGCAATATAGTGTAATCAGCAAATGGACTGCTCACCACTCTAAATTCCAACCATCCAATCAGCTGCATTCAAAAATAATAATCGATGCTCAGTATAAGTTAGCGGTATTCAATTAAAAAACGGGAGAGAGAGAAATGGGATTTAAGGTCCACTCAACACAAACTAGGTATTTTCGGGACTAACACATGGTTTAATTTTATTTCAATAATTCGCTTGCGCGTAGGGGTCTTTAGCAGTGGGAGGAAACCGCAGGACCCGGAGAAAACCAACGAGGTTGGACAGGCGACCCTACTCCTTACCACGTACAACCGGGGATTCGAAACCACGCAGTTGACTCAATGACAGACTAACCATTCAGCCATTCAGCCATCCATCCGTTCAATTACAAAAAAGGGAAATTAGTGTTTTATCAGCGCTCGATGACAGTTAGGGAAGCAAAACTAGAAATGCCCGAAAAAATTTCAGGTTTACAGACAGCGGCACCGGTTTTCTTCGAGAGGCGAAGAGGCGGAGCTGACCATGTATGGACCCCGCAAGAAAATTTTGGCATATTTGACGATCGCAAACGCGTTTCACTGCTATTCAAGCCCGTAAAATTCATGTTTTATTAGATTTAGGGCACTTTATTTTGCCAAGTAGATGAAATAATTTGTTTTTAGCTTTACCCGTCTGCCCGAAAAGTCAGCGGCCTCCCCCCCTCCACTTGCTCGTACGTCTATGTTGAAGGATTGGTTGCGGATATGTAGTGTACAGGCGTACGGGACACAATTCATTTTTGAGACTATTCCAGACATCCAAATTCTGTAATTTTATCTCTGAAAGTAACGAGTTAAAAAAATGTCAAGGAATGTTTAACACAAGCCTCAGGAAACTCCCGGAAAGCTTATCGCACTCATATTCAACCAGCAGACCAGCTATGGATCAAATTTTGCTGAAGTTGATTTTTTTGGGAGTTACGAACCACCGGCCGACATTTATGGCGTATCCAAAAAACAGGGTGCTGGTGACTTACTAATTAGTACATTTGCGAGCGACAGTGATGGGTGAATCCGATGACATTTTCGGATGAAATTCGGAATCCCCATTGCATGATTTCGAATTCCGGCCCACACCCAGCACACCCGGCCCAGAAAGTCTATTATACCAGCCAATTCCAGAATCCAGTTATGACTTGGCGGCCCGTTAAAGCCACGGGCCAAATACAACATGATCATCATCGTTCAATGGCCGGCGCACCCCCCCTCCCCATATTATGTTCAGCATAAAAAAAAGGTTTTATTTAGAAGAATTGGACAATAAATAAAAATCATTTTTTGGTCGACCGGCCTTTTTTTATTAATATCCGACCGGCCCTTCGCCCGATCGCCCGATGGGCCAATCCGCCCCTGTATGGAATAAACCATATTTTATTACTGCCTTAATATAATTACCCTTTAATTGGTACTCTCACGACAATATGATAGCACTATTACATCAAAATTACATAGAAATATATATTTCTATGCAAAATTATGTCATGTATGCAAATTTAGAAGTTTTGACTAAAAATATGGACTGTTCCGTATTCACCTATTACTCTTTCAGATGATAGTAAATGATTTTCAAGTTTTTTCAGCATCAAAGAACATGAATCAAAAATGTATCCCTACCCCCATCAATCCATAACCGTTAAAAAAAACCCTGACCATTGGTAAAAGTGCCAAAAAATATATTGGGTCATGTTGAAAATTTGACTAAGCACCAGTTAAGTTCTTGTGATGTGACTTTGTCAAAAAATATCCAAAGTGTTTTGGGGCCTTGGCCTCTAGCCTAATAAGACCTGTCATTTAGTCAACTGGTGTTCTTTCGATTTCCAGTTGTACGTCACAGGGAATATGGTCTGCCTGTCCAACATCATGGGTTTTCTCCGAGTCCATCCCATTTCTCCCCCTATCTAGTGCATATCGGACCGTAATTTCCTCGATTATGCCCCCTGATTGTACCAAAAGTTTCTTTTTTTTTTAGCTTGTTCTCTATCCATCTTTTGCAAAATGTGTGCGTATTTGTTTTGTATGAAATTGATATCCCTTTGTTTTGTATGAAAGTGATATCCCTTGTCAAATGCTTGGACTACTTTGCTGCCATAGGTGTATGTTTCGTTGCCTGGCAGTCTTATCTTTTCCCAGGGGGATTGGGATGGCCTAGTGGTCTAGACTGCCAAGCTTCGACCTCTAGCTGACCGGCCACCTCTGGCTTGCGGCTGTGCTTTCGAGCCCTGGTGTGAGCGTATGTGGCATGGAAATAGGGGCGCCTTCTCAACCTCGTGGGTTTCCTCCGGGCACTCCGGTTTCCCCTCACTGCTAAAGACCCCTGCGCGCAAGCGAATTATTGAAATAAAATTAAAACCATATGTTAGTCCAGAAATGACCTAGTGGGTGGACGTTAAACCCCATTTTTCGCTGTCTCTTTTTTTTCTCAAGTAGTTAGAAGTACTCAACATGTCATCTAAATCAAGCCAGTTACCAGACTCACAAACTAAAGGCGTCCATGTAACATCTGTAGCTGTGACTAAAAAAGATGAGAACAATGCTAATCAAACAAGGTAGGTTTTTATACGCCCACTTTTCATATGCCACTCTCCGTCTGTCCGTCTACAATTTGTTTGTGAACCCTCTACAGGTCATAATTTTTATCTGATTTTAACGAAACTTGAAATATAGGTTTATCTCCCAAAGATCTAAGTTCCTGTCGATATTGGCGAGTATCGGATCCTAACCTCGTGGAATATGGCACCAAAGTGTACGGAGACTAGTGTCTTTAGATTGTCGACCCTAATGATGGTTGAGTTCGAATTTGGTGTAATTCAGACCGAAACTGTCCAACAAAATGGCTGCTACTCGTGAAATATGACCCCTAAGTGTACGGAAAATAGTGTCTCACAAGTATATAACCGAGTACATATTGGATAATTGTCTAATTTAATTTAATTTTAAAATTTATATAGTTACGTAATCCTGTCTGGATTATCGCCCTTATTGTTATTGTTTTATGCCTTTATAAATACACTTACGGTACATAGTTCGATTTCTTCGGCATTCCTGTTTTGCATAGCTTGTATGGGGTATCAAGTATTGTGTTTTGTGCAATTAATTAACTTAAAAATTCTGCTTGGTTGATTAAACTTATAGTTTTAAGCATTATTTCATCTTGATTATCACTCTTTTTGTTACGATATTCTAGAAAACTCTAACTCTGACGTCATTGATAACAGTACGACGTATTTACGTCACACCTTTCAGTCAGCAGACTTCTAAGGCAGTCTACATTTTCTTTGTTTCTTTGTATTCGGTTTTGTTTGTGCGTTTTCTTGTGACGGGTGAAATATGTTCCCTCAATACATCCACTATACATCTATTTAATTTATATTTAAACACTTCTTGAGTGTTTTTAGACAAATTTTTAAAACCTTTTTATCCTACATTTCACCGATGCGGTGCTTGTATAGTTGAAATTTTTACTACAATATGCTTGCATTCGTATTTCTTGTAGCATATGGCAGACCATGACTCATGTTGACATCATATAATGTTGTACTTCTTCGGGTTGTATTTCTGATCATTTTCATTTTTGAGTGAAGTCTGTATTACTTCAGACCCGGGACTGTAAAGCGCAGTGGACGCTTACGGCTATTATAGCCTCCGGATCCATTCACTCTTTTTTGAATTGTTTGTTTGTTTGTTGTTTCTGAGTATGAAGTCTTGTCGTTATAATATTGTCTTTTGTGTAAATCATATGTGGCACAGTCTCCCTGCACTTACTAGTAAGCTTGTCGACCCTAATGCTGGTTGGGTTTGAATTTAGTGAAAATCAGAACGAAACTGCCCGACAAAATGGTTGCTACTCGTACGCAAATTTCTTCGTTCCTTTCAATATTGACATATGTCGGACCGCAACTTCCTACATTATGGCCCCTGATTGTACGAAAAGTCACGTTTGTGGATCTCCTAGAGGTCACAATTTGTATCCGTTTTTAGTTTGTGGATCCCCTAGAGGTCACAATGTTTATCCGTTTTTTAAAAAAAAAAACATTCATATACATCACTACCTTTTGGTGGTTGAATCTGAATTTCGTGAAAATTGGACTGAAACTGCCCGACATAATGACCGTTTCTTTTAATATTCATGCATATAGGACTGTAACTTCATAGGCCGTGTGCCGAAACCTGTGAGGCGTCTATAAAATGGCAAAGGGTGCAAGTTTTTGGTGACTACATAAACTATATATCAAAAAATTAATCTGCAGAATGCGCTTGTTTCAAAACTGCAATGTTTTCCCACAAAAGTATGTTTGCTACTTAGAAAAGGCTATTTTAAAGTGACTTAATCTAACTTAATTTTAACAAATGAGAAGGCAGCATTAGGCCTGAAAACTGTCGAGCCCGAACCTAACAAAGATGGCCGCGCCCATGCTTGAATGTTGTTGTCATATCACTAATGCTGAAAAACATTTTGAGGCTGCTGAATTGAAAGGCGACAGCTGTATTTTGTTGCAGATTGGTAACCTGGACCCAGTTTGTATTGAGGTCAGATATCACTCCTACTATCTGAACTATGGTAAATAATAAAAGGATTTCTTCGATTATGAACAAACTATTTAACTTTGGTTATTATAAACTTACCTGTGTGTTTGAAATCAACTCCGGTTAGATAAAATCCATTGCACAGTTAAATACCACAACTAATTAACTAGGTTCTCTCTTGAAAAATTGAACTAAAACAAACTTGACATATGAAAATTGAGGGGAAACCCCAAATGGAGGCTGGTTACGTCACCGAACATAATTTGGCGACCTATTCGGCTAGCGAGCTATTTGACCAATCCACATATTATACGGGTATACTGTTCTTATCTGATAGCCTAATTTTAATTTTCCACATTCACGATATCCCCAGTGGTTTCATTCCGTTCTACCCCACATTCCCCTGGGTTATTATATGGAGGAAGACACGTTTTCAAGTTATCAGCCTGAGACCGGGCGTTTATATGCCTCTTTTTAAACGTGACTTGTGTGGTTCTCAATATTTTGCAATTTGGGATTCAATTATCAATTTATTAATTCAAAAAACACGTTATTATTAGTTCAAGTAGTCATATTAAAACACACACAGTTAGCAATTTATTCAAATAATTTTTTTTAGTTGCGTCCAATCACCTCCTCTAGAATGCCATCATTTCATTGCACTCGCATTTATCACCACGTCCGGATTAACCATGGGGCATAGGCCCCAGGACCCCCAACATTAGGGGCCCCCCACAAAAAAAAATCTTAGTTGCGTCCAGCCCTCTCCTCTAGAAATGCCATCATTTCATAGCACTCGCATTTATCACCACGTCCGGATTAACCATGGGGCATAGGCCCCAGGACCCCCAACATTAGGGGCCCCCCACAAAAAAAATCTTAGTTGCGTCCAGCCCTCTCCTCTAGAAATGCCATCATTTCATAGCACTCGCATGGATTGGTCCACTGAAATAACGCCAGAATGCCCTAATTTTATTTTTATTCTGGGGAAGGTAGGCCTACTTCTAAATGGCTCCACACAAGTGCCTGAAATGCCAGGAAATCACGTTTCCGGCCTCCAATTTATGAAAATTTCCAGAAAAATAAGGCGTCCCCTCCCAAAAAAAATTGCCAACCTTTCAATTATAAAATAATACACTTGATTATGATCATACAGTGAAGCTCCTAAGGCACTGATGAGTCGGTCGGTTTTAATGGCGCCTACACCTGATCCAAACTTTCTTATATCTCTTATATCTGCATCATTATTTTTTAAATTTTCTGCTGGAGGACCCCAGACAAGGGGGCCGTCTCCAAAGGCGAAGGGCCTCTCCTATCACCTCTTTCTAGATCGGCGTCTGACCCACCACATGGCATTAAAGGGTTCGTTTTGGTCGCCCTTTAATCACATTTGACAGGACCTTGTTGGTCTTTGGGGGCGCCGCCACCAAATTACATGATTATACATTTTCGTTCTGGCCGCCCTATCCACGTCGCCTTGTGGTGTTTCGGACTAGTTCTAGTTTAGAGGATAAGGAGTTTCTCATTTGGTGTGCTTAACATCAAAATAAGAAATAGCGCTGCCGAAATTGACATACGAGAGCGACGTTGATTTCAGCTCCAAGCCCCACCCCCACGTACACACACGCACCGTTCCGCACTCAGTAACTCGGGCATTATATTGGCGTCCCCAACACTCTGCTGCACCCTCACTTTTACAATCCTACATACGGCCCTGTCCCAGACTCCCTTGCGGGGCTTCGCACCTTCGGCGCTCGCGGTCGGTGATCAGGGGCCCCCCACATGTTCCAGGCCCCAGGGCCCCCACCATGGTTAATCCGGCGTTGGTTCGAGTAGTCATATTGAAACAAACACAATAATCAATTTATTAAAATAATCTTTTATTATTGGTCCGAGTTGTCTTTCTGTTGGGTCCGAATCAGTTGGTCCGACTGGTCTTTGGACAGAGTGGTCTTTGGACCGAGTGTTTATGGATTCTTGTCTTTATTGTACTTGAATTTTCTATGTAGTGTCACCCCTCAATACGAAATGATACCTTCCAGAGAGTGACTAACCAGCTTCCATATTGGTGTTTTTCTTTGCCAAAAGTTTTTGATATTCCCTTTTTTCGAGAGAGTTCTTGTTTTCATCGTTGTGATAATTAGTTGTGCAATGAATTTTTATTAAAGGTGAGTTGATTACAAACACACAGGTAAGTTAATAATAACCAAAGTAGTTTGTTCATAATCGACGAAATCCGTTTCAAATTTATCATGAATCAGACAGTAGTGTATTGTTTATAACACTAGTAGTGATATCTGACCTCAATACAAACTGGGTCCAGGTTACCAATCTGCAACAAAATACGGCTGTCGCCTTTCAATTCAGCAGCCTGCAAAAGTTTATCAGCATAAGTTTCACATTTCTCTTCAATGTTCTTTTTTCAATAATATAAGAACCTTCCTCTTTTGGCATGTAATATAATGCATTCTTCTGATAATAATACATGTTTTGCATGCCTCTCATCAACTTTATCCCTGCCTAATGAGGATCTCAGCATGCATTTTAAATTTCTATGGGAATATGGAATTTCAGAGATTTCATTGTCGCTATCGGCAGACCTAAAACACCCCTTATCTTTTTGTTTAACACCTTGTTCAATTAGTTTCTTATTCATGAAACGTTGATAGCAAACTCTGTGAAAACCACTAGTGTCATGGGAAGTAGAATTGAATACACAAGCTATTCATTTTTCCTTTTCGCCTAGAGAAGTCCACAAAGCCATACGCTAACATATCCTTCCCGAGGATACACCAGAAACAGGTAAAATTGGCTCATCTGTGCAGTCAGTGACATGACAACAACATTCAAGCATGGGCGCGGCCATCTTTGTTAGGTTCGGGCTCGACAGTTTTCTGCCTAATGCTGCCTTCTGATTGGTTAAAATTAAGTTAGATTAAGTCACTTTAAAATAGCATTTTCTAAGTAGCAAACATACTTTTTTGGGAAAACAATGTTGATTTAATCATAAATAACATCATTTGATTTAATACTGATAAGATTTCCCCCTCACCTAAAACTGGTTCGGCCCACGGCCTATCATGGTTGGAGAACAATCGTTGTATTAGTTCTCTTTCTGTCTATCTTTTGCAACATGTGGTTGGATTTTTCAAGGCATAACATAATGGTAATCTTTATTCTACGATTGTTTGTAAAATGTTTAACCTTAGCTTCCATCGAAGGTATCGTCGCAGATAAGTCTTATTTTTCATTTTTATTATGTTAGCGCACTCGCAGTGGTCTTTCCTATGGGAGGAAATGTTTTAAATTTACTTTCAAAATGTATTGAGATATTAAGGGCTGGATGACCAATCATATACTGAAACTCAATGAAGACAAGACTGAATTTATAATAATATGTCCAAAATCATCATGTGCAAAATTAGAACAGTATTGTAAAATTGGGTACTATTCTGCCTCTAGATTGTGTTACAGTTTCAACTACCTGTTTGTGACTCAGTAATCAATCCCAACACAAACGCCCGAAACCTTGGTGTTGTATTTGACTCACAATTAGATTTAGAAACACATGTGACTAATGTTTGCAGAACTGCTTACTTCAAAATACGAAATATCCGCCAAATTAGGAAATATATCGACACAGACTCCACGAAACGAGGCATTTGTCATCTCTAGATTCGACTACTGTAATAGTCTCCTTTACGGCTTAAAACCCCAAAAGCTTGATCGTCTACAGCGTGTACAGAACACTGCCGCCAGACTTATCACTCACATTATCCGTCAGAATGTTACTCCCATTCTTAAGAGCTTACATTGGCTTCCAATTCGTGCTAGAATAAATTTCGATTTATTAACTTTTGTTTTCAAAGCAATCCACAATCCCGGTCCAGTTTATTTTCAAGATCTGTTCTCCTTTTACCAACCATCCGGTGCTTTAAGATCAGCCGATCATCTACAGTTGGCAGTGCCATCAAAATCAAGAACCAAATATGGAGATCGTGCTTTTGTGCGATGTGGTGTAGTTTTGTGGAACAGGCTTCCCATAGACATCAAAGGTCCGCAACATTGAACATTTTTAAATCACAGTTAAAGACATCAATCTTCAAGCAAATATACGCTCTTGAGCAGTTTACTGAAAAGAATTGCGCTTTACAAATTCATAATTTGCTATTATTATATTATTAAATCAGAGTACACCAATGAAGTTGAGAAGCTTTTTGAAATGGCAAGGGTTCCTTTAAGTACTTACGAACAGGGTTTAAGGTCATGAGACGAAGAAGCTTATTGATTTTCAGCGATTTCCGATAATTACTGGTAGAGTTATGGCCCTTATTCACTTAAAATATCTTGTGGATGCTCTAGAGGCTAAAATTATCAACCAATTGAGATGAACAAGTATAATCATTGTCAATGAATTTTGATAAATTAAACAGCTAAATCCATCATGTTCGTATACTAAACGTTGGCATCGGGCCGAACTTTATGAAAACCAAACAAATTATAATGATTTTCTGATAATTATTTAATCTTTGAGTATTTTCAGCATCATTTTCTGGCAAACAATTTAATCCCTGAGCAGGCCCGGCGAAATAAGTGGTTAGGGGAGGGGGGCTTAAGCTAAAGCCCCCCCCCCCAATAATTTGGCCGCAAGTTCTCTTTTCTTCAGGTTATTGCGGCCCCTGGGCCCTCGCCTATAGGGACTTAGTATCGAAGCCCCCCCCCCCCATCAAGAATTGCTTCAGCCGGCCCTGCTGAGGCAGCAAATGATACGAAATCTAATCTAAAGATAATTCTTAAAGCCACCGTTCACGATTTATTCTTTCATGTACATTACACGAACTAGAAATATTTACACTACTGAGATGCCAGGTCAGCTCCAATTCCCAGTAGTGTTCAAAGACTACATATACATAAAGCCTTTGAGCAAAATATGTATTCAAGTGGATACAAAAATGTACATGCCTACAAATCTTTTAATTTACTAGTATATAAACTAAAACAAGCCACACATACAGCTTAACATATCAACATTCAATAAAGTGTTTAAGATAACTCAAAATTAAAGAACAGTACACTTATCCACTCTCCCCGTTTGTTTTCCCTTTGTCTTCTTTTTAGGCGGCCCATGACAGGTTTTAAAAAATGCTTTTTCCGATAAATTTCCTAAATTGTCTAAACCATCTTCAAAACAGCAAACAAATTCCACTTACTTGTAATATTAAGGACATGATTCTTGGCTTAGCTTACTGTACTCCCCCAAAAACGAGAGTTCGAGTTTTAGATTTAATTGCCTATATTCCACAGATTTTTCGACGTTTTTTTTTCAATTGTTTTTCAATTTTTGGGCCCTTTTTATCATTGTAAGGCTTTTACATTTAGATTTACAGAAGTTTAAGATAAGAAATAAAAGTAGGCCCCAAAACGGAAAGTACTAAATTTTCGGTGTCCCATAATATATTGCTTAACCAACGAATTTGAATCAATTGGGTATCATATAATAGTCAATTATTTGTTTTGATTCGGTGAAATCTGGGGTAGAAATGAGGTTTTTGCAAATTCATCATTTTTTAAAACTTTTTTATGTTTTTTCCCAAATATCTGGGCCCGAGTTCACAAAGAAAAAAAAATCTCAGTCAATATTTCTGCTCAAAGTTGAGAATATTCTCAATTGAGAACATTCTCAATTTTGGTGTTCACAAAAGCAGTTGAGCAAATTCTCAGCTTGAGTATTCTGTTTAACGGAGTCATCGATTACGTCATGTTATTTGTTTTCAATGCTACAAGCGACTAGGGTCAGCTCTATCTATTAGCCAATGAAATCACTAGGAATAAAATCTATTTTTAGATACCAGTGTTTTACACCGTAGAATTAGCGGGTTCAATAAGAAATGAATGGAATTGTAGTAATAACTATATTATTATCATTTTTACTTTATTTCCACTTGTAATTGAACAAATATTTATGAACAAACCGAGTGAATTATTGTTTTTATTCAATGAAAACTCGACTGAAGATGCTGCTTATAATTGGGTCAAATGAACAAGCTCCTATCACTATCAATCATCTTTTTTTTAGTCTTTGTATTATTATAATATAATTATTTTTTTTCACGAAGGGCAGGATGGTAGAAATGCTTCTACAGCCTTATCCTTTACCCTTCTTAAATAGAGTTATTATTATTATGACATTCGCTGTAAACGAAAAATGTAAACAAACACATTCCAACGTCGTCTGTTATGCTTGTCACAAACTAAAAATTGAAGGCGGTGGCAGGAAGAGGGCCGCTAATTAATCAAACGCAGAGGAGATGATTCTTATAGAAGAATATATAGGGAAGCTACTTTATTTGGTAAAATAAAGGGGTGTGGTGCCTTGGGGAAAATTTCCAAAATGAAAGAAAATAGGTGTCGTAAGTTTAGCTTAGGCCTATTTATTAATAGACTTGTCCCTAAATCTTTAGCCTACAGGTAGGCCTACTATCTTATTCACACAAATCAAATCAATATTAAAAGTTCAACAAGTTTAATCTTTATTAATAGTGATACTTAGTAATATAAAATACTAATAATATAGTGATATTAGATATATATCACATTCACACGAATCACGGTCAAAATAGGCCTATAAGTAGGCCTATAAATTAAATTACAAATTCTAACTAAATCTACCATTTAAATATTGTTTACTATTTCAGTCAATTTATAACAAAAAAGAGGGGCATTGGAAAATTAAAAAAGAAGTATCATAACTATAACATAAAACAAAGAAGTAGGCCCTATGTCTAACTAAGTAATAACATTGTGTGTAAGATTTAAATAAGGAACTGACAGTTAAAAAACTAATTTTAATCTATATAAAAAAAACCAAAGCTTGAATGTTATGAAATTAATGCCGTTTTAAAAATCACAAATACTTTATTTATAAATAATTGTACTATTAGTATTAGCATAGACCTACTATTAATAAAATATCTGTAAAAATTTTAGACTTAAGTACGCTTAGCAGCTTTCTCAAATATTTGAGAACTTTCTCAACTTTGAGAACAAAAATGTTCTCAAATTGTTTTGTGAACTCCATTTATTTTGAGAACGTTTGATTTGAGAAAATTCTCAAAATTGAGCATAGATTTGTACTTAAGTATGCTTTGTGAACTCGGGGCCTGACCTTTTTTCTACTACTTCCGGGTTTTCGACCATTGTCGTGATACCTTTAACAAGGTGATTTTATACTTAACTTCCTGTAACATAAGTGTCAGAAACATCTGAGTAGTTTTGAAAAAAAAAAGATGACGAAAAGAGCATTTTCAATAATTTAACGTTTTTTCAACGTGTTTCAAAGATTGGGACCATTTTGGACCACCTATATTGTTTCAATTCTTTTATTGTCGGATTCACGCCATAGACAACTGATAGGACTTTGAGTGAGAAAATTTGAAAAAAATCGTAGGCGTCGTTTTCGAGAAAAGTGTGTGTCAGAATGTTCCAAAACGGAAAATATTGGATTTTCGGTGTACCATAATTTATTTCTTAACAATTGTATTCGTATCATTTAGATGGCATATAATAGTTCATTCATAGGACTATTTAATTGTTTTTGTCCGCTAATATCTGATGGAGAATTCAAGTTTTTGGCATAGACACAAACTTTTTTACCGTTTTATTTTCGTTTTTTCAGCTACTACCGGTATACGAATAATTGTTGGGATAGTTTTCACATCCCGTTTTGGAAGTTTAATGGTAGCAGGGCTTTATAATTATATACTACATTGTTTGATGAGACAAAACCCCCCTGAGAAATACTATGTTCAAAATTGCCAAAAATGTCAAAATATCCAAAATTAAATTTCAATAACTCAATACATATTATACATCGTTAGGATCGTAATTACGATAGCTAACTGAATGTATAGAATTTTTTAAAAATCTGTTAAAATAAACAAATAATAGGCCTAGAGCATTTTCGAAAATATCACGTTCTTTCGAAAATTCACGATTTTTCGACATTTCACGATATTCAGTCCATTTTTTGACATTTTCCAAACATTCCAATGTCTTATTGGACTATTTCGTACAAAAGACTACCAAAGAGACTCTCGATAGACAAAGTTTTAATAAAACCCTCGATTCAGTTCTTGAGATAAAGGCGTCTAAAACTGGTCCATATTAGAAAATACTTGATTTTCGGCGTGCCACATTTTGGGTATCATACGATAGCCCATTTATCGGGACAGTCTAACAATACTCCGATGGAGGAATTTGCGTTTTCCCCAAAACGATAGCCCATCTATGGGGTCAGTCTAACAATACTTTAATCCGATAATATCCGATAGAGAAGTTGCGTTTTCTCCAAAACCATCCAATTTTTCGCGTTTATTTCATAATGTCTCACATTATTTCGACAACTTCCGGTCTAATGATCCTTGTTGAAATAGTTTTATCAGTTGGATTTTCATATTAACTTTATGTTACAGAATTTTCAGAAACATCGATTTGACCGAAAAACAAAACTTGAGCTCACAAAATGGACCGAAAATTCTCAAAATAAAGGGTGATGCCTCTGAATGACCTAGTTTGTGTCTAGTGGACGTTAAACCCCATTTCTTTCTCTCTGAATAAAGTTATATTACTGGAATCAGATTGCCTTCAGGTATCCAAAAATGTAGCTCAAATTTGAAAATTTTGAAAAGTAACAAAAATTGTCTCGTAGGCAACGTCTTTTCAACTACGGAACGGTAGAAATCAACAAAGGAAGTTCGAAAGAGAAAAATGTGAGATTGCTATTGTCCCAGAAAAGACTGAAGGGTTCCAAAAATATGAATTGTTTTAAAATAGGTAAAGAATTGGCGAAACCACGGCCGATTTTTTAATTTATTGCCACCGTTCAAAATTCGGCCGTTTCCGGTCTGGGAGAAGTTTCAAAAATAGTTTATCAGGTAACCACGACATGGTTTCCTGGTAGAAAGTTGAGCCCCAGATCTGTTTTCGACCATGAAGAAATAGGCACCCACGTTACCCCTAAACATATATCACTTCCGGTACCAATGAAACCATTAAACAGGTTTCCACATAAGCATTACACACATCAATAAAAATGGACACAGAATCAACTAAATCTAGCAATATCAATTTATTTATAGATTTGTTACATGTAAGTTAAAGTGAAATTACTTTCGGTAATAATGGAATTGTTCAATTTGTTTTATGAAATAAGAAATGGCATAAGGCATCACATGGTGAAAATTCTTAAATTTTATGTAAATCGAATAATAATTGAAACTTTTATAGACCAAAAACCTTTAAGAAAAGTGACTTGTAGATAATCGTCTATTTCTCTGTAACCGTACAAGTTAGAAACCATTTTATGGTATCGGTATGATCGCACAGAGCATATGAAAGTTGTTTTATACAAATCGAGCAATAAATAATTAATCCAGGACTGAAAAACTGGCGGCCAAGGAACATCTTATCGCCTTTTTCGGTCAAATGGGGTGACTCTTTAACCCTGGTAAAAATACAACATAGAAATATTCATAAGTTAAAGTGAAATTACTTTCGGTGATAATGGAATTGTTCAATTTGTTTTATGAAATCACTTCCGGTACCAATGAAACCATTAAACAGGTTTCCACATAAGCATTACACACATCAAATAAAATGGACGCAGAATCAACTAAATCCAGCAATATCAATTTATTTATAGATTTGTTACATGTAAGTTAAAGTGAAATTACTTTCGGTAATAATGTAATTGTTCAATTTGTTTTATGAAATTAGAAATGGCATAAGGCATCACATGGTGAAAATTCTTAAATTTTATGTAAATCGAATAATAATTGAAACTTTTATAGACCAAAAACCTTGAAGAAAAGTGACTTGTAGATAATCGTCTATTTCTCTGTAACCGTACAAGTTAGAAACCATTTTATGGTATCGGTATGATCGTACAGAGCATATGAAAGTTGTTTTATACAACTCGAGCAATAAATAATTAATCCAGGACTGAAAAACTGGCGGCCAAGGAACATCTTATCGCCATTTTTGGTCAAATGGGGTGACTATTTAACCCTGGTAAAAATACAACATAGAAATATTCATAATTTAAAACGATTTTGGTAAAAAAATAAATTTTCAAAATTTGACACCTAATATCTGCGACGATTCGTCAAAAATCAAAAATCTAATGAGCTGTAGCTATGTGCCTTGTTTCTGGCTATGTCAAAATGTATCTAATGTCAAAATCCGACGATTATTGTTAATGTAACGGCAATATTTGAAAAAAAACAAGACAACTTCGACGATTTCGCATTGTCGCAGAACGTTCGAAATAGCTTTAAACTCTAAGTCACACCTATTTTCCCAGTTAAAACGAAAAAACCGAATAAATCTAACAAGTAGTTCTGAGATACAATCAAATGAGAGAACAAATAATAAGAAGAACTAGATTTTCTTAGCAGATATAAAAGCTTTCATTTCACAATCACTTCCTGTGATCACATGCCATAAGTCATATAAAGAATCTAAACAAGATACCATACATTGGACCGTGATTCCGGCTATCCAGAAATGTATTCATTTTGGAAATAGAAGACGTATTATAAGTGAATATAATAAGCGTTTTCCTATCTTTGTTTTTTCTTATCCACGAAACAATTAATATGTGGTTTCCCCTATAATTGTGTGCTATATATAATTACCTTGTACATGTTTTGACAAGTCTCCTTCTAATTAGTGACTATACTAGGTTCAGGTTGTGATTTAATTGTTTTCCCTAATCTTTATTAACACCTTGAGTCACTGACTCATAAGTGAAAGTTCAAACATATATACAATAATATACATATATATATATATATATATATACCAAAAATACTAAGATTTGGATGGAAAGACTATATTTTAATTACAATTACATATTATTTGCTAAGATCTTTCGGCCTTACGGCGTCTTCAGAGATATGTAAAAAGACAATAACGTCGCTTAGTTACATAATAGCGCGGCGTCAATAAGGGGATATAACTCCAATATTCCCTGATCAGGGGACATAACTCCAATATTCCCTAATCAAAGGGGTAATTTTATAATCATAATGATTTTCATTTCAAAGGGCGGTTCAGTTTAGGAGAAAATAACTCTATCAGTCTGTTCTCTTTGGCTTCCAACCCGAGGAATGGGTTTGAGGAAACAAAAAATGACAATTCGTGGCAAATAGCGAAACGACGGACAACAAATAAGTCAAACAGGAATCATTTTTTATTCCGAGGCCAACGAAAAGGAAATGGCTACGACGAACCCAAACCTTTAAGAAACACACGGGGAGTTCATACAGAAGAGAGAAGGTACAGACCGAGGCACCCAAACACTTACCAACCAAATTATCTACATGTAAAATCGATCCGAAAATTATAAACCTATCCAACCATCATCTTACAGATGCACAAATATGTCTTCTACTTAAAGGATTAAAATTTACACCAACGCCAAATCGAAATGAACAACTACTCCAGTCAGAATTTAAATCATTCTCACGTAAATTACGATTGACAGAATACCATACATCCTTAGAAGACGGAAATGAAGATGATCGTGATAATCCAAGAAATCAAGTTAGCATCGTTAAAAATAAGTCAAAAGCCAATCCAGATAAGGGCAAAAACCTAGTGCTCGACGAGTTTCTAGATAAAATAGCAAACTCACCATTAGGAGACATACCAGTTAAGCCAAGCATCAACAAGGAAGAAAAATCAGGTCTTGAACAACTTAAGAATAGCGATGAACTTATTATAAAAGAGGCGGATAAAGGCGGTGCCATTGTACTGGTGGACAAAGAATTCTATTGATATAAAGTCCTAGCAATTCTAGAAGATAAAGACTACTACAAAGAGTCGAAAGAAGTACATCAACTGGCTGTAAAACGCAAAATAAAGGGTCTAATTCATGAACACAGAAGTTTAACGAATGATGAACAAGACTACCTGGTTAGTTACGAATCGAAAACGGCCTACTTCTATGGATTGCCTAAGATACACAAAAGCAAGCAAATCCAAAAAAAAACAACATTCTGAGCTAATATCGATTAAACAACCAGAAGATCTCAGTTTTCGCCCCATCGTTGGAGGCCCGGAAAGTGTCACACAACGGCTCAGTAATCTTGTAGATATCATTTTTAAACCCCTGTGCAAGCACGTCAAAAGCTTTCTGAGAGACGATATAGACTTTATCGTTAAATTACCTAAATCAGTAAAACCTGGAAGTACATTAGTGAGCTTTGACGTTGTTAATCTTTACAGTAATATTGATTCAAAACTAGGAAATACGGCTATAGCATATTGGATCTCCAAGCACAGAGATGAAATTCCAAGCAGATTTACATCCAAGTTCATTCTTGAGGCTTTGGACCTAGTGATTAAGAACAATATCTTCTATTTTGATGGAAAATATTACAGCCAGGTTAAAGGGGTAGCAATGGGAACGAAAGTGACACCAACCTACGCTACACTGTCACTTGGCTATTTAGAAGTATTGTTATACAACGCCGTAGAGATAAGACTCGGACTCAGTCAACGACAACATCTAGAAGAATTATGAAACGATTTCTAGACGACTGCTTCAATATCCAGTCAGATGAAAACGAGTTGGAAATAATCCATGAAATATTGAATTCATTGGATCCATCACTCAAATTCACTATGGAAAAGGCAAATCTAAATTGAATTTCCTAGATGTTAAAGTCCATTTATCGGATACTGGTGAAATAGAAACAGACTTGTTTTATAAGAAAACAGATACGCATCAATATCTGAACTTCAGATCAAGTCACCCTTCGCACACGAAACGTAACATCCCGTACAACTTAGCGAGGCGCGTATGTACAATTGTATCGAACGAAGCGTGGAAACAACAAAGGCTTGACAAATTGAAGCTATTTCTTATAAAACAAGACTATCCCGAAAAATCGATCGATAATGCGATACAGACAGCATTAAAATTAGACCAGGAAACGTTACGAGTCCCAAAGCGGAAGGAGAAAAAAATGACAACATCATGACTTTAGTGACTACATTCAATCCACACCACAACCGACCAATGAACATCATCGATATAAACAAGCCAATGCTGGATAATTGCCCGAAAATGAAAAAGATTGTTTCGCAAACAAATTTCATTAGCAGCTATAAACAACCAGCAAATCTTCGGAAAATATTGACATCTTCTCGGTTTAATATGAATGAAACTACGGAAATGTCACGCGTATCAAAATGTGGTGATAAACGGTGTGCATTATGTAATGACATCATGGAAGGCTCTACATTCACCATGCCAAAAAACCGAGTATTCAGTGTTGAACAAAACATGAACTGCAAAACTAAACATGTTGTTTATTTGTTACGTTGCTCGGGATGCGGTGAAAACTATATAGGCAAAAGCGACCAACAATTGAACCTTAGAATGAACCTGCACAGGTCCCAGATACTCCACCCAGAAAACAGGACAATTCCACTAAGTGGCCATCTAGACATATGTGGTAAAGGAAAGTTTAAAGTCGCGCCAATATATAAGTTAAATTTCATAAATGAACAAATATTGGAAGCCAAAGAGAACAGACTGATAGAGTTATTTTCTCCTAAACTAAACCGCCGTTTGAAATGAAAATCATTATGATTATAAAATTACCCCTTTGATTAGGGAATATTGGAGTTATGTCCCCTGATCAGGGAATATTGGAGTTATATCCCCTTATTGACGCCGCGCTATTATGTAACTAAGCGACGTTATTGTCTTTTTACATAGGTCTGAAGACGCCGTAAGGCCGAAAGATCTTAGCAAATATGTAATTGTAATTAAAATATAGTATTTCTATCCAAATCTTAGTATTTTTGGTATATAAACCTGAGAGTTGAATTTAGAATCTTTTAAATATATATATATATATATATCAATATATGTATGAAGTTGAAACCGTAGTAGTGTTAATATAGAAAAAATAAATAAAGGTTGAAAATGCCTTGGAAAAGTACTATTGTTTCATTGTCTACATGTTTCGCCTGAGCTTGTCAAGACATACAATAACAATAACAATGACGTGACGTCATGGAAGAATAAACACACAATAATATAATAATATTGAATTTAACTTAGATATAGTATAATATTGTAATTATTTTGAAATGTTTAATTTGGGTTTAAATTTGTCAATAAAATATTGTTCCTTCAATCTCATTTTCATGGGGTCTGAATGCGGCATCTTAAAAAAAGGGTATATTTTGAATTCGCCTTTACCGCAGATATCAAGGTGTTCACTTAAAGGAATCTTCCTTAAATTTGGTATCCTGATATGTTGTCCATGAACCGTTACTCTGTTTTGTAACTTGTTAGTGCAACCGATGTAAAGTTCGGCACACCCACTACATTTTATGACATATAATACATAAGTTACTTTACAGTTCATACTTTCATTGACAAAGACTTCTATTCCACTATCAAAAATAAATGATTGAAGGTAAATCATTTATTAGTAACTATTTTTAGCATTTTACATTTAGCTTTGCATTAAACATTTTTATAAAGCGGAGTTCTTTAAGTTCCGAAAGATGCATATCAAAATTGTTCAATTTATAAATGGGGGAAACTTTAAATTTTCCTTTCCCACATATATCAAAATGTCTACTGACAGGAACTGTGCGGTTTTCCGGAATCTTAATGTGTGAGCGATGAAGGTTCATTCTCAGGCATAATTTTTGGTCCGTTTTTCCTATGTACCGCTCATTGCAGCCCCCGCAAGTCATCATGTACACAACATGTTCTGACTTACAGTTCATATTCTGGCGAATATAGAAAGTTTTTTCGTTAGAAATCCGAATTTCCGATCCTTCTATCATGTCCTCACACAAACTACACCTTTTATCTCCACATTTGACGACTTTCGGGATATTTGTAGTCTGCCGCTCATCGAAACGTGATGATGTTAAACTCCTACGTAGATTTGGCGGCTGTTTATAACTACTTATCATTGTTGTCTTTTTGAGATAGGTTCGCATTTTAGAACATTTTTCTAGAAATAACTTCGAATGATCTATAACATTCATCGGTCGGATATAATTTGGATTATAAGTGGATACAAATGTCACAATATTTTTCTCCAAATCTTTTTGTTTGGGTGTTCTCAATGTGGTTTGATCTAAAGATAATGCTTTGGTTACTGCATCCTGTATTAGTTTTGATGGGTACTCCTGCTTTTTAAGGTATACCTTAAGTTCCTCTAGTCTTTGTTTTTTTCATTCCGGATAAGAAACTATGGTGCAAACTCTTCTCGCAAGGTTATATGGTATGTTCCTTTTTGTGTGAGATGGATGGCACGACTTGAAATTCAGGTATTGGTGGGTGTCTGTACTTTTATAGTATAGGTCCGTTTCGATTTCCCCGGATGGATGTAGATGGACAGTAACATCTAAAAAACTTAAATTATTCTTGCTTTTTTCCATGGTGAATTTTAATGACGGATCTAGAGAATTAAGAATGTAATGAAGATCTTCTAGATCGCTTTCTTCTCCATTATATATGGTGAAACAGTCATCTAAAAAACGTTTCCAGAATTCTTCAAAGTATTCCCTGGTAGTTGATCCAAATCGATCACCAATTGATTTGTAGAGTAGCGTCTCTAAATACCCAAGACTTAATGTTGCATAGGTTGGAGCTACCTTTGTACCCATGGCAACGCCTTTGATTTGGCTGTAGTAGGCTCCATCAAAGTAAAATATGTTGTTGTGATGACTAATTCCAATGCTTCGAGTATGAAGTTAATTGAAAATCTAGACGGAATGTCATCACTATAGTTGGAGATCCAGTATCTGATGGCCTCCATACCTAGAGATAGGTCGATGTTGCTGTACAGGTTCACAACATCAAAACTAACAAGTGTACTACCCGGAAGCGTTTTTTGAGGCAGTTTACTTAGAAATGCAGTTCCGTCTTTTAGGTAGCTTTTAACATGCTTACAGAATGGCTTCAGTATAATGTCGACGAAATTGCTCAAACGTTGGGTTAGACTTTGTGGGCCTCCCACTATTGGCCGGAATGTTAGATCTTCCGGTTCCTCGATATAAATGACTTCAGAATTTTGATTTCTCACCTGTGTCTGTATTAACTTACTTTTGTGCACTTTGGGTAATCCATAAAAGTAGGCTGTTTTGGACGCGTGGATTGTGAGGTATTCTTTCTCTTTCTCTGTAAGATGACTTTGATATTTGTTCACAAATTTTATGATTTTTCGTTTCATTCCTTGTTCTTTTTGACAATTTTTAGCATTGTAGTATTCTGAATCATTAAGAATTTTCAGAATGTTGTTGCGGTAAAAACCAGTATTCATTATAACGATAGCACCACCCTTGTCCGCTTGTTTTATAACAATTTCTGCGTTGTTTTTTAATTGATTAAGTCCCGTTTTTTCTACTTTACTAATATTTTTAGTAGTTTTTTGCTTGTGTAGAGGGGCGTTTTCAACATTGTTGCAGAAATCTTCGAGATGTTGATTTCTTCCTTTTCTCGGTTTGAAAGTGGATTTATTGCGGGCAATACTACCATACTGTGTTTGGTCTTCCCTGTCATCTTCATCCTCATTAGCGAAAATCTCTGCTAGTCTGATTTTGCGAGTAAACGCTTGAAATTCTGATCGTATTAGATCTTCATTTTCATCCGGTGTTGGGGTGAATTTTAACCCTTTCAGTAGCAGTTTTTTTTTGATTATCCGACAGGTTTAACGATGACAGGTTTATTATCTTTGGATCTACTGCGGTTCGTTGTGATATCTGGACTGTGGGTAGCCTCGTTCTTTGATCTGGCCTCGGTATAAAAAAGAATCATTTTTTGTTGATCTTTCTTTAAATTGTTTAAACCTTTTCTCCGGTTTTCTCTTTGCCATGTTCTTGCTACCTGTTGCACCTTTTTGTGGTGTGCTTTTTTTTCGAGGTGATTGTTTGTTCCTCGGAGATTCAGATATCGGCCGCGTTTGTTTGTGTTTTCCGCTTTCTTCTTTATATTTAGCGGAATGAGCATTTGATGATTTTTTTAACCTTTTTGCTCGGTAATGGCTTTGGATTGGGTTTAGATTTTTCATTCCTAGGCTTGAAATACGAGTTTCCGAATTTCTCTTCATACTGTAAAAGCCATTTTTCAACCTTCTGCCATTTATTCTCACATTTTGAATCTATTTTGGAAATATCATTATTCCATAACTGTAGGAGTTTTTCCGATATTTTTCCTGTAGATTCATCTTTAATTTTTTCAATCATCTTCATGTTGAAATCTTGTACTTTCTGTTCGAGATTAGTACTGTTGATTTTCATTATATCAACGTGATTAGCGAATTCCATCCTGGCACTTCGGATACGAATATTTTTTATCTCTTCGGTTTCCTCTGTGTCTTTTATTCTGAATTTCATCAGTAATAAAGGAGTTTCTTTCGTCAACCAAGCTTCATAATGTTCAATATGTTTGGTGACAGAAGTATATTTCCACAGTGCGGATTCATATTCTTTTTTGTTATTCGACCATTCTTTGAACATACATTTTTGTTTCCGTGTTACTTCTCTATCAATGTTTATATTTTCCAATTCTTGGGTGCATTGTATCCTTTGTAACATTTCTCGTGTCGATTCTTCTGTGCTTTTCTTTTCAATTTGCAGCTCAATAAGCCTGTCCAGGCGTTTATTTGTTTCCTCCACGTATGCTAATTCATTCGTTTCTGGAGTACTTCTGCAATTTCGAATTTTTCCTTTTTCGATATTCACCAGTTCTCTTAGCAGATAATTGGTTTCATCTACTTTAGAAAAAAGTATACTCATCTTCCCTTTGATGTCATGTACATCGTTGAGTAAGGCTTCCCGCTCTTCTGTTTCAGCGTTCTTGGAAGCTTGTTTTTTCGTTCTGCTAGTTGCCATGAGAGTGTATAATATAAATGTAAACTAAATAAAGCTGCTCTCAGTATATAATATTTAAAAAACACAATTTTTAACTAATAACGATTCATTAAAACTAAAAATTTATTACATTCCGCCGAGTACTTTCGACCGCTAGGTGTCTTCAGGGCGATAAAAATGGAAGTGACAATACGTCGTCATAGCGACGTCAACAGTTACAAGGAATAGTAACTATTTTTAGCATTTTACATTTAGCTTTGCATTAAACATTTTTATAAAGCGGAGTTCTTTAAGTTCCAAAAGATGCATATCAAAATTGTTCAATTTATAAATGGGGGAAACTTTAAATTTTCCTTTCCCACATATATCAAAATGTCTACTGACAGAAACTGTGCGGTTTTCCGGAATCTCAATGTGTGAGCGATGAAGGTTCATTCTCAGGTAAAATTTTTGGTCCTATCCCTTGTAACTGTTGACGTCGCTATGACGACGTATTGTCACTTCCATTAGCCCCGAAGACGCCGAAAGGCCGAAAGATCTTGGCACTAATGTAAAAGTTATTTAAATATAGATTATTCCATCCAAATTTAGTATATTTTGGTATATATATATATATACAAAAATATAAAAGTTTTCGAAAAAAGAACTACATTATTTGTCGATTATTAGTACTTTCGCTTTTTTTATTAAGCTCTTCAGATAATCTACATCTTGTTAATACAACAATGACTATGACGTCATAGCGCCATAGTTACACAGTAGTACAAAAAAGGGGACATAAATAAAATATCAAATCAGACAACAAAACTCGGCCTATATGCAATGAAACTATACTATAATTTTGCATTTAAAGCTGGCCGATATTTGTCAATAAAATATGCCTCTTTGGCTTCTAACAAATCATTATTATTGTTATTTAGCTTGTACATTGGAAAAACACTAAATTTGCAACCACCACAAACATCTATATGTCCACTAAGTGGGATCATCCTATATTGTGGATTGAGTATATGGTGCCGATGCAGGTTCATCCTTGTCTTTAGCATACTGATTGTTTTCCCAATGTACCGCCTATTACAGCCAGAACAAACAATCACATATATGACATAACTGGATTTACAGTTCATGGGTTGCTTAATATGAAAAAGTTTATTATCAGTGATCTGGATTGAGGAGCCCGTAATTATTATTTTACATGTCTTACAATTTATTTCTCCACATTCACTTACCACCGGTGTAACTGGACTATATTCAAATTTAGAAGATATTAATAATTTAGCTAGATTTCGTGGCTGTTTAAGACTGTTAATAATCTTAGTTTTAGACAAAATTTTGGACATAACTTCACTGTTCTTAAGGATGTGTAAGTTATTATTTATCAAAGACTTCCCATCTTCTTGTGATGGGTTAAATGTTGTGACTAAAGCAACATTTAGATTTCCGCCTTCTGGGTGTATTTTTGGTAGTCTTAATTTTGTCTGATCTATAGTTGTTATGGATACCTCATTTTATCAAGAGAACATATCTGAAATGCTTTCTAACAAGGACTTTTATGCAGAATCTTCACTAAAAGCTAACGATATGATTCTACGAAAAATTCAAAAATTTATTGGTGCACATACAAACATGCTTCACAGTGAAGAAGGAGATTACTTGTGTAAATTTCAACCTTCCACTGCCTATTTTTATGGATTGCCAAAAATCCATAAAAGCATGGCTATTCAAGAAGCTGTTAATATTACAAAGAGCGAAGTTGTTTATATTCATAATCCGCGTGATTTAACCTTTAGGCCAATTGTAGGGGGGCCAACTAGTAGTACTCAACGCTTAAGCAACTTTATTGACATTATTCTAAAACCATTGTGCACCAAAGTCAAAAGCTTCCTTCGCGATGGCGTAGATTTCCTTCATCATCTACCGGAAGAGGTTGAACCTGGAAGCACATTAATAAGCTTCGACGTGGTCAACCTCTACAACAACATAGATAAAAATCTAGGATTGAAAGCGATTGGATATTGGATTGATACGTATCCTGAATTACTATCAGACCGTTTTACCAAATCATTTATCCTGGAAGCCTTGGACTTAGTTGTGTCTAATAATATATTTTATTTCAACAACAATTATTATTCACAGATTAAAGGTGTGGCAATGGGTACTAAAGTTGGCCCCACCTATGCAACTTTAACTTTAGGATATTTAGAAGAGATTTGGTATGAGAGGGTTGCTATTGAGTTTGATAGAGAATTCAGTAATATGATAAAAAGTTTATGGTTTCGCTTCCTGGATGACTGTTTCACAATACTTAAAGTAGATATGACAGTTATCTCCAAATTACATAAAATGTTGAATGAGTTGGACAATGATATCAAATTCACTATAGAGTCTAGCCCAACATCATTAAACTTTTTGGACGTAACCGTGAATCTTTCACCAAATGGAGTGATTGAAACGGATCTGTATTACAAACAAACAGATACCCACCAATATCTAAACTTTCACTCTTGTCACCCTTCTCATACTAAACGAAACATTCCATATAATTTAGCTAGAAGAGTATGTACCATTGTTTCAAACCCGGTTGTCAAAGTTAAGCGACTAAAGGAATTAAAAACATTCTTATTGAAACAAGAATATCCTTTAGGTCTCATAGAAGATGCAACGACTCGGGCCTTAAGTTTAGATCAGACAAAATTAAGACTACCAAAAATACACCCAGAAGGCGGAAATCTAAATGTTGCTTTAGTCACAACATTTAACCCATCACAAGAAGATGGGAAGTCTTTGATAAATAATAACTTACACATCCTTAAGAACAGTGAAGTTATGTCCAAAATTTTGTCTAAAACTAAGATTATTAACAGTCTTAAACAGCCACGAAATCTAGCTAAATTATTAATATCTTCTAAATTTGAATATAGTCCAGTTACACCGGTGGTAAGTGAATGTGGAGAAATAAATTGTAAGACATGTAAAATAATAATTACGGGCTCCTCAATCCAGATCACTGATAATAAACTTTTTCATATTAAGCAACCCATGAACTGTAAATCCAGTTATGTCATATATGTGATTGTTTGTTCTGGCTGTAATAGGCGGTACATTGGGAAAACAATCAGTATGCTAAAGACAAGGATGAACCTGCATCGGCACCATATACTCAATCCACAATATAGGATGATCCCACTTAGTGGACATATAGATGTTTGTGGTGGTTGCAAATTTAGTGTTTTTCCAATGTACAAGCTAAATAACAATAATAATGATTTGTTAGAAGCCAAAGAGGCATATTTTATTGACAAATATCGGCCAGCTTTAAATGCAAAATTATAGTAAAGTTTCATTGCATATAGGCCGAGTTTTGTTGTCTGATTTGATATTTTATTTATGTCCCCTTTTTTGTACTACTGTGTAACTATGGCGCTATGACGTCATAGTCATTGTTGTATTAACAAGATGTAGATTATCTGAAGAGCTTAATAAAATAATCGAAAGTACTAATAATCGACAAATAATGTAGTTCTTTTTTCGAAAACTTTTATATTTTTGTGTATTTAATACCTAAGAGTAGTTATCTTTAACTTTTCATATATATATATATATATATATATATATATATATTTAACCAAGTTGCCACTTCCTACAGACCGCAACGCAAAATCGAATGTGTCGAAGGGGGAACAGTGTGCAATAAATTCTTTGAAATCGGACGAAACGATCGTTATCAAGGAAAGCGATAAAGGGGGTGCAATAGTTATCATGGATAAGGAATATTATCAGAGAAACGTCCTTAAAATACTTGACGACAAACGGGTATATGCAACTATAGATTCCAACTATGATAAAAGAACAATGGGATTAATAAACGGCTTAATCCAAGATCATAAAAACGAACTGACGGACAATGAACAGGACTATCTCCGGAAATTCGAATATAAAACAAGTCAGTTTTACGGTCTTCCAAAGATACACAAATCCAAGATGATCAAGGAATCCATTCAACACCAAAACGCCGAAATTATCAGTATTTGGCAGCCAGACGATCTCCCTTTCAGACCAATAATTGCCGGTCCATGCTGTCCTACTAACAGGCTATCAAATCTTATTGATATCTTACTCAAGCCGTACGTGCCAAATGTGAAATCTGTTATTCGGGATGACATAGATTTTGTTAATACCTTACCCCATAATCTAAATGATGGCGACTTTTTCGTAACCATGGATGTTTGTAACATGTATGGCAATATTTCCCATGACTTATGCACTCAGGCCGTAGAATATTGGCTGGATAAACATCCTGAATGCAGTCATGAGCGAATTTCAAAATACTTTATCCTCAAAGCCATACGTATCATCCTGACTAACAACACTTTCACATTTGGCGAAACAAATTACAAACAAATTCTTGGTATAGCGATGGGTACCAAGGCGGCACCACAATTAAGTAACTTAACAATGGGATTTCTTGAGGAGAAATTATACTCAATTGTAGAAATTAACCATGGCGTGGAATACCGACTATATTTAGAAAATCAGTTGAAACGATTCCTAGACGATGTATTCTGTATTTGGACTGAACGAATTGGCAACATTGCAGATTTGCAACATATAATGAATGATTTAGACCTAAATATCAAATTCACAATTGAAACGAACGATCTGCAAATCGCATTCTTGGACGTTCTAGTGAAACGAAGGGGAGAGCTCCTCATAACGGATATGTATTCTAAAGAAACAGATACCAAAAATTATCTCTCTTATAAATCATGTCATCCACGCCATACAAAAAATAATATACCCTTCTCCTTAGCTAGAAAAATATGCACAATTGTGATAGATGAAGACCTGCGGATTATCAGATTAGGTGAGCTAAAAAGAAATTTATTGAAGCAACATTACCCCCTTGAGGTAATAGAAGTTGGGATAAATAAAGCGTTGGCAATTGATATCCAAATGTTGAGGACTACTAAAGTGAAAGACAGTTCGGATAACATCATTACTTTTGTCTCTACTCACAACCCTCAACATCCCAACTTCTTTAAAAGAATGTACGAGAGCAGGACAATCCTGGCATCAAACGACAACCTCAAAATGAAGTTTAACAATGTACAATTCATTAAATCACAAAGACAGCCACCTAATCTGAAACGTCTTTTAACTAAAGCAAACTTCAATTCATCTATCACAAGGACCGGCTTTTATGTATCGAAATGCGCGGATCTTCGATGCAAATGTTGCGACCATATAACACCAAATAACAAATATAATTTTCATAACTCTACCTTTAGCGTCAATGACAATATGAATTGTGACACAAAAAATCTCATATATGTCTTGACTTGCAAGGGTTGTGGGTTTTTTTATATTGGGGAGACATCCAATCATCTACGGGATAGGGTTCGCAACCATCGGCGGGATTGTAATATTGAATATGGGCCCTTATTTGTAAATCGACACATCTTTAAATGTGCGAAACACTTACAAGTTAAATTTCAAATTTTCCCTTTTTATAAAATGAAGGTCGATGACACCACGAAAAGGAAATCAATGGAGAATCATTTTATTAAAAAATACGCTCCTCGACTTAATAGTCATTAAGTAACAATTGGCCATTAATTTCATTTATTAAAAGTCTTAATCTATCCCGTTAATATCTATCATTCATTGTTTCTAAATTGTATTGTACCCAATAAGCAACCGATTAACACGCGTGTATACATGTTTTCTGCTTGTTACCTATATACTATGTAACCATAGACAATGGTAACTATAGCCACTTAAAACCACAGTGTTACTATGTAAATATAAATATGTATAAATACACTATATTGTCCATCTATATGTTATGACATTATTTTATGAATAGTCCCAAGACGGACGAAAAGTACTTTAAAATGTTAAAATGTTATTAAACCAGTGTTGAAATCAGTTTGTGTCGGCATACCTTTTTATCTATTCATCATTTACCGTGAAACAAAGTAGTACAACTTTGCGGTTGTGCTAATAATTTTGGATATATATATATATATATATATGCACAATATGGAGAGTAATTGAACAAAAATTACATACAATGTAAGTGTATAGCATATATAATACTATATATGATCAGAAACCATTATACATGCGATTCAGCACTTTTACAAAGCTTATTATCTCTTGCTGATTTACTACAAACTAGATATTTACCAAGATTTATTAACTCTTTAGTATTGTTTGAATTTAGTAATTGGATAAGCCTGAATACACAAGGTTTACTAAAATAATATTTTTTAATATATTTTTGTCTAATACTGGAATATAAAGGGCAAATTAAAATAAAATTATATTCGTCTTCAATATCTGCTAAACTACAAAGTGTACATATTCTATCTGTCTTTGGAATATTGGTGTACCAATATTAGAGGTTTCCCTAACGGTTTATTGGCTTTAATTAGTTGTTATATATTGTATGTATATGGGCTCATAAGCTCGTATTTCCTACCTCGGAGATTGACCTAATATATTATGGCTTCCCTATTATTATGATTAATTAACTGTTACTTGTTTTTGTAAATAAACCTTCTGTACATTATTTTCATTATTTGCCTACGATATCACCCTCGATGGAACTAACGTATTTTCATTATCATTAGCTTGAAAACGTTGAGAGAACCGTCATCGAAACGTCGCTTTAATTAAAATAGTAATTGTGTTCCATATTATGTGTTGGTGTTTATTACCTATGTCAATTGCTAAATGCTGCTCAAAGAAGAGCAACAATAAGCTTTCAACTAGACTTGCACGCAAGACTGAAGGCTTTCGTCGTAGCCAAGGTGTCACACGGTCGCTGGATGCATGTCAAAAGACTCCCCCCCCCCCCCCACAAACACTTGCATAACTCAGATATTACCACATTCAGTGCATGCGCATTACGATGGATGGCAATTGAAAATCCTAGATCGATAGAAACGGACAGACGCCGGCAATCCAAATATGAAATAAAAAAATTAAAAATTCCAAGAAATAACTTTTTAAATAAATTTTCAAAGTTTGAAGAAAAAATGAGAACGATATGGTATCTAAATTCGGCCGTTATCGCATCCGCAATGTCCCAAGCTATAATTTTTATACGCCCACATGTTCATGTGGACGTATTATACCGTCGCCGTTGTCCGGACGTCCGTCTATCGGGACGTCCACAATTGTTTGTGGACTCTCTACAGGTCACAATTCTTACCCGATTTTGACGAAACTTGAAATATAGCTTTATCCCTAAACGATCACGGCTACTTTCGATATTGGCATGTATCGGATCGAAACTTCATGGATTATGACGCCTGATAGTACGAAAAATCACGTTTTTAGCTTGTGGACCCCATAGAGGTCACAATTTTGAACCGATTTTGGTGAAACTTGACATGCATGTTTATATCCTAAAGTTCTTGGCTACTTTCGATATTTGCGCCAATCGGAACGTAATTTTGGCCCCTGATTGTCCGACAAATCGCCTTATGTAGCTTGTGGTCCCTCTAGAGGTCAAAATTATTATCCAATTTAAAAAAAAGGTTGATTATATCACCGTTACACCCTATGAAAGGTCGAGTTCCAATTTCGGGAAAATCGGACCAAATTTGCATACACAATGGCCGCCGTTTGTACGCGAATACTGTTAAAAATGGTATATCAAGGTTGTGGACCCTGTAGAGGTCACAATTTTAATTCTATTTTGATGA